>JBBDGP010002174.1:0-508674 GCA_037952835.1 Lithobates septentrionalis
GATTTCCTGAGGACATGGAGCGCCGTGAATATTTCATGACTTTGTTTTTTTCACTGCGGCGAGATGAGCAACCCGCGAGGTCAGCGCCATCAAACCCCCCTACCCCACCCCCTCCCGCCCCACAGAGGAAAGCAATTACAGAGTGTGCATGCTGTGCAGGATTAAAGTGGACCTGTCATTAACTTTGCAAGGCTCGGTGAATAAATAGCCACCAATCCGCGATCAACGCCAAGAAGGGCTGAACCCCCCCCCCCCCCCCCCCCCGGCTATGCTTTGTATTCAAATGACTGTCATATACTGTATATACACTCACCGGCCACTTTATTAGGTACACCTGTCCAGTTGCTCGGTAACACAAATTGCTAATTAGCCGATCAATAACAAAACTTTTTATTATTATTATTTATTATTACTTTGTTCCGTTCCATTCGCTTGAATGCGGCATTCGCTATTTCGGATAATTCGTAACTTCGGATAAATTCGTATTTTGTTACGTTCACCGACAGCCAAATTTGGAAGGAAATTACAATACCTATCATTTAATAAGTAGTTACTATTTCAGATTTTCGAATTTTCGGGTTTTTGGATTTTCAAATTTCGAATTTACAAATTTACGAATTTTCCAATTTACGAATGTACGGATTTACGAATTGCGATCATAACGAATGACCCGAAAATTAAAAAAAATAAAATAAACGAATGACACGAAAACGAAAAAACGAACACATTTTTTGTCAGTGCACATGTCTCACTGGTTGTTAAGGACACCGGTAGCCACTCGCCCCTAACAACCATGTTGTTTCCTCCGGTGTTTTTGCGTTGCACGTTTTCTGTGTGTTTTTTTTTTTTTTTTGCGTCTGCTATCTGCGGTTGGGGTGCTATCAAGAAATAACGGCACAGCAAGCGTGTTGCGTATTTAGTGCGTTTTTTGTGCGTTTGTTCATTTCCGTTATGCCCAGCCCGGTGTGAACGGGGGGGGGGGTCCTCAGCGAATCATCCTCTTTTTTTGAGCCCGGGTATATAGCCCGGGTATATAGCTTTACTATATATAAGGATTACAGGTCAGCTGGTTTGCGATCTGGATGTTGTTTTTTTTTTTGGCGCCGCTCTTCTTGATGCCCTTTTTAAATGAGGCGATCGATGCGGCGGGATCCTAACGATCTTGATTAATGAATTATCTTGATGAAGCCGTTCGGCGCTCCCATTACCGGCGCTCTAATTGCAGCGGGTAGATGGAGCCGTTAAGAGTCTCGGGATGGCGCCTCTCTCTCTCCCGGTCATTAAATCGCACACCGCTGTGGACCGGCGGCCCGCTGGGAAGAAAAGGGCGCTATTTATGGGGGTTCTATTATTGCCAATTTATTCTTTTTATAGGGCAACTTCATAATTTAAAAAAAGAGAGAGAGCGTTCTTCCTATCCGGGGGTCTCGCTGATAATTTCCATTCCGGAATGGAAGAACTCTCCTCTGGGTACAATGTGTATAGATTGCGGATTCCTGCCCGCATCTGTCCAGGAGGCACGGTAACAAAACCGTTCCAAAACAAAACGAAGGGCATCTTTAGCGCAGGGCAAAAGGGGCAGCTGCCCTGGGCCCAGTCATTGTTTTTTTGCGGGCCCAGAGCAACTGCCCTTTTCAGCCCATGCTGCCCGCAAATATTTGATAACTGGAATCTACGGGGGGGCAAGAAAATGTTTACAGGTATCCGAGCTCCGGTCAGTGAGTTTTGCCTACGCTGAGATGGCGTCATCGGTTTGGTTTGCTGCAGACAGGAGGAAGCATTTCCTCAGTCTCCTCCTCACCCTAGTGGTCAGATGTAACATTGTAACTTTGTAGCAAGCCAGTTCAAGGATACCATGGGGAAGGGGGAAAGGGGGGTGGGAGTAAAGGAAACCATGGGGAAGGGGAAGGGGGAAAGGGGGGGGAGTAAAGGAAACCAGGGGAAAGGGGAAAGGGGGGAGTAAAGGAAAACCATGGGGAAGGGGAAAGGGGGGAGTAAAGGAAACCATGGGGAAGGGGAAGGGGGAGTAAAGGAAACCATGGGAAGGGGAAAGGGGGGAGTAAAGGAAACCATGGGGAAGGGGAAGGGGAAGGGGGGAGTAAAGGAAACCATGGGGAAGGGGAAGGGGGGGGAGAGTAAATGAAACCTTGGAGAAGGGGAAGGGGGGGAGTAAAGGAAACCATGGGGAAGGGGAAGGGGGAGGGGGAGTAAAGGAAACCATGGGGAAGGGGAAGGGGGGAGTAAAGAAAACCATGGGGAAGGGGAAGGGGGGAGTAAATGAAACCATGGGGAAGGGGAGGGGGGAGTAAAGGAAACCATGGGGAAGGGGAAGGGGGGAGTAAAGGAAACCATGGGGAAGGGGAAGGGGGGGGAGTAAAGGAAACCATGGGAAGGGGGGGAGTAAGGAAACCATGGGGAAGGGGAAGGGGGGAAGTAAAGGAAACCATGGGGAAGGGGAAGGGAGGGAGTAAAGGAAACCATGGGGAAGGGGAAGGGGAAGGGGGGGGGGAGTAAAGGAAACCATGGGGAAGGGGAAGGGGGGGAGTAAAGGAAACCATGGGGAAGGGGAAGGGGGGGAGTAAAGGAAACCATGGGGAAGGGGAAGGGGGGAGTAAAGGAAACCATGGGAAGGGGAAGGGGGGGGAGTAAAGGAAACCATTGGTAAGGGGAGGGGGGGGGGGTAAAGGAAACCATGGGGAAGGGGAAGGGGGGAGTAAAGGAAACCATGGGAAGGGGAAGGGGGGGGGGAGTAAAGGAAACCATTGGTAAGGGGAGGGGGGGGGGGTAAGGAAACCATGGGAAGGGAAGGGGGGAGTAAAGGAAACCATGGGGAAGGGGAAAGGGGAGGAGTAAGGAAACCATGGGGAAGGGGAAGGGGGGAGTAAAGGAAACCATGGGGAAGGGGAAAGGGGAGGAGTAAAGGAAAGCATGGGGAGGGGGGGGGAGTAAAGGAAACCATGGGAAGGGGAGGGGGGAGTAAAGGAAACCATGGGGAAGGGAAGGGGGGAGTAAAGGAAACCATGGGGAAGGGGGGGAGTAAAGGAAACCATGGGGAAGGGAAGGGGGGAGTAAAGGAAACCATGGGGAAGGGGGAGTAAAGGAAACCATGGGGAAGGGAAGGGGGGAGTAAAGGAAACCATGGGGAAGGGGGGGGGGGAGTAAAGGAAACCATGGGGAAGGGGAAGGGGGAGTAAAGGGAAACCATGGGGAAGGCGAAGGGGGGAGTAAAGAAAACCATGGGGAAGGGAAGGGGGGAGTAAAGGAAACCATGGGGAAGGGAAGGGGGGAGTAAAGGAAACCATGGGGAAGGGGAAGGGGGGAGTAAAGGAAACCACGGGAAGGGAGTTTGGGAAGGGGGGGGGGGGGTAAAGGATAGTGGTGGGCCCGGACTGTACATGAGGGCGTACCAACCAGTCTACCTGTACAGGTTGTACAAAAAATTCGCCCCAACAGCCCTCAGGACATTCAATGAATTGATGAATGTTGAATGTTGATGAATGTTGTTCGAAAGTATTTCAAATTTTCGTTTACATTTAACCATTTACTTACCGGGCATTGCCCCCCCCCCCTGCCCAGGACAATTTTCAGCTTTCAGCGCTGTCACACTTTGAATGACAATTACGCGGTCATGTAACACTGTACACATATATATATATATTGTAAAGCGCTGCGCAAACTGACTAAAAATCCTGTATTATAATAATAATAATAATAATATGACATTTTAATCATTTTTTTAGACAGATATAGATTTCTTTTGATGGTATTTAATCCCCACCGGGGTTTTTTATTGTCTGCTAAACAAACGAAAAATTACAGAAAATTTTGAAAAAAAAAAGTTATACTTATTTGCAAAATTTTATAACAGAAACTAAGTATTTTTTCTTTCTGACTGATGTGCGCTGGTGAGGCGCCAATGATGGGCACTGATGAGGCGCCACTGATGAAAAAACGTTTTTCTTAGTATCTGTTATAAAATTTTGCAACTAAGTAACTTTTCTTCTTGACTGATGTGCGCTGATGAGGTGGCACTAACGGGTACTGGTGAGGCGGCACATTTGGGCACTAATAGGCTGCACTGACAGGCACTGATAGGTTGCACTGATGAGGCTGCACTGTTGGGCACTGATAGGCAACACTGATGGGCATTGATGGGGTGGCACTGATGAGTACTAATGAGGAGGCACTGATGAGACTGTACTGATGGGCACTGATGAGGCTGTACTTATGGGCACTGATGAGGCTGTACCGATGGGCACTGATGAGACGGCACTGATGAAAAAAATTTTTTTCTTAGTTTCTGTTATAAAATTTTGCAAATAAGTAATTTTTTTTCTTGACTGATGGGCACTTGTGAGGTGGCACTGACAGGAACTGGTGAGGCGGCACATTTGGCACTAATAGGCTGCACTGACAGGCACTGGTAGGTTGCACTGATGAGGCTGCACTGTTGGGCACTGATAGGCAACAACTGGTGGGCACTGATGAGGTGGCACTGATGGGTACTAATGATGAGGCACTGATGGGCACTGATGAGGCTGTACTGATGGGCACTGATGAGGTGGCACTGATGGGGCTGTACTGATGGGTACTGATGAGGCGGCACTCATGGGCACTGATGAGGCTGTACTGATGGGCACTGATGAGGTGGCACTGATGAGGCTGTACTGATGAGGGTTGCACTGATGGGCACTGATGAGGCTGTACTGATGGGCAGTGATGAGGCGACACTCATGGACACTGATGAGGTGGCACTGATGGGCACTGAAGAGGCGGTACCGATGGGCACTGATGAGGCTGTACCGATGGGCACTGATGGGGTGGCACTGATGAGCACTGATGAGGCTGTACTGATGGGTACTGATGAGGTGGCACTGATTGGCACTGATGAGGCTGTACTGATGGGCACTGATGAGGTGACACTGATGAAGAAAAAAGTTTTCTAAGTTTCTGTTATTAAATTTTGCAATAAGTAATTTTTTTCTTGACTGATGGGCACTTGTGAGGCTGCACTGATGGGCACTGATGGGGCTGCACTGATGGGCACTGTTGGGGCTGCACTGATGGGCACTGTTGGGGCTGCTCTGATGATCAGTGTCCTGATTACCTGTACAGTCTCCCCTGTGAAGAAATGCCGCTGATTGGCTCTCCTCCCCCCATCCTCTGTCAGTGTGAGGAGAGGAATGCGAATAACTGACATTTCCTTGTACATGTGATGAGATGTGATTGGACACAGCTGATCACATGGGTAAAGAGCCTCGTCATCGGCTCAGGTACAGAGCACACCAACGATCGTCACCTGCCGAGAATAGGAAGACGTCACCCCAGGGGGGAGCGCTCTCGCCCGCCGCCCATCATTTTGACAATACAGCGGGTGGGAAGCAGTTAACATTTCATTTTGGAATGAATGGACTTCCCTGAGTGAGAACCGCCCACCGCTAGAAATTCGTTCCCCCCGTGTATGGCCAGAATTATTCTCCATCGTCTGCGATTTACGTCTTCTACATCACAGCAAAGACCGAGATCAATAATCAGCCAATTACGGAATGGAAGAACTCTCCTCTGGGTACAATGTGTATAGATTGCGGATTCCTGCCCGCATCTGTCCAGGAGGCACGGTAACAAAACCGTTCCAAAAAAACGAAGGGCATCTTTAGCGCAGGGCAAAAGGGGCAGCTGCCCTGGGCCCAGTCATTGTTTTTTTGCGGGCCCAGAGCAACTGCCCTTTCAGCCCATGCTGCCCGCAAATATTTGATAACTGGAATCTACGGGGGGGCAAGAAAATGTTTACAGGTATCCGAGCTCCGGTCAGTGAGTTTTGCCTACGCTGAGATGGCGTCATCGGTTTGGTTTGCTGCAGACAGGAGGAAGCATTTCCTCAGTCTCCTCCTCACCCTAGTGGTCAGATGTAACATTGTAACTTTGTAGCAAGCCAGTCAAGGATACCATGGGGAAGGGGGAAAGGGGGTGGGGAGTAAAGGAAACCATGGGGAAGGGGAAGGGGGAAAGGGGGGGAGTAAAGGAAACCAGGGGAAAGGGGAAAGGGGGGAGTAAAGGAAACCATGGGGAAGGGGAAAGGGGGGAGTAAAGGAAACCATGGGGAAGGGGAAGGGGGGGAGTAAAGGAAACCATGGGGAAAGGGGAAAGGGGGGAGTAAAGGAAACCATGGGGAAGGGGAAGGGGAAGGGGGGAGTAAAGGAAACCATGGGGAAGGGGAAGGGGGGGGAGAGTAAATGAAACCTTGGAGAAGGGGAAGGGGGGGAGTAAAGGAAACCATGGGGAAGGGAAGGGGGAGGGGGAGTAAAGGAAACCATGGGGAAGGGGAAGGGGGGAGTAAAGAAAACCATGGGGAAGGGGAAGGGGGGAGTAAATGAAACCATGGGAAGGGGAGGGGGGGAGTAAAGGAAACCATGGGGAAGGGGAAGGGGGGAGTAAAGGAAACCATGGGAAGGGGGGGGGGGGAGTAAAGGAAACCATGGGGAAGGGGGGGAGTAAAGGAAACCATGGGGAAGGGGAAGGGGGAAGTAAAGGAACATGGGGAAGGGGAGGAGGGAGTAAAGGAAACCATGGGGAAGGGGAAGGGGAAGGGGGGGGAGTAAAGGAAACCATGGGAAGGGAAGGGGGGGAGTAAAGGAAACCATGGGGAAGGGGAAGGGGGGGAGTAAAGGAAACCATGGGGAAGGGGAAGGGGGGGAGTAAAGGAAACCATGGGGAAGGGGAAGGGGGGGGGAGTAAAGGAAACCATTGGTAAGGGGAGGGGGGGGGGTAAAGGAACCATGGGGAAGGGAGGGGGAGGGAGTAAAGGAAACCATGGGGGAAGGGAAGGGGGGAGTAAAGGAAACCATGGGGAAGGGGGGAGTAAAGGAAACCATGGGGAAGGGGAAAGGGGGGAGTAAAGGAAACCATGGGGAAGGGGGGAGTAAAGGAACCATGGGAAGGGGAAGGGGAAGGGGGGGAATAAAGGAAACCATGGGGAAGGGGAAGGGGAAGGGGGAGTAAAGGAAACCATGGGGAAGGGAAGGGGGTAAAGGAAACCATGGGGAAGGTGAAGGGGAGGAGTAAAGGAAACCATGGGGAAGGGGAAGGGGAGGGAGTAAAGGAAACCATGGGGAAGGGGAAGGGGAGGAGTAAAGGAAACCATGGGGAAGGGGAAGGTGGGGGGAGTAATGGAAACCATGGGGAAGTGGAAGGGAGGGGGAGTAATGGAAACCATGGGGAAGGGGAAGGGGGAGTAAAGGAAACCACGGGGAAGGGAAGGGGAAGGGGGGAGTAAAGGAAACCATGGGGAAGGGGAAGGGGGGGAGTAAAGGAAACCATGGGGAAGGGGAAGGGGGGGGAGTAAAGGAAACCATTGGTAAGGGGAGGGGGGGGTAAAGGAAACCATGGGGAAGGGGAAGGGGGGAGTAAAGGAAACCATGGGAAGGGGAAAGGGGAGGAGTAAAGGAAAGCATGGGGAGGGGGGGGAGTAAAGGAAACCATGGGGAAGGGGAAGGGGGGAGTAAAGGAAACCATGGGGGAAGGGAAGGGGGGAGTAAAGGAAACCATGGGGAAGGGGGGGAGTAAAGGAAACCATGGGGAAGGGAAGGGGGGAGTAAAGGAAACCATGGGGAAGGGGGGAGTAAAGGAACCATGGGAAGGGGAAGGGGATGGAGTAAAGGAAACCATGGGGGAGGGGAAGGGGGGAGTAAAGGAAACCATGGGGAAGGGGGGGAGTAAAGGAAACCATGGGGAAGGGGAAAGGGGGGAGTAAAGGAAACCATGGGGATGGGGGGGAGTAAAGGAAACCATGGGGAAGGGAAGGGGGAGTAAAGGAAACCATGGGGAAGGGGAAGGGAGGTAAAGGAAACCATGGGGAAGGGGAAGGGGAGGGAGTAAAGGAAACCAGGGGGAAGGGGAAGGGGAGGAGTAAAGGAAACCATGGGGAAGGGGAAAGGGGGGAGTAAAGGAAACGTGGGGAAGGGGGGGAGTAAAGGAACCGTGGGGAAGGGAGGGAGTAAAGGAAACCATGGGGAAGGGGAAGGGGGGGAGTAAAGGAAACCATGGGGAAGGGAGGGAGTAAAGGAAACCATGGGGAAGGGGAAGGGGGGAGTAAAGGAAACCATGGGGAAGGGAAAGGGGAGGAGTAAAGGAAACCATGGGGAAGGGGAAAGGGGAGTAAAGGAAACCATGGGGAAGGGGAAGGGGGAGTAAAGGAAACCATGGGGAAGGGGGGGGGGAGTAAGGAAACCATGGGAAGGGGAAGGGGGGAGTAAAGGAAACCATGGGGAAGGCGAAGGGGGGGAGTAAAGAAAACCATGGGGAAGGGGAAGGGGGGAGTAAAGGAAACCATGGGGAAGGGGAAGGGGGGAGTAAAGGAAACCATGGGGAAGGGGAAGGGGGGAGTAAAGGAAACCACGGGGAAGGGAGTTTGGGAAGGGGGGGGGGGGGTAAAGGATAGTGGTGGGCCGGACTGTACATGAGGGCGTACCAACCAGTCTACCTGTACAGGTTGTACAAAAAATTCGCCCCCAACAGCCCTCAGGACATTCAATGAATTGATGAATGTTGAATGTTGATGAATGTTGTTCGAAAGTATTTCAAATTTTCGTTTACATTTAACCATTTACTTACCGGGCATTGCCCCCCCCCCCCCTGCCCAGGACAATTTTCAGCTTTCAGCGCTGTCACACTTTGAATGACAATTACGCGGTCATGTAACACTGTACACAATATATATATATTGTAAAGCGCTGCGCAAACTGACTAAAAATCCTGTATTATAATAATAATAATAATAATATGACATTTTAATCATTTTTTAGACAGATATAGATTTCTTTTGATGGTATTTAATCCCCACCGGGGTTTTTATTGTCTGCTAAACAAACGAAAAATTACAGAAAATTTTGAAAAAAAAAAGTTATACTTATTTGCAAAAATTTTATAACAGAAACTAAGTAATTTTTCTTCTTGACTGATGTGCGCTGGTGAGGCGCCAATGATGGGCACTGATGAGGCGCCACTGATGAAAAAAACGTTTTTCTTAGTATCTGTTATAAAATTTTGCAACTAAGTAACTTTTCTTCTTGACTGATGTGCGCTGATGAGGTGGCACTAACGGGTACTGGTGAGGCGGCACATTTGGGCACTAATAGGCTGCACTGACAGGCACTGATAGGTTGCACTGATGAGGCTGCACTGTTGGGCACTGATAGGCAACACTGATGGGCATTGATGGGGTGGCACTGATGAGTACTAATGAGGAGGCACTGATGAGACTGTACTGATGGGCACTGATGAGGCTGTACTTATGGGCACTGATGAGGCTGTACCGATGGGCACTGATGAGACGGCACTGATGAAAAAAATTTTTTTCTTAGTTTCTGTTATAAAATTTTGCAAATAAGTAATTTTTTTTTCTTGACTGATGGGCACTTGTGAGGTGGCACTGACAGGAACTGGTGAGGCGGCACATTTGGGCACTAATAGGCTGCACTGACAGGCACTGGTAGGTTGCACTGATGAGGCTGCACTGTTGGGCACTGATAGGCAACACTGGTGGGCACTGATGAGGTGGCACTGATGGGTACTAATGATGAGGCACTGATGGGCACTGATGAGGCTGTACTGATGGGCACTGATGAGGTGGCACTGATGGGGCTGTACTGATGGGTACTGATGAGGCGGCACTCATGGGCACTGATGAGGCTGTACTGATGGGCACTGATGAGGTGGCACTGATGAGGCTGTACTGATGAGGTTGCACTGATGGGCACTGATGAGGCTGTACTGATGGGCAGTGATGAGGCGACACTCATGGACACTGATGAGGTGGCACTGATGGGCACTGAAGAGGCGGTACCGATGGGCACTGATGAGGCTGTACCGATGGGCACTGATGGGGTGGCACTGATGAGCACTGATGAGGCTGTACTGATGGGTACTGATGAGGTGGCACTGATTGGCACTGATGAGGCTGTACTGATGGGCACTGATGAGGTGACACTGATGAAGAAAAAAGTTTTTCTAAGTTTCTGTTATTAAATTTTGCAAATAAGTAATTTTTTTTCTTGACTGATGGGCACTTGTGAGGCTGCACTGATGGGCACTGATGGGGCTGCACTGATGGGCACTGTTGGGGCTGCACTGATGGGCACTGTTGGGGCTGCTCTGATGATCAGTGTCCTGATTACCTGTACAGTCTCCCCTGTGAAGAAATGCCGCTGATTGGCTCTCCTCCCCCATCCTCTGTCAGTGTGAGGAGAGGAATGCGAATAACTGACATTTCCTTGTACATGTGATGAGATGTGATTTGGACACAGCTGATCACATGGGTAAAGAGCCTCGTCATCGGCTCAGGTACAGAGCACACCAACGATCGTCACCTGCCGAGAATAGGAAGACGTCACCCCAGGGGGGAGCGCTCTCGCCCGCCGCCCATCATTTGACAATACAGCGGGTGGGAAGCAGTTAACATTTCATTTTGGAATGAATGGACTTCCCTGAGTGAGAACCGCCCACCGCTAGAAATTCGTTCCCCCCGTGTATGGCCAGAATTATTCTCCATCGTCTGCGATTTACGTCTTCTACATCACAGCAAAGACCGAGATCAATAATCAGCCAATTACAGCTCTGAGACTAATGCCGTGTGATGACCACATAGACAAGAATCAGTCTGATTTACACACCTAGATACAGTGCCTGGAAAAAGTATTCATACCCCCTGAAATTCCCCACATTTTGTTACAATCAAAAAACATAAATGTATTTTATTGGGATTTTATGTGATGGACCAACACAAAGTGTCACATAATTGTGAAGTGGAAGGAAAATAATAAATGATACAAATAAATATATAAAAAGTGTGGGGGGGCATTTGTATGGCGCCCCCCGGAGTCAATACTTTGTAGAACCCCCTTTCTCTACAAGTCTTTTTGGGGATGTCTCTACCAGCTTTGCACATCTAGAGAGGACATTTCTGCCCATTCTTCTTCTTTTGTAAAATATCTCAAGCTCTGTCAGATTGGATGGAGAGCGTCTGTGATCAGCAATTTTCAAGTCTTGCCACAGATTCTCAATGTGATTTAGGTCTGGACTGTGACTGGGCCATTCTAACACATGAATATGCTTTGATCTAAACCATTCCATTGTAGCTCTGGCTGGATGTTTCGGGTTGTTGTCCTGCTGGAAGGTGAACCTCCGCCCCGGTCTCAAGTCTTTTGTAGACTCTAACAGGTTTTCTTCTAAGATTGTCCTGTATTTGTCTCCATCCATCTTCCCATCAACTCTGACCAGCTTCCCTGTCCCTGCTGAAGAAAACCATCCCCACCACATGATGCTGCCACCACCATGGCTCACAGTGGGGATGGTGTGTTCAGGGTGATGTGCAGTGTTAGTTTTCCCCACACATAGCGTTTTACTTTTAGGCCATAAAGTTGAATTTTGGTCTCATGTGACCAGATCACCTTCTTCCACATGTTTGCTGTGTCCTCCACATGGCTTCTCACAAACTACAAACAGGACTTCTTATGACTTTCTTTCTCCAATGTCTTTCTTCTTGTCACTCTTCCATAAAGGGCAGATTTGTGGAGAACACGACTAATAGTTGTCCTGTGGACAGATTCTCCCACCTGAGCTGTGGATCTCTGCAGCTCCTCCAGAGTTACCATGGACCTCTTGGCTCTTCTCTGATGAATGCTCTCCTTGCCCGGCACGGTCAGTTTAGGTGGGCGGCCATGTCTTGGTAGGTTTGCGGTTGTACCATACTCTTTCCATTTTCCGATGATGGATTGAACAGAGCTCCGTGAGATGTTCAAAGCTTGGGAGATTTATTTATAACCTAACCCTGCTTTATACTTCTCCACAACTTTATCCCTGACCTGTCTGGTGTGTTCCTTGGCCTTCATGATGCTGTTTGTTCACTAAGGTTCTCTAACAAACCTCTGAGGGCTTCACAGAACAGCTGTATTTATACTGAGATTAAATGACACACAGGTGGACTCTATTTACTAATTAGGTGACTTCTGAAGACAATTAGTTCCACTAGATTTTAGTTATCAGAGTAAAGGGGGCTGAATACAAATGCCCCCCCCCCACACTTTTCACATATTTATTTGTATCATTTATCATTTTCCTTCCACTTCACAATTATGTGACACTTTGTGTTGGTCTATCACATAAAATCCCAATAAAATACATTTACGTTTTTGGTTGTAACGTGAGAAATTTCAAGGGGTGTGAATACTTTTTCCAGACACTCTATGATGAGGATGGAGATCAAGCAGCGCCATGGGGGTCCCCAGATCTATATTGTGCAGATTTATCACAGTTGGAGATCTTTGATCGACATTCTTATGTAAATTTATCAATCACACAACTGGCTGCTTCTATTCCTGAGACGCTTTGCTTCTCGCCGCTCAGGGAGATCCGGCTGTTCACAAAAACCTATTTATATCGGGGTGTTTTTTTTTTTTTTAGTTTTTTTTCTTAAATTCCATAACCTGAAACTTTACGTACATTTGTTTTGTGCAGAATGGGGACAATACCGAAAACGATTGGGCGATTGTCTCTCCGGGTCGAATGTTATTTGTTCATACAGTTTCAGAGTGAATCAGGAAAGTTGTGCATTTTGGCCAATAGATGGAGCTGATGATCGCCAGCTTTCTGCCACATTTCATTCCTTTTGCTTTTGCTGGTCGCAGGCAAGTTCTTGGACCCGAGACAAGCATAGGTTATAAAGCAGCTATCTCCTTGCTAGCTGTGTTGTTGATCAGTCACACGGGAAGGAAGGGGGAGGGGAGGGGGGGGAGGGAAGGGGGGGGGGAGGGGTGCATATTAGCTTCCTCCTGCACCACTTCTCTTTCTGCTGCTTGACACAGGGAAGTGTTTGGAGCTGAGACAAGCGTGGGGTTATCAGGGAGCCTTCTCCTTGCTAGCTGTGTTGTTGGACGGCCACATGGGAAGGAGGGGGAGGGGGTGGGGGGGGTGCGATATTAGTGTTGCCACCTTTTCTTCAAGCCAAACCCGAACACTTTAGCGGCCTGGAACACCATTGGATGCCCGAGGAGAGTAGTACATAGCGTGCTGCAGTGAACGGTGGGTGTGGCCAAATTACTCTTGCTGACACCATTGCCCCCCCCCCCCCCAAGTGATGCTGAACCTGCCCCCAGACATCCGCCTGCAGCTCCCGGACAGCAACAGATTTGTGTGTGACTATCTCGGTTACTTGGGGTGGCACAGCCTGGTCTGAATACTGAATAATGGACTGAAACCCGGACACATGGTTCAAAAATCTGGACTGTCCGGGTGAATCCCGGACAGGTGGCAACCCTAGACGACATGACGGCTTTCCTATTTTCTGCATTTCTCTTGCTGATACTTGTCTTGGGCAAGTGTCTGGGGCTGAGACAAGTGTGGGGTTATCAAGGAGCCTTCTCCTTGCTAGCTGGGTTGTCGGATGGCCACAGGGGAGGGGGGGTGGGGTGGGCATGTCAGCTTTCATTACTTCCTCTCCTTCCACTCCTTTTGCTGCAGCTTGTCTTGGGCAAGTGTTTGGAGCTGAGACATACAGTATCTCACAAAAGTAAGTACACCCCTCACTTATTTATATATATATATATATATATATACAGGGCTGGAACTCCCCCTTTCCGAGTCACATTTCTCCACCCCTACCCACCTATGAGCACCATTCCTTGGTTTCACCCCCTACCCATCTCCCAGTACTGCCTTTTTTAGAGAATACAGAACCAAATATAATTTTGTAATTTGTATGGAATTTTGGAATGATAACAAGAAAAGTACTAAAATAGATCCCCTGCAGTCATAACAATAGAGCCCCCCCCCCCCCAGCAACAATAGATTCCCCTATCAACAATGGACCACCTGCAACAAAATTCCCCCCAAGCAACAATAGGCTCTTGGCATCAACAACAGATCTCTTACAGCCAACAACAATAGACCCCTCCCTCAACAGTAGATCTCTCCCCGCAACAATTGTCCCCCAGCAATATAAGACCCCCCTCAGCAACAATAGACCCCTGGAGGTGCTGGAGGTGCCGGAACTGCGTTCCCCCGCGTTCCCGCTGAAAAAAGCCCTGTATATATATATATATATATATATATATATATATATATATATATATACAGTATCTGACAAAAGTAAGTACACCCCTCAGTGACATTTGTGTAAATCTTTTCTTCTATCTTTTCATGTGACAACACTGAAGAAATGACACTTTGCTACAATGTAAAGTAGTGAGTGTACAGCTTGTATAACAGTGTAAATTTGCTGTCCCCTCAAAATAACTCAACACACAGCCATTAATGTCTAAACCGCTGGCAACAAAAGTCTGTACACCCCTAAGTGAAAATCTCCAAATTGGGCCCAAAGTGTCAATATTTTGTGTGGTCACCATTATTTTCCAGCACTGCCTTAACCCTCTTGGACATGGAGGTCACCAGAGCTTCACAGGTTGTCACTGGAGTCCTCTTCCCCTCCCCCATGATGACATCACAGAGCTGGTGGATGTTAGAGACCTTGCGCTCCTCCACCTTCCGTTTGAGGATGTCCCACAGATGATCAATAGGGTTTAGGTCTGGAGACATGCTTGGCCAGTCCATCATCTTTACCCTCAGCTTCTTTAGTAAGGCAGTGGTGGTCTTGGAGGTGTGTTTGGGGTGGTTATCATGTTGGAATACTGCCCTGCGGTCCAGTCTCTGAAGGGAGGGGATCAACCTATAGCTGACATGTGGGAACAGCGGACAAACTGTTCCGTGTATCTTATCTCCTGGGGACAGAACAAAAACAAAAATTTGAAGGTAGAGTTCTTCTTTAAACTCTGATTGGTTGCATCATCAATGGGCCCTTATTGGATTGCTTAGGAATCGTAAAAAGACTAAACAGTCCGGGGGGGGGTCCGCGTAGCGCAGCGTCAGTCGCTGTCAATCATTGGCTGTGACTGGCGCTGACAGGCAGACATTTCCCCTCACTAAGCAAGATGAGAAAAAGTCAAAGAGGCATAAAATCCTATTAGATTTATTATCGATCGGGAGACGGAGAACGAGCGGAGATGTCTGGATTTACTGCATCCATAAAAATCCTTTCAGCTGATTTGAGGGACGGATCTCATTTCCATCCCGAGGAACGTTTCTGGCTGCCGGACAAGATGTAATGTAGAAGTGCGAGGAAGGAATGGCGGCTAAGTACACGCTGGAAGCGCATCGCGATTTATACCTCCAGGATGAAAATATGGCGATCGTATATTTACAGTGGAGCCAACAGATATTTCATGTTAAGTGCAGCATAGAAAGTGTAATACTTCCAGGTATTTATTACCTCTCACAGATCACAGGACTCCCCTGACAATCCCTTCATCTGCTTTTATCCCTCTTTGTGCCCCATCATTGGTGTCAGTGGGAGGAATAGTGTCCCATCATTGGTGTCAGTGGGAGGAATAGTGTCCCATCATTGGTGTCAGGGGGGGAATAGTGCCCCATCATTGGTGTCAGTGGGGGGAATAGTGCCCCATCATTGGTATCAGTGGGAGGAATAGTGGCCCATCATTGGTATCAGTGGGAGGAATAGTGTCCCATCATTGGTATCAGTGGGAGGAATAGTGTCCCATCATTGGTATCAGTGGGAGGAATAGTGCCCCATCATTGGTGTCAGTGGGGGGGAATAGTGTCCCATCATTGGTATCAGTGGGAGGAATAGTGCCCCATCATTGGTGTCAGTGGGGGGGAATAGTGTCCCATCATTGGTATCAGGGGGGGAATAGTGTCCCATCATTGGTGTCAGTGGGAGGAATAGTGCCCCATCATTGGTGTCAGTGGGGGGGGGGGGGATAGTGTCCCATTATTGGTGTCAGTGGGAGGAATAGTGTCCCATCATTGGTATCAGTGGGAGGAATAGTGCCCCATCATTGGTATCAGTGGGGGGGGGGGAATAGTGTCCCATCATTGGTGTCAGTGGGAGGAATAGTGCCCCATCATTGGTGTCAGTGGGGGGGAATAGTGTCCCATCATTGGTGTCAGTGGGAGGAATAGTGTCCCATCGTTGGTATCAGTGGGAGGAATAGTGTCCCATCATTGGTGTCAGTGGGAGGAATAGTGCCCCATCATTGGTGTCAGTGGGAGGAATAGTGCCCCATCATTGGTGTCAGTGGGAGGAATAGTGTCCCATCATTGGTGTCAGTGAGAGGAATAGTGTCCCATCATTGGTATCAGTGGGAGGAATAGTGTCCCATCATTGGTATCAGTGGGAGGAATAGTGCCCCATCATTGGTATCAGTGGGGGGGGGGATAGTGTCCCATCATTGGTGTCAGTGGGAGGAATAGTGCCCCATCATTGGTGTCAGTGGGGGGGAATAGTGTCCCATCATTGGTGTCAGTGGGAGGAATAGTGTCCCATCATTGGTATCAGTGGGAGGAATAGTGTCCCATCATTGGTATCAGTGGGAGGAATAGTGTCCCATCATTGGTGTCAGTGGGAGGAATAGTGTCCCATCATTGGTGTCAGTGGGAGGAATAGTGCCCCATCATTGGTGTCAGGGGGGGAATAGTCTCCCATCATTGGTGTCAGTGGGAGGAATAGTGCCCCATCATTGGTGTCAGTGGAAGGAATAGTGCCCCATCATTGGTGTCAGTGGGAGGAATAGTGCCCCATCATTGGTGTCAGGGGGAGGAATAGTGCCCCATCATTGGTATCAGTGGGAGGAATAGTGCCCCATCATTGGTATCAGTGGGGGGGGGAATAGTGCCCCATCATTGGTATCAGTGGGAGGAATAGTGCCCCATCATTGGTATCAGTGGGGGGGGGGGAATAGTGTCCCATCATTGGTGTCAGTGGGAGGAATAGTGTCCCATCATTGGTGTCAGTGGGAGGAATAGTGCCCCACCCATCATTGGAGCACAGGTGTGTCAGGAGGAGGCTGTCTCTGGAGCTGCTGCTGATCCGTGTGAGAGGGGACTGGTGAGGAAATCTATCCCAGCTCTCCTGGCCCCTTTCTGGGGAAGCCATGGAGGCCAGCAGGGCCTCTCCTGCTGGAAGCTCCCAGCCATCTCCTGGGCCATCAGGTGACATGCCTTCCTCTGTACAAACCATGGCTTGTGATCTTTCTGCCCCTGGTAAGGATGAAGGCTCAGAGGCAATTCAGGAGCGAGTGGTGGCCGGGATTAAAGCCCTGAATAGAGAAAGAGACAAGCTCTATAAACTGAGAGCGGAGCTGAAGCGCCTGAGAAGGCAGCGTGAGGGCTTACATAGCCAGAAACGAGGGTCCATGGATCCGGAGATCCAACTGGCCAAGGTCCGGGTTGAACATCAGGAGACCATTGTGTCCATCATGGAAGGAAGAGATGGGCCATTTAAGGAAAAGTTTTACAATGATAAAAGGTTTGCGAGGATGACAAAGATGGAGGTGGAGGAGGAGACCCCCAGTTCTGACCCCCTGCCCCCTCAGGTAGAGGTAAGCAGCCCCATGCCTTCCCAGGACTCAGGAGGCATGCTCAGGGCCATCCAGGTAATGGAGTCTCCTGTGCGGGGGGATCAGCTGGCGTTTGGTGATGAGGACATAACTGATAATGTGCCTGATAATGTCAAGCCCCAAGCAGGGGATGAATCTGTTTTTGTGTCATCTAACACCATGAGCAATGTTGAAAGTGTGTCCAGTGACACTCAAGTTTCTAATGCTATGTGTAGCAATGTTTTACCTTCTAATGCTGCAGCGCAGCAAGAGCTGCATTTAAAAAATGACATTTCTGAAAAGGAACTACCGGTGTCAGCAGAGCCTATTAACTCTCCTTTGGCTGAGTCTAAAGCTGTTTGCCCCACAGCTGCTGGAGATTCTACAGTGCAGCATCAGGAGACAGCTGGTATTGCAGCAACTGTGACTATTCCTGATGGGAAATTGAACGTGTGTGTGTCTGACAGCAATTGTACAAGTGTGATGGACAATCGTCCCAGCTCAGTCCAAGCAAATAATAGTAATGAACAGACTACTGTGACTTCAGTGTGGTGCCTTGGCCCTGATAAACCCACGTTTGCTCAGGTGGTACGCTCTGCTCCTGGTGGCTCCGCCCCCAAGCGGGGTTTCCCCCTGCAGCCTACCACTTTGGGCACCCCAGGATCTGGTCTTGGGTCTCTGGCTTCTGCTGGGGGTCCGAGAAGAAATGTGGTAATTCTCAAATGGGAAGGTGGTGCGATCCCTCCAGCACGGCGTGCAGTGGTGGATTTGATTTTGGAGATGGGTTTTGGGGCAAATGACCTATATGCTCTAATACATGTTGCTGGGACACGGGATTATACCATTAGTTTCACCAGGCCAGAGGGTCTTGACCTGTTCTGGGAGAGATATGAGGCTCGGTGCAGGTCAAGACCTGAATGGGAAGGTCTGGCCCCAGTTGCGGTTTCGCAAAGGTCAACGGTGAAAAAGATAACCATCATACTCACCAATGAGAGTGTTCCTGCTCGGGACCTAGAGGTCTGGTTAAGGAACTATGGTGAGGTTTTGGCTAAGCCCAGCAAAATACTTGATGAGCGTAACATCTGGACTGGGGGTTGGTCGGTTACAGTCAGGTTGGCCAGGGATGGGAATGTTGTCCGTCACCTGCCCTCCTCCGCTTTTATAGGGAGGGATAGGATGACTGTTTTCTACCCTGGTCAGCCGAAGCTGTGTCACCGCTGTGGAGAAAAGGGGCATTTGAGCTCTTCCTGTTCAGCCTTGATATGTTCAGTGTGTCGGGGTCAGGGTCATATGGCCAAGGACTGCACCGAGATGATCAGGTGCAACCTGTGCCTGCGCCTTGGCCACCCCTACAGCAGATGTCCTGAAGCCTGGCACAATATGGAGAAGGAGGTAATTGATGACATGTCAAGGCTGGACAGGATGGAGGGTGAGGCCCCTGGTGTACCATCCTCCTCTGGGGTGACCGTCTCCCCTGGTCCTGCTCAGGGTCCCTCCCCAGTTCCTGTGGCCACCCCTCCTGTGTCTGTAAGTATTCCTTCTGTATCTGTCTCTGTGTCCCCCCAGCCTACTGTACCCTCTCCTCATGTGTCAGAACCTTCCAAGTCTGTGCCCCCCGAGTCAGTTACCCCCCAGGAGTCTACCCCTCCTAAGACAGATTCAAAGGGAGCAACCCCCCCACCAGGAGTGGTAGTGGGTATTAAAAAGGTTGCTTCTGCCTCTCTAAAGGAGTCTTCTGTAAAGACTTCAAAGAAAAAAACAGGAGATGAGGGCATCTCTGAAGCTGACCTGCAGTACCTGGAGGAGAGAAGGAAGGTTGGGAAGCGGAAGAAGCAGGTGGTGAGGACGGAACAGGCTCCAGTGCCTGTCTCCAACCGTTATAGGTCCTCTAAGTGGGAGATTTCCTCATCTGGAGCTTCTTCGGAGCGAAGTTCTGATTCTGAGATGGAGTTTGAGGCGGCCTCAAGAAAGAGAGAGGCTTCTGGTGATGAGCAGCAGAGGGGAGCTAAGAAGCAATCCACCCAATAACCCAAATGGCGGTTCCCCCTCCGTTAAAAGTGGTGACAATAAATGTCGCCAGCATTAAGTCAGTAAGAGCTCGTTCTATGGCCTTCTTTTTGTTCAGCCAATTAGATGCTGAAATTTTATTTTTGCAAGAGACTAGGCTCACCTCCTTGGCAGATATTCATATGGCCAAGAGAGAGTGGAGGTATGGTCCATCTTACTGGTCTCTTGCGGCCGAGCCTTACGGCGGTGTGGCAGTGTTGTTTAAAACCGGCATGGTAACTATCTGGCGGGTTATTGAGGTGGAGATTGGGAGATGTATGGTCTTAGACGTCCTTGTGGGAGGGCAGGACCTGCGCCTAATTAATGTTTATGGGCCGCACACAAAGTGGGACAGGAAATGCCTTTTTACAAGGATCAAGCCATTTCTTTTTACATCCCGGCAAGTGGTCTTTGGAGGTGACTTTAATACAGTAACTAGGCCCAAGGACAGGAAGGACTTCAAGGACAGGCTGGGATATGATAGCATTTTTTTAAATAGTATGGTTAGGGATGCTGGTCTTGTGGATGTGCACATTAAGCACCTCCCGGATGACACTGGGTTCACCTTTCATCGAGGTAATAGTCAGAGTAGAATAGATAGGTTTTTTTTGAAGGAGACCTCTGCTTTCTCACCCCCAGTGGTGCAGGCAGTAGAGTTCTCTGATCACTGTATGCTATCTGTGGTCCTGAATGCTTCAGACGCCCCTCAGAGGGGTAAGGGCATCTGGAGATTGAATTCGACTCTACTCAAGGAAGAACATGTTAGACAATCCTTTGAGGAATTCTTTCAGGCACAGGTGACCATCCTGGACTTTTGTAGCAGCAAGGCTGAGTGGTGGGAGCTGACCAAAAAGAGGATCGCTGGATTCTTCAGGGGCCTAGCCAATAGAAAGCAGTTTAATAAATACATGACCTACCAACGTTTACGGAGGAAGCTGGATATTCTTGTCTCGAGAGGTGGAGATCCTGGGGCAATCTCCGAAGTGAAACTCCTTCTCAGGAAGTGTCAATATGACCGGCATGCCTCTTTGGTTCTGGAGAGGGACTATGGGAAGTACCACTCGCCTGACCCTTACCAGAACTGCAAACAAGGTGTAGCTGTTAAAACGGTCGTTGGCCTTAAAGACAGTACAGGTTCCTTGACAAAGTCCAGGTCAGGGATTCTGGAGGTCGTGAGGTCCTTTTATGCTGACCTTCTTGGGAGGAAAGAGCTTGACCGTGGCAAGATGGAAGGCTTTTTGGACTCTATTCCAGGTCTAAATGATGAAGATGTCCCATTGATGAATTTGACAGAGGAGATCACAGTTGAGGAGGTGATGAGGGCAATTGAACAACTTGCCATCAAAAAGTCACCTGGACCGGATGGCTTGACGGCTGAGTTTTACAAAGCCTTTAAGTCTATTCTGGCCCCACATTTGGTAGAGGTTTTTAACAGTTGCCTTGCTGAGGGGGTACTTCCCCCTTCCATGAGGCACTCGGCTGTGATTCTTCTTTCAAAGGGTAAAGATCCTTCGATGATTGAGAATTGGCGCCCCATCAGCCTTCTTAATGTCGATAGAAAGATACTGGCAAAGATCATTTTCTGGCGCCTATCGTCGGTAGCAGAGTCTTTGCTTTCTCGCCATCAGCACTGTTCGGTCCAGGGTAGGTGCACCTTCACAGCAGTTTTAGCTGTCCGGGAGGCCTTGGAGCGGTGCAGGGCTGCAGGCTGGGGAAAGTATTTGCTGACATTGGATCAGGCAAAGGCTTTTGATCGTGTTAACCATGAGTACCTGTGGTTGCTCCTTAGTAAGTACGGTCTGCCGGGTGGTTTTGTCGATTGGTTAAAAGTCTTGTATGAGGGGGCAGAGAGCTTTCCTCTTGTTAATGGTTGGGTTGGGCAGTCCTTTGGGGTTGGCTCCGGGGTGCGCCAGGGTTGTCCCCTGAGTCCCCTGCTCTATGTGTTTGCAATCGACCCCTTCATCAGGAGGCTAGAGAGCGGCATGTTGTGTGGGGTGCCAGTGGGGCTTCCGGGTGAGCCGCCTTTGAGGGTTGTTGCCTATGCGGACGATGTGTCAGTGATTGTCACTGGGGCGGATGAAGCAGAGGAGGTGGTCTCTCTGACATCACGGTATTCTGAAGCATCAGGCTCCAAGATCAATCAGGAAAAGAGTGAAGTTTTCTGGATGGGAAAGGAAGGTGAGGGGTTTGATCTCCCGGACACCTTTCCAGTGCCCCAGGAAAGAATTAAGATTTTAGGCATTGAATTTGGACCTGGCGATTATGGCCTCAAAAACTGGGAAGGCAGACTGGAAATTGCCAATACTAAGGTGGTCAGCTGGAAGAGATGGAAGTTATCTATGAGGGAAAGGGTTGATCTGATTAAGACTTACCTGATTCCGATCTTCTTGTATGTCAGCTTTGTCTGCATCTTGCCAGTGTCTCTCTATGCTAGGGTCAGTAGTGTGTTCTTCCAGATGTTGTGGGGGAACAGACTGAACCCCATCAAGAGGAATGTCACCTATCTATCCAGGAGGGAGGGTGGCTTAGGTATGGTCAACCCAGTTCTTTTCTTTTCACTGCTTTTTCTCAAGTTTAATATTGGTAATATGCTTGCAGTGGAACCTCCTGGATGGGCAGGCATATTTAGATCTTGGTTTAGGCCTTTTCTACGACTTTGGGAAGAAGGTGGCCAAGTGAAGAATCTCAGGGGTCATCGTGGTCAGCTACCAGCCTATGTCGCTCCGTGCCTGAAGTTACTACGGCAGTGGCGATTGTCGGCTGAAGATCTCAGATCGGTTCCGAGGAAAGTCCTTATGAGTCGAGTCTTGAGCGAAGTCTTTCATGACCCACTGGCCTTAAGGGATTGCCCAGGCCCAGTTTTGAGGGCAGGGTTAAGACTTATTAATTTGGACAGAGTACCCCCTAAATTCAGGGATCTGGCCTGGTTGTGCTTCCATGGGAGACTCTATGTTAGGGGCAATTTGAAATTCCGCAGTGGGGTGGATCGTAGCTGTCCTCGGGAGGAGTGTGCAGGTGAGGAGGAGACTATGGACCATTTTCTGCTTCATTGCCCTTTTAACATAGAGGTGTACAAACAGGTGGGACGGGCCCTCGGTGTCCCTTTCCTCTCCAGGCTGGGTTATGCTGAGTGGGTGTACGGAGCATTCAATACTGGTGGGGTTTTTTGTTTAGATACACTTTTTCTAGTTAGCCTAGTAGTCCGTTATTTCACTTGGAACGCACGGTGTCAGGTCTGCATTCGGCGTAAAATCCTTCCTGTTCAGGTGGTGGTGTATGACATTTTGCATGAGGTGGAGAAGATTCGGGTGCTTGAGAGAGACAAGCGGAGTCAGGGGGCTTGGTTGAAGGCGTGGAGGGGTTTCAAGCCTCCCTGACTGCCAGGAGTCTCTTGCCCGGGTGTGGCTGTCTGTCTCTTATCACCCTAGATTATTATTTTTTTGGATTAATTTTTGATAAATGGCTGCGTACATAGGTGATGGGTTGTGCCTCTTAGGCCTTCTCTGCTGCTTTATGTAAATAGTTTTGGTAACGGATTATGTATATATTGTATATATTCTGAACATGGATGTGTATTCCTTGGATTTCTGTTGAAGTTTTGTACTATGGTTTTGTTTTTTACTTTTGTATAAAATTGGTTGCTTGATTCTTTTAATAAAAGATCAATAGTGTCCCATCATTGGTGTCAGTGGGAGGAATAGTGCCCCATCATTGGTGTCAGGGGGGGGATAGTCTCCCATCATTGGTGTCAGTGGGAGGAATAGTGCCCCATCATTGGTGTCAGTGGAAGGAATAGTGCCCCATCATTGGTGTCAGTGGAAGGAATAGTGCCCCATCATTGGTGTCAGTGGGAGGAATAGTGCCCCAATGGACTAGACGAGAGATAGGCGACTGCAGCCCTGCCCAGCGGCACTCTGAAAGCCCTTCTTGCAACGGGTCACAATAATTTTATCACACAAGTATTAAAAGAACGAAGTGGCCATCCAGATTTCAGTCCCGGGTAGCTGATCGTTCCGGTAAATTATATTTTATTGTCACCCGGAGCTGCACATGTCAGAAATCACGGCGTGTTTTGCAACAATTCTCAGTGCGAAAAATACTATAACATGAGACGATAAAACGCATCTTCCTGGTGCAATAAGATTTATAAAGCGTAAAAGATACAAAGATTGGAGACAAGTTCTGATGTTATTGAACTCGTAAAAATAGTTTCTTCTTAAAATATAGATGACGGCCAGCGAAGAAAAGTCACTTTTTATGGACTTACAATGGCCAATACCATTAAATCTTCTCCTATATTATTATCTACACTATATTGCCAAAAGTATTGGGACGCCGGCCTTTACACACACATGAACTTTAATGGCATCCCAGTCTTAAGCCTCGTACACACGATCGGATTGTTTGCCAACAAAACCAAGGGGGGTTGGCCCAAACTTGTCTTGCATACACACGGCCACACAACTGTCGGCCAACAAACACGAACGTAGTGAAGTACTATGTGCTTTTTCATCTCTTTAGCGCCACCCTTTGGGCTCCTTCTAATTTCGTGTTAGTAGAAGTTTGGTGAGTGTTGATTCGCGCTTTTCATGTAACACTTTTCAGTTCGCGCTTTTCAGTTCGTTTCTGAACGGACGTTCGTCAACCAGACTTGTTGCGGAATCAGAGGAGATAACGTGTTATTTATTATTGGCCTTGGAGTTATTGCTTTGACCCAAGTCCAGTCCAGGAACAGGAGGAGGAGGATTTCTTGGACCAAAAGTTGGTTGCTTTATAAATGGTCACCAATTGTGTCATATGCCTTTGCTGCGGGAGCTCCAGGAGAATAATTATTAAATTATAATAATTATTATTAATATTATTATAATATCATTATTATTATAATTAATTAATATTTATAATTATTATAATATTATTATTATATTATATTAATAATAATAATAGTAATAATTTTTAAAATTAATTATCTCCGGGTGACGGACCCCCTGCTTTCACAAACTCTTGGCATTGCTGACCCCCCTATATTAAGCAGCAGGACACATGCATGAGGCTTTTATTTTATTTTTTTGGTTGAATAATAATGATTTGATTTGTTATATTTTCTATATTTTTGGATGCATAGAATGCACTTTTTGGTGAAGTTCTATTGGCAGATTTCATGTCTAATTTTATTTGTTTTCTTTTTTTAATGCACAATAAAACAAATTGTGTAGAATAATATTTGGCTTTGTGTTTTACTTCCAATGACAGTTTGGGAGTCGACAGTTACATTTAAAAAAATACAATGTAACATTAACAAGAGACACCAACATAATTGTATCTTTGATCTTAAAAACTACGAGATAATAATGGTGTTGTGGTAACTTACCCCCCCCCCAAAAAAAAAAAGCATAATAATAATATTCTTGATATCACTAGAAAAAAAAAAGCCTTTGAAAATACATTTGCAATAACTCCATCAGTATCACCAGCAATGCAGCTTCATTATTATCCCATAAAGAAGAAGAGAATTGTGCGCTGCATTTCCAGATATCATAATTTGCCGCGTCATGAATGTTAATTCTCCATTACGAACGCGAGTTTACAAGACCGACCGCTTCCGGCTCATTCCTTGCTTCCGAGAATGCGTGTTTGTACTTTTTTGTCCAACAGACTTGTGTACACACGATCGGAAAATCCGACAACAGACATTTGTCTGCCGAAAATTTTAAAACCTTCCATCCAACATTTGTCCGCAGAAAAATCCGACAACAATTGTCCGATGGAGTGTACACACGGGCGGATTTACCAAAAACAGCCTGTCATCACACAATTCCCATCAGAAAGTCCGTATCGTGTGTACGAGGCTTTAGTCCGGAGGGTTCAATATTGAGTTGGCTCCGCCCTTTGCAGCTATAACAGCTTCACCTCTTCTGGGAAGGCCGTCCACAAGGTTTAGGAGGGTGTCTATGGGAATGTTTGACCATTCTTCCAGAAGAGCATTTGTGAGGTCAGGCACTGATGTTGGACGAGAAGGCCTGGCAGTCTCCGCTCCAATTCATCCCAAAGGTGTTTTATGGGGTCGAGGTCAGGACTCTGTGCAGGCCAGTCAAGTTCCTCCACCCTAAACCTGCTCATCCATGTCTTTATGGACCTTGCTTTCTGCACTGGTCCAAATCATATGGTGGAGGGGGGATTATGGTGTGGGGGTTGTTTTTCAGGGGTTGGGTTTGGCCCCTTAGTTCCAGTGAAGGGAACTCTTAAGGTGTCAGCATACCAAGACATTTTGGACAATTTCATGCTCCCAACTTTGTGGGAACAGTTTGGGGACGGCCCATTCCTGTTCCAACGTGACTGCCCACCAGTGCACAAAGCAAGGTCCATAAAGACATGAATGAGCGAGTTTGGGGTGGAGGAACTTGACTGGTCTGCACAGAGTCCTGACCTCAACCCTATAGAACATCTTTGGGATGAATTAGAGCGGAGACTGCAAGCCAGGCCTTCTCGTCCAACATCAGTGCCTGACCTCACAAATGCTCTTCTGGAAGAATGGTCAAACATTCCCATAGACACCCTCCTAAACCTTGTGGACGGCCTTCCCAGAAGAGGTGAAGCTGTTATAGCTGCAAAGGGTGGAGCCAACTCAATATTGAACAATACGGACTAAGACTGGGATGTCATTAAAGGTCATGTGTGTGTAAAGGCAGGCGTCCCAATACTTTTGGTAATCTAGTGTATGTCTATGCCATTGGCGCTGTGTGACGGCCGGCAGGACGCACGTTATGACTCGTCTACCATTGGTAAGACTTCTTACGATTGTTTCATTGTCCTTACAATGTTGTTATATAGAAAGTTTTTCTCTTTTTCAATCCTGGAACTTTTATCTTTAATATTAATCGATCGATTACCTCTCATACTATGAAATAAATATAATTTGTCCGATGACGTACTCACAGACATAACTGCACAATACATACCGTACATTCACATCAGTCTCCACCCCCAAGGAGCTTACAATCCACGGTCCCGATCTCACATACATACATACTGTATACTTTGGCTAATTTAGACAGGAGACAATTAACTTACTAATATGTCTTTGAAGTGTGGGAGGAAACTGGAGTACCTGGAGGAAACCCTGTCAAAATACAGGGCAGCCATGCAAACTCCATGCAGCTGGTGCCCTGGTGAAGATTCCAACCTAGGATCCCAGTGCTGCAATGCAGGAGTGCTAACCACACTCTTCTGCCCACACCCAGATCGTTGTTGCTCCCATACATATTTTGTGTACAAAGGACCATCTAGCACATATGAGTTTGTTGGCCATCCCATTCCAAACCCATGGCAATTATGGCATTAGGGAGTTGCCTCCCTTTTGAGACGATAAGCGCCTACAGCTTTCACTCCTCTGGGAAGGGTTCCCATAAGGGAATGTGGAGTTTGTTTGGGGGAATTTGTGGCCATTTGTGAGGTCAGGTACTGATATTGGATGAGAAGACCTGACTTAGCGTCTGTGATCCATTTCATCCCAAAGGTGTTCAGTTGGGTTGGAGTCAAGTACTGATGTTGGAGCAGAGGACCTAGCTCAAGATTAGCAATTCATTTAATCCCAAAGGAGTTCAGTAGGGTTGAGGTCAGGTACTGATGTTGGATGGGAAGACTTGGCTCACCATTGGAAATTCTTTCCATCCCAAGGGTGTGTTGGCTGTGGAGTTCAGTTGGGTTGAGGTCAGGTACTGATATTGGATGAGAAGACCTGACTTAGCGTCTGTGATCCATTTCATCCCAAAGGTGTTCAGTTGGGTTGGAGTCAAGTACTGATGTTGGAGCAGAGGACCTAGCTCACCATTAGAAATTCATTTAATCCCAAAGGTGTTCAGTAGGGTTGAGGTCAGGTACTGATGTTGGATGAGGAGACCTGGCTCACCATCAGTGTTCCAATTCTTCCCAGAGGTGTTTAGTTTCAGCTACTGATATTGGATGAGAAGGCCTGGTTCACCACTGGCCTTCCAATTCATCCAATAGGTGTTCAGAAGGGTTGAGGCCAGGGTTCTGTACAAGCCACTTGAGTTCCTCCACACCAAACTGGTTAAACCATGTCTTTATGGAGCTAGTTTTGCGCAAAGGGCTACGGTCATGGTGGAACCAAAAAGGGATCTTCATGCAAACCGTCCATCATTTGGAGGGATGCCCATACCAAACTGGTCAAGACCTGTCTTTATGGAGCTGGCTTTGTGCAGAGCCATTCACCGGAAACGCCAGAACTCCATGGTTCGATTTTGGAATGTCCAGAAAGCTCTTATAGGTTATGGTTAGGAATTCACTAAGTTTTGGCTATAGAGTGAAGATCAAGTCTTTGACATGATGGCATCATACAGTGGGGGGGAATCTGATCCCCTGCAGATTGTGTAAGTTTTGCCCACTTCCAAAGAAATGAAGGGTCTATCATTTTTATCATAGGTGTATTTTATATGATAGAGACAGAATATCAACCAAAAATCCTGAAAAAACACACAATACAAATGTTATAAATGGAGTTGCAGTTCAGTGAGTAAAATAAGTATTTGATCCCCTTAGTAGTTGGTGGAGAAGCCCTTGTTGGAGATCACAGAGGTCAGACGTTTCTTGTAGGTGGTGATCAGTTTCCACACATCTCGGGAGGGATTTTGGTCCTCTCTTCTCTACAGATCTTCTCTAAATCCTGAAGGTTTCTTGGCTGTCTCTTGGCAACTCGAAAGTTTCATCTCCTCCATGACCCTCATGCATCCTATGCATTAAGGTGAAAAAACATCTGGCAGTGACCGCCTCCCCCAGCCCCCCCCCCCCCGTCTTACTTACCTGAGCCCCGTATTTCCCTCGGCGAGGGTGCGCTTGTCCCTCTCTCCACGGGGTCCCGGCTCTTGATTGGATAGATTGATAGCAGCGCAGCCATTGGCTCCCGCTGCTGTCAATCAAATCCAATGACGCGGGCGGCGGGAGGCGGGGCCGAGTCCGGCATTCGTGTCTATGGGCGCAATTGCTGGGCTCGGGGGGAGCGCGCCTGCAAGGTGATCCCCCCTCCCCCCCAGGGAGAGCGCTTCCCCTAGGGGGTTGTCTGATGCGGGGAAGAGCCGCGAGAGCAGCCGGGGGGACCCCAGAAATGGACGATCGAGGCCACACTGTGCAAAATGACTGATGCGGCTAAAAGCCGCTCGATTGTTATGCCGGAGGAGCGGGAGACCCGATCCACGATCCGCCACTTCCGGCGCCTAGCCACAGACTGGCACGAAGCTGGAAGCGGCTTCGTTCCATTCTCCTGAATGTAAACACGGAAGCGACATCACAATGTCACGACGTCACTTCCCGTTTACTCGGCTGCCAATGGCGCCGGATTTTAAAAAATACACAGTATTCAGAATCGCCGTTTTCGGTGATCTGAATACTTTGAAGTGCAAAGAAGGGATTGGAGGTCTTTTAGACCCGACGATCTCTCCATAAAGAGGACCTGTCACCACCTATTACTGTCACATGAGATGTTTACATTCATTATAGACCCCAGATCTCTCCATAAAGAGGACCTGTCACCTCCTATTACTGTCACATGAGATGTTAACATTCATTATAGACCCCAGATCTCTCCATAAAGAGAACCTGTCACCTCCTATTACTGTCACATGGGATGTTTACATTCATTATAGACCCCAGATCTCTTCATAAAGAGGACCTGTCACCACCTATTACTGTCACATGAGATGTTTACATTCATTATAGACCCCAGATCTCTCCATAAAGAGGACCTGTCACCTCCTATTACTGTCACATGAGATGTTAACATTCATTATAGACCCCAGATCTCTCCATAAAGAGAACCTGTCACCTCCTATTACTGTCACATGGGATGTTTACATTCATTATAGACCCCAGATCTCTCCATAAAGAGGACCTGTCACCACCTATTACTGTCACATGAGATGTTAACATTCATTATAGACCCCAGATCTCTCCATAAAGAGAACCTGTCACCTCCTATTACTGTCACATGAGATGTTTACATTCATTATAGACCCCAGATCTCTCCATAAAGAGGACCTGTCACCCCCTATTACTGTCATATGGGATGTTTATATTCATTATAGACCCCAGATCTCTCCATAAAGAGAACCTGTCACCTCCTATTACTGTCACATGAGATGTTTACATTCATTATAGACCCCAGATCTCTCCATAAAGAGGACCTGTCACCTCCTATTACTGTCACATGGGATGTTTGCATTCATTATAGACCCCAGATCTCTCCATAAAGAGGACCTGTCACCACCTATTACTGTCACATGGGATGTTTGCATTCATTATAGACCCCAGATCTCTCCATAAAGAGGACCTGTCACCACCTATTACTGTCACATGGGATGTTTGCATTCATTATAGACCCCAGATCTCTCCATAAAGAGGACCTGTCACCACCTATTACTGTCATATGGGATGTTTATATTCATTATAGACCCCAGATCTCTCCATAAAGAGAACCTGTCACCTCCTATTACTGTCACATGAGATGTTTACATTCATTATAGACCCCAGATCTCTCCATAAAGAGGGCCTATCACCTCCTATTACTGTCACAAGGGATGTTTACATTCATTATAGACCCCAGATCTCTCCATAAAGAGGACCTGTCACCTCCTATTACTGTCACATGAGATGTTTACATTCATTATAGACCCCAGATCTCTCCATAAAGAGGACCTGTCACCACCTATTACTGTCACATGAGATGTTTACATTCATTATAGACCCCAGATCTCTCCATAAAGAGGACCTGTCACCTCCTATTACTGTCACATGAGATGTTTACATTCATTATAGACCCCAGATCTCTCCATAAAGAGGACCTGTCACCTCCTATTACTGTCACATGGGATGTTTATATTTATTATAGACCCCAGATCTCTCCATAAAGAGGACCTGTCACCACCTATTACTGTCACATGAGATGTTTACATTCATTATAGACCCCAGATCTCTTCATAAAGAGGACCTGTCACCACCTATTACTGTCACATGAGATGTTTACATTCATTATAGACCCCAGATCTCTCCATAAAGAGGACCTGTCACCACCTATTACTGTCACATGAGATGTTTACATTCATTATAGACCCCAGATCTCTCCATAAAGAGGACCTGTCACCGCCTATTACTGTCACATGGGATGTTTACATTCATTATAGACCCCAGATCTCTCCATAAAGAGGACCTGTCACCACCTATTACTGTCACGTGGGATGTTTACATTCATTATAGACCCCAGATCTCTCCATAAAGAGGCCCTGTCACCACCTATTACTGTCACATGGGATGTTTACATTCATTATAGACCCCAGATCTCTCCATAAAGAGGCCCTGTCACCACCTATTACTGTCACATGGGATGTTTACATTCATTATAGACCCCAGATCTCTCCATAAAGAGGACCTGTCACCTCCTATTACTGTCACATGGAATGTTTGCATTCATTATAGACCCCAGATCTCTCCATAAAGAGGGCCTATCACCTCCTATTACTGTCACAAGGGATGTTTACATTCATTATAGACCCCAGATCTCTTCATAAAGAGGACCTGTCACCACCTATTACTGTCACATGAGATGTTTACATTCATTATAGACCCCAGATCTCTCCATAAAGAGGACCTGTCACCACCTATTACTGTCACATGAGATGTTTACATTCATTATAGACCCCAGATCTCTCCATAAAGAGGACCTGTCACCACCTATTACTGTCACATGAGATGTTTACATTCATTATAGACCCCAGATCTCTCCATAAAGAGGACCTGTCGCCACCTATTACTGTCACATGAGATGTTTACATTCATTATAGACCCCAAATCTCTCCATAAAGAGGACCTGTCACCACCTATTACTGTCACATGAGATGTTTACATTCATTATAGACCCCAGATCTCTCCATAAAGAGGACCTGTCACCTCCTATTACTGTCACATGGGATGTTTACATTCATTATAGACCCCAGATCTCTCCATAAAGAGGACCTGTCACCTCCTATTACTGTCACATGGGGTGTTTACATTCATTATAGACCCCAGATCTCTCCATAAAGAGGACCTGTCACCACCTATTACTGTCACATGGGATGTTTACATTCATTATAGACCCCAGATCTCTCCATAAAGAGGACCTGTCACCTCCTATTACTCTCACATGAGATGTTTACATTCATTATAGACCCCAGATCTCTCCATAAAGAGGACCTGTCACCTCCTATTACTCTCACATGAGATGTTTACATTCATTATAGACCCCGGATCTCTCCATAAAGAGGACCTGTTACCACCTATTACTGTCACATTGGATGTTTACATTCCTTGTGACAGCAATAAAAGTGATTACAATTTTTTTTTTTAAACACAATTTAAAATTATAAAAATAAATAAAATAAATAAGAAAAAAAAATGTTTAAAGCGCCCCCGCGCAGCAGAGAAAACGCATACGGAAATCGTGACCGCATATGTAAACAGTGTTCAAATCACACATGTGAGGTATCGCCGCGATCGTCAGAGCGAGGGCAATAATTCTAGCACCAGACCTCCTCTGTAACTCTAACCTGGTAACTGTAAAAAAAAAAAACTTAAAGCGTCGCCTATGGAGATTTTTAGGTACTGTAATTTGTCGCCATTCCACGAGCGCGCGCAATTATAAAGCATGACATGTTTGGTATCTATTTACTCGGCGTAACATCATCTTTCACATTATACAAAAAAAATTGGGCTAACTTTACTGTTTCGTTTTTTAAAAAAAATTCATGAAAATGTCTCTTTTCCCAAAAAGTTGCGTTTAAAGCACCGCTGCACAAATACCGCATGACATAAAATATTGCAACAATCGCCATTTTATTCTCTAGATTCTCTGCTAAAAGATCATATACGGTGGAACCTCGGTTTGCGAGTAACACGGTTAACGAGCGTTTCGCAACCCGAGCACTGTATTTCTAAAAACCCTAACTCGGTTTGCCAGTGTTGTCTCGCAAAGCGAGCAGGATTCAGGCCAAAAGCGGTGCGCAATACCGTTTTTGGCATGAGGTGGGGGGGCGCCGGAGGCCGAAAGTCGCCAATCGGCGCCATTCGGAAATGCACGGAAAGGCCAGAGGACAGTTCGGCTGACCTCAGCAAACCTCGGAAAGGCTTGTGAATGGAGTCTTTCCGAGGTTCGCCGAGGTCAGTCGAACTGTCCCTAGGGCCTTTTCGGTGGTTTCCGAGGCTCTCCGGCAACCCCCCCGCCTCTGGCCGCAGGCGGTATTGCATCCCATTGAAGTCAATGCAGAACAAATTATTTTAGTTTCCATTGACTTCAATGGGAAAACTCGCTTTGATATGAGAGTACATTGGATTACGAGCATTCTCCTGGAACGGATTATGCTCATAATCTGAGGTTATACTGTATAATGCTTGGGGGTTCTAAGTAATTTTCTAGCAAAAAATATGGATTTTAACTTGTAAACACCAAATGTCAGAAATAGTCTTAGGCATTAAAGGGTTAAAATACACCTATGAACTCCCCCCTGGCTGCTAATTACCTCCCCTGTCACCGGGTAAAGATATTGACAGTATTTATAAGATCTTTCATCTATTTGTGGAATGAGATTCCTGCCCGGGAAATGGAGATTCTCATAAACATTTATAGTAATATCAGCGGGTGAACAATATGGCAAAATCCTTCAATACTGCCGGCTGCCATAACATGAATTGCCCGGCCTGTATGTGTCCTCAGACAGTGACCTCTGCTGGATGGTGCAAGAATCTTCCTGATACCTATGTCTGGTGCCTAAAGGGATCGTCCTTTTTTATGGCGCATGTGTGGGCTGAACATGTGAACGTTATATGAGGAATTTAGAAGCTCTAAGTTGTCTGCTATGTCAGAGAGAGACCGTGGAGAGTTTATAAAATGCATCAACCAGGAGGACCTTCTCTCCTGTCCTCTTTCTGTCCTCACCTCTTCTCTTCTCCTCTGCTCTTACCTCTCTTCTCCTCCTCTAAAGTTCTCCCTCATCTTCTATCTCCTCCTCTATTTTATCCCTCCACTCCCCTCTTCTCTTCCCTCCTCTCCTCTGTTCTCTCTCCTTCCCTCCCCTGTCCCTAACCCTCATGCCGCGTACACACGATCGGAATTTCGGCCCCCAAAAGACCGATGAGAGTTTTTATCATCGGAAAATGTGACCGTGTGTACGCTCCATCGGACTTTTGCTGGCCGAATTCCCGCCAGCAAAAGATTGGGAGCAGGTTCTTAATTTTTCGGTCGTTCCTATCCAAAAATGCGATCGTCTGTGGCAATTCCGACGAACGAAATCCCTACGCATGCTTGGAAACAATTCGACGCATGCTCGGAAGCATTGAACTTCATTTTCTCGGCTCGTCGTAGTGTTGTACGTCACCGCGTTCTTGACGGTCGTAATTTCAGCGAACTTTTGTGTGACCGCGTGTATGCAAGGCAAGCTTGAGCGGAATCCCGTCGGAAAAGCCGGCATATCTTTTTCCGATGAGAAGTCCGATCGCGTGTACGCGGCATAAGGTTCTCTCCTTTTACCTTCATCTCATCTTCTCTCTTCTATGCTCCTCTTCTATTTTACTTCTCCCCTCCCCTCTTATTCTTCCTCTCGTCACCTCTGGCCCCATCTCTTCTCCTCTCCTCTATTCTCACCTTTCTTCTCTTCCCCTGCCCTCCTCTAAGGTTCTCTCCTTTACTTTCCTCTCATCTTCTATTTTACCTCACCCGTCCCCTCTTTTCTTCTCTCCACTCCTCTCCTCTGTTCTCTCTCCTTCCTTCCCCTGCCCCCAACCCTAAGGTTCTCTCCTTTACCTTCTTCTCATCTTCTCTCTTCTACTCTCCACTTCTATTTTACCTCTCCACTCCCCTCTTCTTCTCTCATCTCCTCTGTTCGCTCTCCTTCCTCTCTTCCTCTCCTATCCTCCTCTCCTCTGTTCTCACCTCTCCTCCCTTCCCCTGCCTTCTTCTTCCTCTTCTCACCTCTGACCCCCTCTCTTCTCCTCTCCCTTTTTCCCACCTCTCCTTTCTTCCCCTGCCTCCCTCTGATGCCGCGTACACACGAGCGGACTTTACGGCGGACTTTGCCCGGCGGATTTTTCGACGTACTTTACGACGGACTTTCTGAATGAACGGACTTGCCTACACACAATCCACCAAAGTCCGTTGAATTCGTACGTGATGACGTACGACCGGACTAAAACAAGGAAGTTCATAGCCAGTAGCCAATAGCTGCCCTAGCGTGGCTTTTTGTCCGTCGAACTAGCATACAGACGGCGGACTTTTCGACCGGACTCGATTTCAACGGATAAATTTAAAACAAGTTTCAAATCTAATTCCGTCCAACTTTTGAGAAAACAAAGTCCGCTGGAGCCCACACACGATCGAATTGTCCGACGAAATCCAGTCCGCCGGGCAAAGTCCGCCGTAAAATCCACTCGTGTGTACGCGGCATAAGGTTTTCTCTTTTACCTTCCTCTCATCTTCTCTCTTCTACTTTCCTCTTCTCTCCCCTCTTCTATTTTACCTCTCCTGTCCCCTCTTCTTCTTCTCCTCACCTCCACCCCTCCTCTCCTCTGTTCACACCTCTCTTCTCTTCCTCTGCCCTCCTTGAAGGTTCTCTCCTTTACCTTTTTCTCATCTTCTCTCTCATCTCATCTTCTCTCTTCTACTTTCCTCTTGTCTCACCTCTTTTATATTACCCCTCCCCTCCCCCTTTATCCTCTCCTCACTCCTGCTTTCCTCTCTCCTGTTTTCTCTTATCCTCCTCTCCTCTGTTTTCACCTCCCCTCTCGTCTCTTCCCCTGCCCTCTTCTAAGATGCTCTCATTTAACCTCCTCTCATCTCTCTTTTACTCTCCTTTTTTCTGCCCTCTTCTATCTTACCTCTTCCCTCCCCTCCTTTCCTCCTCTCTGCTGCCCTCGTCTTTCTTCTCCTTTCCTCTCCCTCCTGTTTCACTTCTCCTTTCCTCTCCCTCCTCTCCCAACTGATTTTCCTTTCCCCTCCCTCTCCTCTCCCCTTTCCTCCCCTCATCTCCTCTCTTCTCCACCACTCCTCTCCTCTTCCCCTCTCTCTCCCCTCATTTTTATCTCTCTCTGCTGTGTTTCTATGTTCCCCTCTGTCCACTCCCTCACCTGTCCCCCATATTGTCTCTCCTTTCCCCTCACCCCTCAAACTTCACCTCTCTCTCTCCTTTTTCCTCTCCTTCATCACCCCTCTCTCCTCTCCCTTACTCCTCTCCCTTCTTTCTCCCCTCTGCCTTCTCCATTGCACCCTTTCTATTTCTCTGTTCTCCTCTTCACCTCTCCCTCCTCTCCTCTTCACCTCTCCCTCCTCTCCTCCATTCCCCATCTTCTCTCCTCTCACCTGCCGTTCTCTCAGTGCTCTCTTCTCTCTGTTTTATTGATATTTTCTTTGGAGTAAAAAGATCGGCTTGATACATGTTGGTATTTTGGAGTGTTTTATTTTTTATTTTTCTATGTATAGTTTGTGATATATATGTAGATGTGGATATTCCCTCATTACACACCCGGCTCAGCTTCCTGCTTTGCAGTTCTAGGTGGTGGTTGTACTTTACTGCTCCACTCTCCCAGTTTATTACTATGAGTCTGTCAACTCACTAAAAACAAGACCTTCCCTGTGTGGCTGATATCTATTAAAGGGGAACTTCATGCCCCCTTCTCAAGGTAAATTTTGAGTTTAATCCTATCTTACCTTGTCCACTGGGTAGAGCTATCAGGGTTTTTTATTTTTTGTGGGAACGCAGGGAAACGCAGTTCCGGCACCTCCAATATCTCCAGCACTGAATGTATGTGATGGTAAGGGGTGCCGGGTTATGCTACAGTGTCTATGCTGACTGCTGGGGGGATCTATTGTTGCTAGAGGGGATCTATTTTTGAGTGTGGGGGGTTATTGTTGCTGCATAAGTCTATTGTCGCTGCTGGGGGATCTATTGTTGCTAGAGGGAATCTATTTTTGAGTGGGGGTGATTATTGTTGCTGCGTAGGTCTATTGTTTCTGCTGGGGGATCTAGGTCTATTGTTGCTGGAAATATATATTTATGCTGGTGGGGGATCTAGAGTTGCTGGGGGTGTCAGTTTTTGCCTGGAGGGGGATCTACTGTTGAGGGAGCAGTCCATTGTAGCTTGCTGCTGGAAGGTCTATTGATGCTGTCTGTGGGGAGATCTGTTGATGTTGCTGGGGATCTATTGTTGCTGGGGGGTCTATGTTGTTGGCTGCAGGGGATCTATTTTACTGCTTTTCTTACTAGCATTAACAAATTTCATACAAATTTCTTCGTACCACAAATGTTACTTGGTTCTGTATTCCCTAAAAGGGGCAGTACTGGAAGATGGGTAGGGGGTGGAACCAAGGAATGGTGCTCGGAGGTGGGTATGGGGTGGAACCAAGGAATGGTGCTCAGAGGTGGGTATGGGGTGGAACCAAGGAATGGTGCTCAGAGGTGGGTATGGGGTGGAACCAAGGAATGGTGCTCAGAGGTGGGTATGGGGTGGAACCAAGGAATGGTGCTCAGAGGTGGGTATGGGGTGGAACCAAGGAATGGTGCTCGGAGGTGGATATGGGGTGGATCCAAGGAATGGTGCTCAGAGGTGGGTATGGGGTGGAACCAAGGAATGGTGCTTGGAGGTGGATATAGGGTGGAACCAAGGAATGGTGCTCGGAGATGGATATGGGGTGGATCCAAGGAATGGTGCTCGGAGGTGGGTATGGGGTGGAACCAAGGAATGGTGCTAGGAGGTGGGTATGGGGTTGAACCAAGGAATGGTGCTGGGAGGTGGATATGGGTTGGAACCAAGGAATGGTGCTCGGAGGTGGATATGGGGTGGAACCAAGGAATGGGGCTCGGAGGTGGATATGGGGTGGAACCAAGGAATGGTGCTCGGAGGTGGATATGGGGTGGATCCAAGGAATGGTGCTCGGAGGTGGGTATGGGGTGGAACCAAGGAATGGTGCTCAGAGGTGGGTAGGGGGTGGAGAAAAGGGGTAACTCCAAAAGAGAGAGTTCCTGCACCTACTCTCTGAGAAAAAAGCCCTGAGAGTTATAATAGCATATTTACTCCTTCAACAAACCCTATCCAGGTGTGTCCTGCCAAAAGCTGCCGCATGCTGGGTCCTGCTCTGCCATCTTCCTTGTGACATCATCAAGAAGTCAGCTGGCTCTTCTAGGTTCTAAGAGCTGGCCTCCAGATTACTCTGCACTGCACATGCGCAATTTATCCTACATAGCCTCTGAGCCTCCTAAGAGGCATGATGTGGCTATCCTAGGAGGTTTCCAACAGGCAAAAAAAAGGAGCTGGCTGAGCTTTGCTGAAAATAGGTATCTCTACCCCCATTGTTGCAGATTGGTGAGAAGGGGGAGACATGGAAGGAACAAGACAAAGTGAGTGAAGGCCCACTTTAGGCAATGAGTAAAATGGAGAGCTCCCTCTAGTGGCTAATCTGAAAATCTCTATTTATAATATACAGAATTGAAAATATGGAAGAGCAAGCATGTAAAAATGTGAGAGTCACATTAAATTGACTTTCAGATAAACATTGCAGTGATCATTCACAATCTACCCTGAGGACACGCCGTACCTTCACTTTAACACTGCAGCAAATCACACTGGGTTCGAGAATTTTGCTGTTCAGACAAGCGGCGTGATTGATGAATATTTATAGTGTGTATATAAATATCCGCCTTGTGCTTGTTTAATTGATGCGGCTTCGTAGCGCACACTGACATCAAACACTGAACGCTGATCACCAACATGGGAGACTCGCCAAGTATATGGTTCTGTGTTGGGAATCTTCTATGTGGGAGCTTCTGCATGACTTGGTGTCCCAAATGTCACCAATGCTCCAAATTAAGACCAGGATGAGAACATCTGCGGAAATTATGAGATGCACTTTTACCTGTTTTCTTTGTATCGGGGAAACAGCCATTACACAATCCAATATCTAAAGCACATGTGTCAAACACAAGGCCCACGGGCCGAATCCGCCCCCCCAGGCCATTTCCTGAGGCCCTTGCACCCAGGGCTTTTCTTTCAGGTGAAACGTGGCAGAGCTCTGCAACCTCCAGGCTTTGGTCCCCCACTCTCCGCTCACCACTGTCACTTCACTTTTTTGAATCATATGTTTGGGTTTCAGACTGCCCGAAACCCAGGCACAATATTCAGCCCGGCCCGCTCCTTAGAACCACCTATATTCTTCCCGGCCCGCTCCTTAGAACCACCTACATTCTTCCCGGTCCGCTCCTTAGAACCACCTATATTCTTCCCGGCCCGCTCCTTAGAACCACCTATATTCTTCCCGGCCCGCTCCTTAGAACCACCTATATTCTTCCCGGCCTGCTCCTTAGAACCACCTATATTCTTTCCGGCCCGCTGCTTAGAACCACCTATATTCTTCCAGGCCCATTCCTTAGAACCATCTATATTCTTCCCGGCCTGCTCCTTAGAAGCACCTATATTCTTCCCGGCCAGCTCCTTAGAACCACCTATATTCTTCCCGGCCCGCACCTTAGAACCACCTATATTCTTCCCGGCCTGCTCCTTAGAACCACCTATATTCTTCTCGGCCCGCTCCTTAGAATCACTTATATTCTTCCCGGCCCACTCCTTAGAACCATCTATATTTTTCCCGGCCCGCACCTTAGAACCACCTATATTCTTCCCGGCCTGCTCCTTAGAACCACCTATATTCTTCTCGGCCCGCTCCTTAGAACCACTTATATTCTTCCCGGCCCGCTCCTTAGAACCACCTATATTCTTCTCGGCCCGCTCCTTAGAAGCACCTATATTCTTCCCGGCCCACTCCTTAGAACCATCTATATTCTTCCCGGCCTGCTCCTTAGAAGCACCTATATTCTTCCCGGCCCGCTCCTTAGAAGCACCTATATTCTTCCCAGCCAGCTCCTTAGAACCATCTATATTCTTCCCGGCCTGCTCCTTAGAACCACCTATATTCTTCCCAGCCTGCTCCTTAGAACCACCTATATTCTTCTCGGCCTGCTCCTTAGAATCACTTATATTCTTCCCGGCCCGCTCCTTAGAAGCACCTATATTCTTCCCGGCCCGCTCCTTAGAAGCACCTATATTCTTCCCGGCCCGCTCCTTAGAACCACCTATATTCTTCCCGGCCTGCTCCTTAGAACCATCTATATTCTTCCACGCCCACTCCTTAGAACCACCTATATTCTTCCCGGCCCACTCCTTAGAACCACCTATATTCTACTCGGCCCGCTCCTTAGAACCACCTATATTCTTCCAGGCCCACTCTTTAGAATCACCTATATTCTTCCCGGACGGCTCCTTAGAAGCACCTATATTCTTCCCGGCCCGCTCCTTAGAACCACCTATATTCTACCCGGCCCGCTCCTTAGAAGCACCTATATTCTTCCCGGCTCCTGCTCCTTAGAACCACTGATATTCTTCCCAGCCCGCTCCTTAGAAGCACCTATATTCTTCCTGGCCCACTCCTTAGAACCACCTATATTCTTCCCGGCCCGCTCCTTAGAACCACCTATATTCTTCCCGGCCCGCTCCTTAGAATCACTTATATTCTTCCCGGCCCGCTCCTTAGAAGCACCTATATTCTTCCAGGCCCATTCCTTAGAACCATCTATATTCTTCCCGGCCTGCTCCTTAGAAGCACCTATATTCTTCCCGGCCCGCACCTTAGAACCACCTATATTCTTCCCGGCCTGCTCCTTAGAACCACCTATATTCTTCTCGGCCCGCTCCTTAGAATCACTTATATTCTTCCCGGCCCACTCCTTAGAACCATCTATATTTTTCCCGGCCCGCACCTTAGAACCACCTATATTCTTCCCGGCCTGCTCCTTAGAACCACCTATATTCTTCTCGGCCCGCTCCTTAGAACCACTTATATTCTTCCCGGCCCGCTCCTTAGAACCACCTATATTCTTCTCGGCCCGCTCCTTAGAAGCACCTATATTCTTCCCGGCCCACTCCTTAGAACCATCTATATTCTTCCCGGCCTGCTCCTTAGAAGCACCTATATTCTTCCCGGCCCGCTCCTTAGAAGCACCTATATTCTTCCCAGCCAGCTCCTTAGAACCATCTATATTCTTCCCGGCCTGCTCCTTAGAACCACCTATATTCTTCCCGGCCCGCTCCTTAGAAGCACCTATATTCTTCCCGGCCCGCTCCTTAGAAGCACCTATATTCTTCCCGGCCCGCTCCTTAGAACCACCTATATTCTTCCCGGCCTGCTCCTTAGAACCATCTATATTCTTCCACGCCCACTCCTTAGAACCACCTATATTCTTCCCGGCCCACTCCTTAGAACCACCTATATTCTACTCGGCCCGCTCCTTAGAACCACCTATATTCTTCCAGGCCCACTCTTTAGAATCACCTATATTCTTCCCGGACGGCTCCTTAGAAGCACCTATATTCTTCCCGGCCCGCTCCTTAGAACCACCTATATTCTACCCGGCCCGCTCCTTAGAAGCACCTATATTCTTCCCGGCTCCTGCTCCTTAGAACCACTGATATTCTTCCCAGCCCGCTCCTTAGAAGCACCTATATTCTTCCTGGCCCACTCCTTAGAACCACCTATATTCTTCCCGGCCCGCTCCTTAGAACCACCTATATTCTTCCCGGCCCGCTCCTTAGAATCACTTATATTCTTCCCGGCCCGCTCCTTAGAAGCACCTATATTCTTCCAGGCCCATTCCTTAGAACCATCTATATTCTTCCCGGCCTGCTCCTTAGAAGCACCTATATTCTTCCCGGCCCGCTCCTTAGAACCACCTACATTCTTCCCGGTCCGCTCCTTAGAACCACCTATATTCTTCCCGGCCCGCTCCTTAGAACCACCTATATTCTTCCCGGCCCGCTCCTTAGAACCACCTATATTCTTCCCGGCCTGCTCCTTAGAACCACCTATATTCTTTCCGGCCCGCTGCTTAGAACCACCTATATTCTTCCAGGCCCATTCCTTAGAACCATCTATATTCTTCCCGGCCTGCTCCTTAGAAGCACCTATATTCTTCCCGGCCAGCTCCTTAGAACCACCTATATTCTTCCCGGCCCGCACCTTAGAACCACCTATATTCTTCCCGGCCTGCTCCTTAGAACCACCTATATTCTTCTCGGCCCGCTCCTTAGAATCACTTATATTCTTCCCGGCCCACTCCTTAGAACCATCTATATTTTTCCCGGCCCGCACCTTAGAACCACCTATATTCTTCCCGGCCTGCTCCTTAGAACCACCTATATTCTTCTCGGCCCGCTCCTTAGAACCACTTATATTCTTCCCGGCCCGCTCCTTAGAACCACCTATATTCTTCTCGGCCCGCTCCTTAGAAGCACCTATATTCTTCCCGGCCCACTCCTTAGAACCATCTATATTCTTCCCGGCCTGCTCCTTAGAAGCACCTATATTCTTCCCGGCCCGCTCCTTAGAAGCACCTATATTCTTCCCAGCCCGCTCCTTAGAACCATCTATATTCTTCCCGGCCTGCTCCTTAGAACCACCTATATTCTTCCCAGCCTGCTCCTTAGAACCACCTATATTCTTCTCGGCCTGCTCCTTAGAATCACTTATATTCTTCCCGGCCCGCTCCTTAGAAGCACCTATATTCTTCCCGGCCCGCTCCTTAGAAGCACCTATATTCTTCCCGGCCCGCTCCTTAGAACCACCTATATTCTTCCCGGCCTGCTCCTTAGAACCATCTATATTCTTCCACGCCCACTCCTTAGAACCACCTATATTCTTCCCGGCCCACTCCTTAGAACCACCTATATTCTACTCGGCCCGCTCCTTAGAACCACCTATATTCTTCCAGGCCCACTCTTTAGAATCACCTATATTCTTCCCGGACGGCTCCTTAGAAGCACCTATATTCTTCCCGGCCCGCTCCTTAGAACCACCTATATTCTTCCCGGCCCGCTCCTTAGAAGCACCTATATTCTTCCCGGCTCCTGCTCCTTAGAACCACTGATATTCTTCCCAGCCCGCTCCTTAGAAGCACCTATATTCTTCCTGGCCCACTCCTTAGAACCACCTATATTCTTCCCGGCCCGCTCCTTAGAACCACCTATATTCTTCCCGGCCCGCTCCTTAGAATCACTTATATTCTTCCCGGCCCGCTCCTTAGAAGCACCTATATTCTTCCCGGCCCGCTCCTTAGAACCACCTATATTCTTCCCAGCCTGCTCCTTAGAACCACCTATATTCTTCTCGGCCTGCTCCTTAGAATCACTTATATTCTTCCCGGCCCGCTCCTTAGAAGCACCTATATTCTTCCCGGCCCGCTCCTTAGAACCACCTATATTCTTCCCGGCCCGCTCCTTAGAACCATCTATATTCTTCCACGCCCACTCCTTAGAACCACCTATATTCTTCCCGGCCCACTCCTTAGAACCACCTATATTCTACTCGGCCTGCTCCTTAGAACCACCTATATTCTTCCAGGCCCACTCCTTAGAACCACCTATATTCTTCCCGGCCCGCTCCTTAGAACCACCTATATTCTTCCCGGCCCGCTCCTTAGAATCACCTATATTCTTCCCGGCCCGCTCCTTAGAATCACCTATATTCTTCCCGGCCCGCTCCATAGAAGCACCTATATTCTTCCCAGCCCGCTCCTTAGAACCATCTATATTCTTCCCGGCCTGCTCCTTAGAACCACCTATATTCTTCCCGGCCTGCTCCTTAGAACCACCTATATTCTTCTCGGCCCGCTCCTTAGAATCACTTATATTCTTCCCGGCCCGCTCCTTAGAAGCACCTATATTCTTCCCGGCCCGCTCCTTAGAAGCACCTATATTCTTCCTGGCCCGCTCCTTAGAACCACCTATATTCTTCCCGGCCCGCTCCTTAGAACCATCTATATTCTTCCACGCCCACTCCTTAGAACCACCTATATTCTTCCCGGCCCACTCCTTAGAACCACCTATATTCTACTCGGCCCGCTCCTTAGAACCACCTATATTCTTCCAGGCCCACTCTTTAGAATCACCTATATTCTTCCCGGACGGCTCCTTAGAAGCACCTATATTCTTCCCGGCCCGCTCCTTAGAACCACCTATATTCTTCCCGGCCCGCTCCTTAGAAGCACCTATATTCTTCCCGGCTCCTGCTCCTTAGAACCACTGATATTCTTCCCAGCCCGCTCCTTAGAAGCACCTATATTCTTCCTGGCCCACTCCTTAGAACCACCTATATTCTTCCCGGCCCGCTCCTTAGAACCACCTATATTCTTCCCGGCCCGCTCCTTAGAAGCACCTATATTCTTCCCGGCTCCTGCTCCTTAGAACCACTGATATTCTTCCCAGCCCGCTCCTTAGAAGCACCTATATTCTTCCTGGCCCACTCCTTAGAACCACCTATATTCTTCCCGGCCCGCTCCTTAGAACCACCTATATTCTTCCCGGCCCGCTCCTTAGAATCACCTATATTCTTCCCGGCCCGCTCCTTAGAATCACCTATATTCTTCCCGGCCCGCTCCTTAGAACCACCTATATTCTTCCCGGCCCGCTCCTTAAAACCAACTATATTCTTCCCGGCCCGCTCCTTAGAACCACCTATATTCTTCCCGGCCCGCTCCTTAGAACCACCTATATTCTTCCCGGCCCGCTCCTTAGAACCACCTATATTCTTCCCGGCCCGCTCCTTAGAATCACCTATATTCTTCCCGGCCCGCTCCTTAGAACCACCTATATTCTTCCCGGCCCGCTCCTTAAAACCAACTATATTCTTCCCGGCCCGCTCCTTAGAACCATCTATATTCTTCCCGGCCCGCTCCTTAAAACCAACTATATTCTTCCCGGCCCGCTCCTTAGAACCACCTATATTCTTCCCGGCCCGCTCCTTAGAACCACCTATATTCTTTCAGGCCCACTCCTTAGAACCATCTATATTCTTCCCGGCCCGCTCCTTAGAAGCACCTATATTCTTCCCGGCCCGCTCCTTAGAACCACCTATATTCTTCCCGGCCCGCTCCTTAGAACCACCTATATTCTTCCCGGCCTGCTCCTTAGAATCACTTATATACAGTGTTTTTAAAGGGGAAAAAAACACCACAAAACGCAAAACACATTAAAAAATGCATCAAAAATGTAACACGTGCGGTTCTGGTGCGACTCCTTAGAAGTCTATCACACGCAAAACGCAATCTGCTGCAGAAAAATGTCCCTGACCCTATTCCAAAGACGCACCGGCTGAAAAACGCATAGATGGGAACGTGTTCCCTAGGAAACCATGTTAACTGGACTGTAGTACTTTTCTGAAAAAACGTCGAGCGCACACAAAAAGCGCATAGATGGGAACTTAGGGTTAGATAATACTTGCCTTTGGTATAATGAAGAGTTCTAATGTTGGGAACCTCTGGCATAATCTCAGACATACAACAATTTGCAGTGATTTCATGAAGATCCGGTGTGGTGAACCTCAGAAGATTGCTTGGGGTGTCACCAGACCACCCTGAAGCTCTGAGTGGACTTCTCGTCAAAGCAATGAACCAATGACAGGGAAGATCAGGGTGGTGGGAAGTTATGTCTGCACATTGGATACTACTGCCATGGTTGCAAATTGAAAATACCTTTTTATTCTGGCGATCATAGAAAATCACTGCTGGCTTTAATTAAAAATGAAAGCTGAATTAAAAGTACACATAGAAGACCTTCCCTTATCCCTCGCTCAACATGCAGTTAAATCAAATTATTTTGTTTTCAAGAAATAACTCTTTTGAGACCCAGTGACATCATCCCTAGGTCTGCTGCTCTTAGTGCTGAATTTGGTGGAAGAGGCCAGCAGGCTCCTACAAGCATTACAGCACCCTGCCTCACTGCCTGCTTTTCAGGAGCATTATTTGCAAGAACACATCCATGTCATCCCTTTAGATGTGCATGCTTCTCCCTGTTAGCCATTGAGTGTTGAAGACTTTAGCTGTGCTATCTGCTGTTCAGCTGCTTGCTTTGTAATCAAGCCAATCGGCGGATTGCACAGTTAAAGACTGCACCACCCAGGGAGCATGCACGTGTAAAGGGATGCAGAGCATGTGTTCTTTTATAGGATGCTTGGGGACAAAATGGTTTATGGCACAGAAAGCTAATATGCCAGAAGATGTGGGCAACAGAAGGAGAGGGCATTAATGATGACTGAAGCCTTTCAGACATGAAATTAAAGTGAGGTTTGTATGGAACTGAGAGTAATCAATATGTGATTTTCTTTTTTTTGAACAAAACTGGAGTTTTAATTCAAAAGTGACAATCCCCTGAAATCATTTTAATAATTTCCCTGCAGTCAAGGGAGTGGATGTTCAAGAAAAAAATCAACTTTATCACTGGTCTCTAGTGATTGGATAGGCTGTGTTCTCATGAATATGAAGAGTCTCGGTGATGTCACTGGTCTCTCTAGTGATTGGATAGGCTGTGTTCTCATGAATATGAAGGGTCTCGGTGATGTCACTGGTCTCTAGTGAAGGGATAGGCTGTGTTCTCATGAATATGAAGGGTCTCGGTGATGTCACTGGTCTCTTGTGATTGGATAGGCTGTGTTCTCATGAATATGAAGGGTCTCGGTGATGTCACTGGTCTCTAGTGATTGGATAGGCTGTGTTCTCATGAATATGAAGGGTCTTGGTGATGTCACTGGTCTCTAGTGATGGATAGGCTGTGTTCTCATGAATATGAAGGGTCTCGGTGATGTCACTGGTCTCTAGTGATTGGATAGGCTGTGTTCTCATGAATATGAAGGGTCTTGGTGATGTCACTGGTCTCTAGTGATGGATAGGCTGTGTTCTCATGAATATGAAGGGTCTCGGTGATGTCACTGGTCTCTAGTGATGGATAGGCTGTGTTCTCATGAATATGAAGGGTCTCAGTGATGTCACTGGTCTCTAGTGATTGGATAGGCTGTGTTCTAATGAATATAAAGGGTCTCGGTGATGTCACTGGTCTCTAGTGATGGATAGGCTGTGTTCTCATGAATATGAAGGGTCTCAGTGATGTCACTGGTCTCTGGTGATGGATAGGCTGTGTTCTCATGAATATGAAGGGTCTCAGTGATGTCACTGGTCTCTAGTGATTGGATAGGCTGTGTTCTCATGAATATGAAGAGTCTCGGTGATGTCACTGGTCTCTCTAGTGATTGGATAGGCTGTGTTCTCATGAATATGAAGGGTCTCGGTGATGTCACTGGTCTCTAGTGATTGGATAGGCTGTGTTCTCATGAATATAAAGGGTCTCGGTGATGTCACTGGTCTCTAGTGATGGATAGGCTGTGTTCTCATGAATATGAAGGGTCTCAGTGATGTCACTGGTCTCTAGTGATGGATAGGCTGTGTTCTCATGAATATGAAGGGTCTCAGTGATGTCACTGGTCTCTAGTGATTGGATAGGCTGTGTTCTCATGAATATAAAGGGTCTCGGTGATGTCACTGGTCTCTAGTGATGGATAGGCTGGGTTCTCATGAATATGAAGGGTCTCAGTGATGTCACTGGTCTCTAGTGATGGATAGGCTGTGTTCTCATGAATATGGAGAGTCTCGGTGATGTCACTGGTCTCTCTAGTGATTGGATAGGCTGTGTTCTCATGAATATGAAGGGTCTCGGTGATGTCACTGGTCTCTCTAGTGATTGGATAGGCTGTGTTCTCATGAATATGAAGGGTCTCGGTGATGTCACTGGTCTCTAGTGATGGATAGGATGTGTTCTCATGAATATGAAGGGTCTTGGTGATGTCACTGGTCTCTAGTGATTGGATAGGCTGTGTTCTCATGAATATGAAGGGTCTCGGTGATGTCACTGGTCTCTAGTGATGGATAGGATGTGTTCTCATGAATATGAAGGGTCCCAGTGATGTCACTGGTCTCTAGTGATTGGATAGGCTGTGTTATGAAGGGTCTCGGTGATGTCACTGGCCTCTAGTGATGGATAGGCTGTGTTCTCATAAATATGAAGGGTCTTGGTGATGTCACTGGTCTCTAGTGAATGGATAGGCTGTGTTCTCATGAATATGAAGGGTCTCGGTGATGTCACTGGTCCCTAGTGAATGGATAGGCTGTGTTCTCATTAATATGAAGGGTCTCGGTGATGTCACTGTTCTCTAGTGATGGATAGGCTGTGTTCTCATGAATATGAAGGGTCTCGGTGATGTCACTGGTCTCTAGTGATGGATAGGCTGTGTTCTCATGAATATGAAGGGTCCCAGTGATGTCACTGGTCTCTAGTGATTGGATAGGCTGTGTCCTCATGAATATGAAGAGTCTCGATGATGTCACTGGTCTCTAGTGATGGATAGACTGTGTCCTCATGAATATGAAGAGTCTCGATGATGTCCTTGGTCTCTAGTGATGGATAGGCTGTGTTCTCATGAATATGAAGGGTCTCGGTGATGTCACCGGTCTCCAGTTATTGGATAGGCTGTGTTCTCATGAATATGAAGGGTCTCGGTGATGTCACTGGTCTCTAGTGATGGATAAGCTGTGTTCTCATGAATTTGAAGGGTCTCGGTGATGTCATTGGTCTCTAATGATTGGATAGGCTGTGTTCTCATGAATATGAAGGGTCTCGGTGATGTCACTGGTCTCTAGTGATGGATAGGCTGTGTTCTCATGAATATGAAGGGTCTCGGTGATGTCACTGGTCTCTAGTGATGGATAGGCTGTGTTCTCAGGAATATGAAGGGTCCCAGTGATGTCACTGGTCTCTAGTGATTGGATAGGCTGTGTTCTCATGAATATGAAGGGTCTCGGTGATATCACTGGCCTCTAGTGATGGATAGGCTGTGTTCTCATGAATATGAAGGGTCTCGGTGATGTCACTGGTCTCTAGTGATGGATAGGCTGTGTCCTCATGAATATGAAGAGTCCCGGTGATGTCACTGGTCTCTAGTGATTGGATAGGCTGTGTTCTCATGAATATGAAGGGTCTCGGTGATATCACTGGTCTCTAGTGATGGATAGGCTGTGTTCTCATGAATATGAAGGGTCTCGGTGATGTCACTGGTCTCTAGTGATTGGATAGGCTGTGTTCTCATGAATATGAAGGGTCTCGGTGATGTCACTGGTCTCTAGTGATGGATAGGCTGTGTTCTCATGAATATGAAGAGTCTTGGTGATGTCACTGGTCTCTAGTGATAGATAGGCCATGTTCTCATGAATATGAAGGGTCTCGGTGTTGTCACTGGTCTCCAGTGATCGGATAGGCTGTGTCCTCATGAATATGAAGAGTCTCGATGATGTTACTGGTCTCTAGTGATGGATAGACTGTGTCCTCATGAATATGAAGGGTCTTGGTGATGTCACTGGTCTCTAGTGAATGGATAGGCTGTGTTCTCATGAATATGAAGGGTCTCGGTGATGTCACTGGTCCCTAGTGAATGGATAGGCTGTGTTCTCATTAATATGAAGGGTCTCGGTGATGTCACTGTTCTCTAGTGATGGATAGGCTGTGTTCTCATGAATATGAAGGGTCTCGGTGATGTCACTGGTCTCTAGTGATGGATAGGCTGTGTTCTCATGAATATGAAGGGTCCCAGTGATGTCACTGGTCTCTAGTGATTGGATAGGCTGTGTCCTCATGAACATGAAGAGTCTCGATGATGTCACTGGTCTCTAGTGATGGATAGACTGTGTCCTCATGAATATGAAGAGTCTCGATGATGTCCTTGGTCTCTAGTGATGGATAGGCTGTGTTCTCATGAATATGAAGGGTCTCGGTGATGTCACCGGTCTCCAGTTATTGGATAGGCTGTGTTCTCATGAATATGAAGGGTCTCGGTGATGTCACTGGTCTCTAGTGATGGATAAGCTGTGTTCTCATGAATTTGAAGGGTCTCGGTGATGTCATTGGTCTCTAGTGATTGGATAGGCTGTGTTCTCATGAATATGAAGGTTCTCGGTGATGTCACTGGTCTCTAGTGATGGATAGGCTGTGTTCTCATGAATATGAAGGGTCTCGGTGATGTCACTGGTCTCTAGTGATGGATAGGCTGTGTTCTCAGGAATATGAAGGGTCCCAGTGATGTCACTGGTCTCTAGTGATTGGATAGGCTGTGTTCTCATGAATATGAAGGGTCTCGGTGATATCACTGGCCTCTAGTGATGGATAGGCTGTGTTCTCATGAATATGAAGGGTCTCGGTGATGTCACTGGTCTCTAGTGATGGATAGGCTGTGTCCTCATGAATATGAAGAATCCCGGTGATGTCACTGGTCTCTAGTGATTGGATAGGCTGTGTTCTCATGAATATGAAGGGTCTCGGTGATATCACTGGTCTCTAGTGATGGATAGGCTGTGTTCTCATGAATATGAAGGGTCTCGGTGATGTCACTGGTCTCTAGTGATTGGATAGGCTGTGTTCTCATGAATATGAAGGGTCTCGGTGATGTCACTGGTCTCTAGTGATAGATAGGCCATGTTCTCATGAATATGAAGGGTCTCGGTGTTGTCACTGGTCTCCAGTGATCGGATAGGCTGTGTCCTCATGAATATGAAGAGTCTCGATGATGTTACTGGTCTCTAGTGATGGATAGACTGTGTCCTCATGAATATGAAGAGTCTCGATGATGTCCTTGGTCTCTAGTGATGGATAGGCTGTGTTCTCGTGAATATGAAGGGTCTCGGTGATGTCACCGGTCTCCAGTTATTGGATAGGCTGTGTTCTCATGAATATGAAGGGTCTCGGTGATGTCACTGGTCTCTAGTGATGGATAAGCTGTGTTCTCATGAATTTGAAGGGTCTCGGTGATGTCATTGGTCTCTAGTGATTGGATAGGCTGTGTTCTCATGAATATGAAGGGTCTCGGTGATGTCACTGGTCTCTAGTGATTGGATAGGCTGTGTTCTCATGAATATGAAGGGTCTCGGTGATGTCACTGGCCTCTAGTGATGGATAGGCTGTGTTCTCATGAATATGAAGGGTCTCGGTGATGTCACTGGTCTCTAGTGATGGATAGGCTGTGTTCTCATGAATATGAAGGGTCCCAGTGATGTCACTGGTCTCTAGTGATTGGATAGGCTGTGTTCTCATGAATATGAAGGGTCTCGGTGATGTCACTGGTCTCTAGTGATTGGATAGGCTGTGTTCTCATGAATATGAAGGGTCTCGGTGATGTCACTGGCCTCTAGTGATGGATAGGCTGTGTTCTCATGAATATGAAGAGTCTCGATGATGTCCTTGGTCTCTAGTGATGGATAGGCTGTGTTCTCGTGAATATGAAGGGTCTCGGTGATGTCACCGGTCTCCAGTTATTGGATAGGCTGTGTTCTCATGAATATGAAGGGTCTCGGTGATGTCACTGGTCTCTAGTGATGGATAAGCTGTGTTCTCATGAATTTGAAGGGTCTCGGTGATGTCATTGGTCTCTAGTGATTGGATAGGCTGTGTTCTCATGAATATGAAGGGTCTCGGTGATGTCACTGGTCTCTAGTGATTGGATAGGCTGTGTTCTCATGAATATGAAGGGTCTCAGTGATGTCACTGGCCTCTAGTGATGGATAGGCTGTGTTCTCATGAATATGAAGGGTCTCGGTGATGTCACTGGTCTCTAGTGATGGATAGGCTGTGTTCTCATGAATATGAAGGGTCCCAGTGATGTCACTGGTCTCTAGTGATTGGATAGGCTGTGTTCTCATGAATATGAAGGGTCTCGGTGATGTCACTGGCCTCTAGTGATGGATAGGCTGTGTTCTCATGAATATGAAGGGTCTCGGTGATGTCACTGGTCTCTAGTGATGGATAGGCTGTGTCCTCATGAATATGAAGAGTCCCGGTGATGACACTGGTCTCTAGTGATTGGATAGGCTGTGTTCTCATGAATATGAAGGGTCTCGGTGATATCACTGGTCTCTAGTGATGGATAGGCTGTGTTCTCATGAATTTGAAGGGTCTCGGTGATGTCACTGGCCTCTAGTGATGGATAGGCTGTGTTCTCATGAATATGAAGGGTCTCGGTGATGTCACTGGCCTCTAGTGATGGATAGGCTGTGTTCTCATGAATATAAAGGGTCTCGGTGATGTCACTGGCCTCTAGTGATGGATAGGCTGTGTTCTCATGAATATGAAGGGTCTCGCTGATGTCACTGGTCTCTAGTGATTGGATAGGCTGTGTTCTCATGAATATGAAGGGTCCCGGTGATGTCACTGGTCTCTAGTGATGTATAGGCTGTGTTTTCATGAATATGAAGAGTCTTGGTGATGTCACTGGTCTCTAGTGATAGATAGGCCATGTTCTCATGAATATGAAGGGTCTCGGTGTTGTCACTGGTCTCCAGTGATCGGATAGGCTGTGTTCTCATGAATATGAAGGGTTGCGGTGATGTCACTGGTCTCTAGTGATGGATAGGCTGTGTTCTCATGAATATGAAGGGTCTTAGTGATATCATTGGTCTTTAGTGATGGATAGGCTGTGTTCTTGTGAATATGAAGGGTCTCGGTGATGTCACTGGTCTCTAGGCTACATTCTCATGAATATGATGTATCTCAGTCATCTACAATGTACATTTTTATATTCAGTATCAGGAATTGATTGTATTACCAGCCAGGCTGGAGTCTCGGAGGCTGTAATTTCTCTACATGGTGCCTCTAGATCTGTAGCATGCAATAAAATAATAGATTGCTCGGGGCTTTGTGGTTTCCAGGGAAGTTTCAGACGTGTGTTGTGTGCTTTGTAGAAGTGCCTCTTTTATTGTTACGCACCGTGTACAGTTACTGATCCTCAACCTCCTCCGCAGGCAGCTCTCTGATTGGTTTACCCTCTCACTGCCAGAGACTGACTATGCTGCAAACTGCCTGACAAAGAAAGACGCCACCCTATGGAAGGCATGGTATGGATTTGGGGCAATGCTGGTACACATAGTTTGTTTGCTCATCAGGTAATAAATAACAGGGTGGATAAAAATCAACGAATTAAAAAAAAAAAAATTAAAATCTGATTTTTTTCATTTAAATCTGATTATTTTGATATTTAAAAAAATGCCTTTGGAGTAGAAATCCTTTTAAAGATAGTTTTCTATTTAAGATACATTAATACTTTTGTGTGTTCAGCATGAAATGGGGCTTAGTTATGTAGCATGAGGCTATATATTCTGCAATGTTTACATTTTTGGTAAACTCATTCAATTAATCTCTGCAAGCTGAGATAACATGCACTGCATTGATGCATTCACACAATTTCACAGTAACCATGAGATAAACCAAAGTTCAGGAATATTCCTTTATCACATTGTTTTGCAAAACTATGTACACTACAAACTGTATGATTGAATCGGTTCTGATATCGCTGTTTTAAAAACCTGACAGATTATTATTTTAAATAGGAAACCTTCATATTGTTTGCAAATATTTAAGAACTACTAGCAAGAATAAGTCCTTACATTTAAAGAGCACCTGTCATTTCAGATCCATCATGGCAGCAGGCATCCACTCACCTGCTGCCACCACGTCCCTCACCTTGTTGTGTCACTGCCGCATCACCAGCCATCACATTAAAGTGAATGGGACTGTCACTCAACTGTAAATCAAATCCAGCCTACCAGTGACATCACCGAGACCCTTCATAATAATGAGAACACAGCCTATCCATTCACTAGAGACCAGTGACATCACCGAGACCCTTCATAATAATGAGAACACAGCCTATCCATTCACTAGAGACCAGTGACATCACCAAGACCCTTCATATTAATAAGAACACAGCCTATCCAATCACTAGAGACCAGTGACATCACCGAGACCCTTCATATTCATGAGAACACAGCCTATCCATTCACTAGAGACCAGTGACATCACCGAGACCCTTCATATTCATGAGAACACAGCCTATCCATCGCTAGAGACCAGCGACATCACCGAGACCCTTCATATTCATGAGAAAACAGCCTATCCAATCACTAGAGACCAGTGACATCACAGAGACCCTTCATATTCATGAGAACACAGCCTATCCAATCACTAGAGACCGGTGACATCACTGTGACCCTTCATATTTATGAAAACACAGCCTATGCAATCACTAGAGACCAGTGACATCACCGGGACCCTTCATATTCATGAGAACACAGCCTATCCATCACTAGAGACCAGTGACATCACCGAGACCCTTCATATTCATGAGAACACAGCCTATCCATCACTAGAGACCAGTGACATCACCAAGACCCTTCATATTCATGAGAACACAGCCTATCCAATCACTAGAGACCAGTGACATCACCAAGACCCTTCATATTCATGAGAATGTAGCCTATCCAATCACTAGAGACCAGTGACATCACCGAGACCCTTCATATTCATGAGAACCCGGCCTATCCATCACTAGAGACCAGTGACATCACTGAGACCCTTCATATTCATGAGAACACAGCCTATGCAATCACTAGAGACCAGTGACATCACCGAGACCCTTCATATTCATGAGACAACAGCCTATCCAATCACTAGAGACCAGTGACATCACCAAGACCCTTCATATTCATGAGAACACAGCCTATCCAATCACTAGAGACCAGTGACATCACCGAGACCCTTCATATTTATGAAAACACAGCCTATCCAATCACTAGAGACCGGTGACATCACTGTGACCCTTCATATTTATGAAAACACAGCCTATCCAATCACTAGAGACCAGTGACATCACCGAGACCCTTCATATTCATGATAATGTAGCCTATCCAATCACTAGAGACCAGTGACATCACCAAGACCCTTCATATTCACGAGAATAGAGCCTGACCAATCACTAGAGATCAGTGACATCACAGAGACTCTTCATATTCATGAGAACACAGCCTATCCCTTCACTAGAGACCAGTGACATCACCGAGACCCTTCATATTCATGAGAACACAGCCTATCCATCACTAGAGACCAGTGACATCACCGAGACCCTTCATATTCATGAGAACACAGCCTATCCATCACTAGAGACCAGTGACATCACCGAGACCCTTCATATTCATGAGAACACAGCCTATCCATCGCTAGAGACCAGCGACATCACCGAGACCCTTCATATTCATGAGAAAACAGCCTATCCAATCACTAGAGACCAGTGACATCACAGAGACCCTTCATATTCATGAGAACACAGCCTATCCAATCACTAGAGACCAGTGACATCACTGTGACCCTTCATATTTATGAAAACACAGCCTATGCAATCACTAGAGACCAGTGACATCACCGGGACCCTTCATATTCATGAGAACACAGCCTATCCAATCACTAGAGACCAGTGACATCACCGAGACCCTTCATATTCATGAGAACCCGGCCTATCCATCACTAGAGACCAGTGACATCACTGAGACCCTTCATATTCATGAGAACACAGCCTATGCAATCACTAGAGACCAGTGACATCACCGAGACCCTTCATATTCATGAGACAACAGCCTATCCAATCACTAGAGACCAGTGACATCACCAAGACCCTTCATATTCATGAGAACACAGCCTATCCAATCACTAGAGACCAGTGACATCACCGAGACCCTTCATATTTATGAAAACACAGCCTATCCAATCACTAGAGACCGGTGACATCACTTTGACCCTTCATATTTATGAAAACACAGCCTATCCAATCACTAGAGACCAGTGACATCACCGAGACCCTTCATATTCATGATAATGTAGCCTATCCAATCACTAGAGACCAGTGACATCACCAAGACCCTTCATATTCACGAGAATAGAGCCTGACCAATCACTAGAGATCAGTGACATCACAGAGACTCTTCATATTCATGAGAACACAGCCTATCCCTTCACTAGAGACCAGTGACATCACCGAGACCCTTCATATTCATGAGAACACAGCCTATCCATCACTAGAGACCAGTGACATCACCGAGACCCTTCATATTCATGAGAACACAGCCTATCCATCACTAGAGACCAGTGACATCACCGAGACCCTTCATATTCATGAGAACAGAGTCTATCCAATCCCATCCCCTATGACCATCTGACAACACAGCTAGCAAGGAGACAGCACTTTTCCTCTTTCCATCTTCAAGCACTTGCAGGAGACAGTGTTGAGGAATTCAGGGGAAGGGGTGCTTATCAGTTAAAATGTTCCAGGTAGGCAGGCAGGTGCTATTGGCTCCCACTCCTGTCAATCAACTCCAGTGACAGGGTAGGGATCTGTCCCGTTGTCTGTGTCAATGCATGCAGCAGCAGGGCTCGGGAGCGAGCCCGCATGGGTGCCTCCATGGGAATCAGTTTCCTATTGGGGACACTAGCAAGAGGGGAGGAGCCAGGAGCACTGGCAGAGGGACCCAAGAAGAGGAAGATTGGGGCCACTATCTGCAATTCTATTGCACAGCGCAAGTAAGTGTTGACATGTTTGTAAAAAAAAAAAAAAAAATGCCTTTGCAACCACTTTAAACTCTGACGATTAAGGGGGCCCATCTTATCCCGGGTTGACACTGAGGGCCCAAATTACCCTGAGACGGCATGCTTTACCTGCTCCCAGCCTGGCATTATACATGAATCTGATGAACAAACAAGGTGAAGAGATGTTAATATGTTGGGAAGGATCCCATGGCAGCTCTCAGCTATGGGTGCCGGTTAGATAAGTCGTTATGGAGATCCGTTGGAAGAGGTGTTACATGAAGCACTTAGTAGAGGCATGGGGGAGCAGATGGAATGAATGTTCTGTGAAGCCAAAAGAATTTATAGAAGATGGTAGGAGGAAGTGTTATATAGAATATACAGTATAGAAACAGATCAGCGTTTCAAGATCTGAGGTCTTCTTCTCTTCCTTCCCATTTCATAGACCATTGCTGGCCACCCATGCAAGTTAGCCAAAAGAGGACAGACCCTAGTAGAAACATGACAGAGGAGCTGACCCTTTTCTACTTGAATTAAAAATGTTGAACGGAGTTCAACTTCAAGACCCACTAATAGTGGCTAAGGCAGGTGGGCGGAGCTGAGAACACACTTCCAAACTTTCTTGAATCCCCAAAAAGATAGAGGCCATCAATGGCCTCCAGTTGTCATCTTCTCAGTTCTGAGCCGGCATCTCATTTCAGGTATTAGATGGTGACCCTGGGTGATACTTGAACAAAGATGAGGGGGGGGGGGGGGGCGTCATTTTGGAGAGAAAAGCAGATGAAGGCGTCGTCAGGGGGGGGAGTACTGTGACCTCTGTGACTGGTAATAATGAATACTTGGGGGTGTTACTCTGACACATTACTCAGCACGTGTCTCTAGTGGGATTTTTTATACAAGTCGGAGAATTTGGCAGCACTGGAAAATGTTGTTTACAGAGGGGAGAATTTTCCTTGATACGGCAAGAATTGTCCCTTCCTATAAAATTGGAATAATTTTGTTCAAGTTCACCCAAAGACGGACGCCGGCGAGCGGATTGGGGGCGATTTTCGCTCACACAATCGCCTACTGTGCCAGCTCAGCCCCGCAGAGAAGACTTTGAAGGTTGTTTTCCCCCCGTCAAGGACACTAAAATATCCAACTAAATCCGTATTTATCTTCCTGAGAGAGGCTTCTGGAACCAATAAAAAAATATATATATTTAAGTGTTAACAGATTATTTTTTTATCAATTAACAAAATGGAAAGTAAACGAAGAGAAGAGAAATCCAAATCCAATCAATATTTGGCTTGACCCCCCCCCCCCCCTGCCTTCTTCTAGGTCAGTGGTTCTCAACCTCTCTAGTGCCGTGACCCCTTGATAAAATTTCCCAAGTTGTGGGGACCCCTAACAGTAAAATTATTTTCGTTGGTCGCGTTTGCTGGCACAGTGGCGGCGTTTGCTGGCACAGTGGGCACAGTGCTGACAATTGATGGGCACAGTGGCTGCACAGTGGGACGTTTGCTGGCACAGTGGCGACAATTGATGGGCACAGTGGCTGCGTTTGGCACAGTGGCAACAATTAAGGGCACAGTGGCTGCGTTTGATGGCACAGGTGGCGACGTTTGCTGGCACAGTGGCGACAATTTATGGGCACAGTGGTTGCATTTGGCACAGTGGCAACAATTAAAGGGCACAGTGGCTGCATTTGATGGCACAGTGGCTGCGTTTGAAGGCACAGTGTCGACAATTGACGAGCACAGTGGCTGCATTTGATGGCACAGTGGCGGCGTTTGCTGGCACAGTGGCGACAATTGATGGGCACAATGGCTACATTTGATGGCACAGTGGCAGTGTTGCTGGCAGTGGTGACAATTGATGGGCACAATGGCTGCATTTGATGGCACAGTGGCGGTGTTGCTGGCAGTGGTGACAATTGATGGGCACAGTGGCTGTTTGATGGCACAGTGGCGACAATTGATGGGCACAGTGGCTGCACAGTGGCAACGTTTGCTGGCACAGTGGCGACAATTGATGGGCACAGTGGCTGCGTTTGGCACAGTGGCAACAATTAAAGGGCACAGTTAGTGCGTTTAATGGCACAGTGGCAGCGTTTGCTGGCACAGTGGCGACAATTGATGAGCACAGTGGCTGCATTTGATGGCACAGTGGCGGCGTTTGCTGGCACAGTGGCGACAATTGATGGGCACAGTGGCGACAATTGATGGGCACAGTGGCGACAATTGCTGGCACAGTGGCGACAATTGATGGGCACAGTGGCTGCGTTTGGCACAGTGGCAACAATTAAAGGGCACAGTTAGTGCGTTTAATGGCACAGTGGCAGCGTTTGCTGGCACAGTGGCGACAATTGATGAGCACAGTGGCTGCATTTGATGGCACAGTGGCGGCGTTTGCTGGCACAGTGGCGACAATTGATGGGCACAGTGGCTGCACAGTGGCGATGTTTGCTGGCACAGTGGCGACAATTGATGGGCACGGTGGCTGCGTTTGATGGCACAGTGGCGACAATTAATGGGCACAGTGGCTGCACAGTGGCGACGTTTGCTGGCACAGTGGCGACAATTGATGGGCACAGTGGCTGTGTTTGGCACAGTGGCAACAATTAAAGGGCACAGTGGCTGCGTTTAAAGGCACAGTTGCGGCGTTTTAATGGGGGTTTTTATTTTCAGATTTTTTCAGTTTGTTTGCGCCCCCACCACTTATTTATATATAAACGTCCCGGTTGGTTCCTCAAAAGTGGTTATTCCGTGCCAGTGCTAGATACACAGAGTGTATAGCACCCACACATGTATCTAGCACTGGCACGGAATAAACACTTTTGAGGAACCAACTGGGACATTTTTATATATATATATATATATATATATATATATATATATATATATATATATATATATATATATATATATATATATATATATATACACGTTTATATATATATATATATATATATATATATATATATATATATATATATATATACGTTTATATATATATACGTTTATATATATATATATATATATATATATATATATATATATATATAAATGTTAAGTAACATAATGAAAAAAATGTTATCTTCTCAGCTTCTCCTGTGTGTCTGACTTACCAGATGTCACAGTGACACAGGTGTTCTTCTTCAGGTGTGTCGTTGCCTCCCTCTTGGTACACTCATCCACAGCAAGCGGACTTCGGTGGGTGTAACAAGATGTCCGCTTGCCGACTTCTAAGTCTAAGCATTACTGTGGACGAGAGTACCAAGATGGCGGCGACGGAACGTCACTTCCGGGCAGTCTCTCCTCTGCAGGAAGTGACATCTCGCTGGCCGAGACGGACTCCGGCAGTAACTTCGGGTCCGTCTCGGCCAGCATCTCAGGCAGCATCTCGGCCAGCATCCGCGACCCCCTGGAGAATCGGCAATCGACCCCCCAGGGGGTCGCGACCCCCAGGTTGAGAACCGCTGTTCTAGGTGGACTTGCACAGTTTTTGAAGGATCTCGGCAGGTAGGTTGTTCTGGGTAAATCTTGGAGGACTTGGCACAGATCTTCGGTGGATGTCGGCTGCCTCACATCCTTCTGTCTCTTTATGTCATCCCAGACAGACTCCATGAATGGTGAGATTAGGGCTCTGTGGGGGCCAACCCATCACTTCTAGGACTCCTTGTTCTTTTTTTTTTAAGACCTGGTTCAGACTTCTGTGCAGATCACATGCGATGCGGATTTAGCCATACAGATTTTATGGATGAATTTTGCATCGCATTCGGACCAAAGTTGTGCAGGAGGCCTTGGTCCGCACCAGAATCAGATCTCATGGGAGTGAACACCCTATGCACAGGGCTGCTGATAAGGCGGTACAGCCAGCCCTCCTGTACTGGGCCCGGGCTCCATCAGTTCAAAAGAGGGGCCCAGGCACCTGCTGAGCAGGAGAGTTGGCTGTACTGTCATATTGCAGAAACTCATCCTCTTCTGTCTCCCCCTGCAGTGCTGCCGGCTTCTCCTCCTTTCCCTTCCTCCGGTTTCACTGCAAGGAGATTGGTTCCAGAACACGTAACCTTTCCATCTGCTGTCCTCCCATCCCCCCCTTTTCCCTCGCAGCACTGCTGGCTTCCCCCCTCTCCCGCCGGCACACAGGGGGGATGTCATATTTAGTGGCCCCTTCCTTTCCTGAATAAACACAGCGAGCGATCCGATCTGTATCAATCACTCCTGTGACCATTTATCGCTGAAGCATAGTAAACTGTTCACTATACTTCAGTTTTGTGAATGATCAGGTAGCCTCAGAGCGCTTCTTATTCATTAATCTGTGCAGCTGAGTCTGTAGAGAAAGTGATGGATAAATCTATGTCTTCAGTCACTTTTGGGAGGGGGGGGTGGGGCCCTGTCATGTAGCCTGTATGGGGCCCTGTGATTTATAACAGCAGCCCTACCCATGCGATCCGATTCCTGTCCGAATTGACAGTTAGCACTGCGATATGCAAACCAATCTGGGGGGGGGGGGGAGGTGTCATTAACTTTGTATTGACACCCGCAGCGGTTCGCATAGGGCAGTGGTTCGCATAGGGCAGCGGTTCGCATAGGGCAGTGGTTCGCCTGGGGCAGCGGTTCGCATAGGGCAGTGGTTCGCATAGAGCAGTGGTTCGCATAGAGCAGTGGTTCGCATAGGGCAGCGGTTCGCATAGAGCAGTGGTTTGCATAGGGCAGTGGTTCGCATAGAGCAGTGGTTCGCATAGGGCAGCTGTTCGCATAGGGCAGTGGTTCGCATGGGGCAGTGGTTCGCATAGGGCCGTGGTTCGCATAGGGCCGTGGTTCGCATAGGGCCGTGGTTCGCATAGAGCAGTGGTTTGCATAGGGCAGCGGTTCGCATGGGGCAGTGGTTCGCATAGAGCAGTGGTTCGCATAGAGCAGTGGTTCGCATAGGGCAGTGGTTCGTATAGGGCAGCGGTTCGCATAGGGCAGTGGTTCGCATAGGGCAGTGGTTCGCATGGGGCAGTGGTTTGCATAGGGCAGTGGTTCGCATGGGGCAGTGGTTCGCATGGGGCAGTGGTTCGCATAGGGCAGTGGTTCGCATAGGGCAGCGGTTCGCATAGAGCAGCGGTTTGCATAGGGCAGTGGTTCGCATAGAGCAGTGGTTCGCATAGGGCAGCTGTTCGCATAGGGCAGTGGTTCGCATGGGGCAGTGGTTCGCATAGGGCCGTGGTTCGCATAGGGCCGTGGTTCGCATAGGGCCGTGGTTCGCATAGAGCAGTGGTTTGCATAGGGCAGCGGTTCGCATGGGGCAGTGGTTCGCATAGAGCAGTGGTTCGCATAGAGCAGTGGTTCGCATAGGGCAGTGGTTCGTATAGGGCAGCGGTTCGCATAGGGCAGTGGTTCGCATAGGGCAGTGGTTCGCATGGGGCAGTGGTTTGCATAGGGCAGTGGTTCGCATGGGGCAGTGGTTCGCATGGGGCAGTGGTTCGCATAGGGCAGTGGTTCGCATAGGGCAGCGGTTCGCATAGGGCAGCGGTTCGCATAGAGCAGCGGTTTGCATAGGGCAGTGGTTCGCATAGAGCAGTGGTTCGCATAGGGCAGTGGTTCGCATAGGGCAGTGGTTCGCATAGGGCAGTGGTTCGCATAGGGCAGCGGTTCGCATAGGGCAGTGGTTCGCATAGAGCAGTGGTTCGCATAGGGCAGCGGTTCGCATAGGGCAGCGGTTTGCATAGGGCAGTGGTTCGCATAGAGCAGTGGTTCGCATAGGGCAGTGGTTCGCATAGAGCAGTGGTTCGCATAGGGCAGCGGTTCGCATAGGGCAGTGGTTCGCATAGGGCAGCGGTTCGCATAGGGCAGCGGTTCGCATAGGGCAGCGGTTCGCATAGGGCAGTGGTTCGCATGGGGCAGTGGTTCGCATAGGGCAGCGGTTCGCATAGGGCAGCGGTTCGCATAGGGCAGCGGTTCGCATAGGGCAGCGGTTCGCATGGGGCAGTGGTTCGCATAGGGCAGCGGTTCGCATGGGGCAGCGGTTCGCATAGGGCAGCGGTTCGCATAGGGCAGCGGTTCGCATAGGGCAGCGGTTTGCATAGGGCAGTGGTTCGCATAGAGCAGTGGTTCGCATAGGGCAGTGGTTCGCATAGAGCAGTGGTTCGCATAGGGCAGCGGTTCGCATAGGGCAGTGGTTCGCATAGGGCAGCGGTTCGCATAGGGCAGCGGTTCGCATAGGGCAGTGGTTCGCATGGGGCAGTGGTTCGCATAGGGCAGCGGTTCGCATGGGGCAGCGGTTCGCATAGGGCAGCGGTTCGCATAGGGCAGCGGTTCGCATAGGGCAGTGTTCGCATAGGGCAGTGTACGCATAGGGCAGCGGTTCGCATGGGGCAGTGGTTTGCATGGGGCAGTGGTTCGCATGGGGCAGTGTTCGCATAGGGCAGTGGTTCGCATAGGGCAGTGGTTCGCATAGGGCAGTGGTTCGCATAGAGCAGTGGTTCGCATAGGGCAGTGGTTCGCATGGGACAGTGGTTCGCATGGGGCAGCGGTTTGCATAGGGCAGTGGTTCGCATAGGGCAGTGGTTCGCATAGGGCAGTGGTTCGCATGGGGCAGCGGTTCGCATAGGGCAGTGGTTCGCATAGGGCAGTGGTTCGCATAGGGCAGTGGTTCGCATAGGGCAGCGGTTCGCATAGGGCAGCGGTTCGCATAGGGCAGCGGTTCGCATAGGGCAGTGGTTCGCATGGGGCAGTGGTTCGCATGGGGCAGTGGTTCGCATGGGGCAGTGGTTCGCAAAGGGCAGCGGTTCGCATAGGGCAGTGGTTCGCATAGGGCAGCGGTTCGCATGGGGCAGTGGTTCGCATGGGGCAGTGGTTCGCATGGGGCTGCCTGCGAGTTCTATGCAATGAACCCACAGTGGAATCGGAAGACCCAATTTTTTTTTTTACTTCTGCTATAAAACATCCAATAAAAAAATAATAAAATCTATTTTCTTCATCAGTTTAGGCCAATATGTATTCTGCTACATATTTTTGGTAAAGAAAATCCCAATAAGAGTATATTGATTGGTTTTGTACAAACATTATTGCGTCTACAAACTATGGGATAGATTTATGGAATTTAATTTATTTTATTTTTTGTTTAACTAGTAATGGCAGCAATAAGTTACTTATAGCGGGACAGCGACATTGTGGTGGACAAATCGGACACCTGACACTTTTTTGGGGACCAGTGACACTTATACAGTGATCCGTGCTAAAAAAATGCACGGTCACTGTACTAATGACACTGGCAGGGAAGGGGGTTAACATCAGGGGCGATCAAAGGGTTAAATGTGTTCCTAGGGGAGTCCTTGCTGACTGTGTTGGGGGAGGTGCTTTTACTGTGGGAAGGCAGAGATCCGTGTTCCTGCTTTGTAGGAACACAGGATCACAGCCTTCCCTTGTCACAGATCGTCGTTCCGCCAGTCTCCTGGATGATCCCGAGTGCTGGCGGACATCAAGTCTGCGGGACCTGCTGATCGGCTCCCGCTGTGTCCGATCACAGCGGGAGCGGGTCACCCGCGGCGCGCGTGTGCGTCCCCCAGACCCGGAAGTGCAGAATCACGTACAGCTACGCAATTCTGTGCAGAGGAGCCACCGCCCCGCGGTAAATGTACGTGGGGCGCTTAATAAAGTCAAACCAAGCCTCCGAGCGAGGAAGATCTGGCCTCTTCCACTGCAGTGCAATGTTTTTATTTTAGCACAAAAGAAAAGGAGTCGGGATTCTCTGAGCTCCTCCTCCACCAGAACTCCTGGAGGACAGATATTGGGATATTAGGGTCAGATTCTCCTTGATAAACCTATAGATTTCACTGCAAAATGTGTGCACCTCGGGGCAATCCAAAATCATATGGGAAAAATCCCCAATAGCCGCTTGGCATCTATAACAGTCTGGGGGCGGAGCCTTTCCCATTTTATAGAGTCTATAAGATGTATATACAGTGCTTTGAAAAAGTATTCATACCCCTTGAAATTTTCCACATTTTCTCATGTTACAACCAAAAACATAAATGTATTTTATTGGGATTTTACGTGATAGACCAACACAAAGTGTCACATGATTGTGAAGTGGAAGGAAAATGATAAATGATACAAATAAATATGTGAAAAGTGTGTGTGTGTGTGGGGGGGGGGGGGGGGCATTTGTCTTCAGAAGTCACCTAATTAGTAAATAGAGTCCACCTGTATGTAATTAAATCTCAGTATAAATACAGCTGTTCTGTGAAGCCCTCAGAGGGTTGTTAGAGAACCTTAGTGAACAAACAGCATCATGAAGGCCAAGGAACACACCAGACAGGTCAGGGATAAAGTTGTGGAGAAGTATAAAGCAGGGTTAGGTTATAATAAAATCTCCCAAGCTTTAAACATCTCACGGAGCTCTGTTCAATCCATCATCGGAAAATGGAAAGAGTATGGCACAACTGCAAACCTACCAAGACATGGCCGTCCACCTAAACTGACCGGCCGGGCAAGGAGAGCATTCATCAGAGAAGAGCCAAGAGGTCCATGGTAACTCTGGAGGAGCTGCAGAGATCCACAGCTCAGGTGGGAGAATCTGTCCACAGGACAACTATTAGTCGTGTTCTCCACAAATCTGCCCTTTATGGAAGAGTGACAAGAAGAAAGACATTGGAGAAAGAAAGTCATAAGAAGTCCTGTTTGTAGTTTGTGAGAAGCCATGTGGAGGACGCAGCAAACATGTGGAAGAAGGTGATCTGGTCAGATGAGACCAAAATTCAACTTTATGGCCTAAAAGCAAAACGCTATGTGTGGGGAAAACTAACACTGCACATCACCCTGAACACACCATCCCCACCGTGAAACATGGTGGTGGCAGCATCATGTGGTGGGGATGCTTTTCTTCAGCAGGGACAGGGAAGCTGGTCAGAGTTGAAGGGAAGATGGATGGAGACAAATACAGGACAATCTTAGAAGAAAACCTGTTAGAGTCTACAAAAAACTTGAGACCGGGGCGGAGGTTCACCTTCCAGCAGGAAAACGACCCGAAACATCCAGCCAGAGCTACAATGGAATGGTTTAGATCAAAGCATATTCATGTGTTAGAATGGCCCAGTCACAGTCCAGACCTAAATCACATTGAGAATCTGTGGCAAGACTTGAAAATTGCTGTTCACAGACGCTCTCCATCCAATCTGACAGAGCTTGAGATATTTTGCAGAGATGAATGGGCAGAAATGTCCTCTCTAGATGTGCAAAGCTGGTAGAGACATCCCCAAAAAGACTTGTAGAGAAAGGGGGTACTACAAAGTATTGACTCCGGGGGGCGCCATACAAATGCCCCCCCCCCCCACTTTTCACATATTTATTTGTATCATTTATCATTTTCCTTCCACTTCACAATTATGTGCCACTTTGTGTTGGTCTATCACAGTGATGGCAAACCTTGGCACCCCAGATGTTTTGGAACTACATTTTTTGAAACTACAACCCATGATGCTCTTGCACTCTTCAGTGTGATTGAGCATCATGGGAAATGTAGTTCCAAAACATCTGGGGTGCCAAGGTTTGCCATCACTGGTCTATCACATAAAATCCCAATAAAATATATTTACGTTTTTGGTTGTAACATGGCAAAATGTGGGGAATTTAAGGGGTATGAATAATTTTTCAAAGCACTGTAGATCCTATTTAAATACTTCAGTTGAATACGTTTATCCCCAGCAGTGATAACCCCAGTGAGTTGAGACTCTACCACTTCCTCCCAATCTGTATATCAGACCTCCATTGCATCTTGATTTTACCCATCCGTGGGGAAGAATCAGATCGGGAGGAGAGAATAATACCTGGAGATTCGTTTCCTATGGTCTCCATATTAACATACTCTCAAGTTTGCAGGGCTGGTGGCAGACTCCCCGCGAGCTGAACTGGGCTGCCACCGCATGTCTGAGCTGCATATAAGAGCATTGATAAGAGGACGGGACCCCCAATTCATTGCGAATAACGGAAAGGGATTTAAAATAGAATATTTGGTGGGCGTATTTGAGACCAAACCTCGCCCAGTGTTGACTTGCGGACAATTTATAGAGTTCTCCTAAATTTGGGTTATACCACAGAGGAGCATTTGTGGAGGCAGTAAGAGATGCTCTGCAGCCCTTTAATACAAATATGAAATAGGATTTATATAGCGCCAACAGTTTACGCAGCGCTTTACAATATAAAAGGGAGACAATACAGTTATAATACAATAAAATACAAGAGGATTAAGAGGGCTTGCTCAGAAGAGCTTACAATCTAATAGGGTGGGGCAGGTGGTACAAAAGGTTGTAACTGTGGGGGATGAGCTGATGGAAGTGGTAGGAGATGAGTTGGAGGGGTGATCGGCTTTCCTGAAGAGATGAGTTTTCAGGGATCGTCTGAAGGTAGCAAGAGTAGGGGATAGCCGGATAGGTGGAGGTAGCGAGTTCCAGGGGATGGGAGAGGCTCTGGAGAAATCCTGGAGACAAGCATGGCAGGAGGAGACGAGAGAGCTTGAGAGTAGGTGGTCTTGGGAGGAGTGGAGAGGACAGTTTGGGTGATATTTGGAGACAAGATCGGTGATGTAGCTCTGGGCAGAGTTGTGATTGGCTTTGTATGTTGTGGTTAGTATTTTGAATTTAATTCGCTGGGTGATTGGGAGCCAGTGTAGGGATTGGAGGAGAGGGATGGTGGACGCTGATTGGGAGCCAGTGTAGGGATTGGAGGAGAGGGGTGGTGGACACTGATTGAGAGCCAGTGTAGGGGTTGGAGGAGAGGGGTGGTTGACACTGATTGGAAGCCATTTTAGGGATTGAAGGAGAGGGTTGGCGGACACTGATTGGGAGCCAGTGTAGGGATTGGAGGAGGGGGTTGGCAGACACTGAGTGGAGACCAGTGTAGGGATTGGAGGAGAGGGTTGGCAGACACTGAAAGGGAGCCAGTGTAGGGATTGGAGGAGAGGGTTGGCAGACACTGAGTGGAGACCAGTGTAGGGATTGGAGGAGAGGGTTAGCAGGCACTGATTGGGAGCCAGTGTAGGGATTGGAGGGGAGGGTTGGCAGACACTGAATGGAGACCAGTGTAGGGATTGGAGGAGAGGCTTGGCAGACACTGAATGGGAGCCAGTGTAGGGATTGGATGAGAGGGTTGGCAGACACTGAATGGAGACTAGTGTAGGGACTGGAGGAGAGGGTTGGCAGACACTGAATGGGAGCCAGTGTAGGGATTGGAGGAGAGGGTTGGCAGACGCTGAATGGGAGCCAGTGTAGGGATTGGAGGAGAGGGTTGGCAGACGCTGAATTGGAGCTAGTGTAGGTATTGGAGGAGAGGGCTGGTGGACATTGATTGGGAGCCAGTGTAGGGATTGGAGGAGAAAGTTGGCGGACACTAAATGGAGACCAGTGTAGGGATTGGAGGAGAGGGGTGGTGGACACTGAATGGAGGCCAGTGTAGGGATTGGAGGAGAGGATTGGCAGACACTAAATGGAGACCAGTGTAGGGATTGGAGGAGAGGGTTGGCAGACACTGAATGGAGACCAGTGTAGGGATTGGAGGAGAGGGTTGGCAGACACTGATTGGGAGCCAGTGTAGAGATTGGAGGAGAGGGTTGGCAGACACTGAATGGAGACCAGTGTAGGGATTGGAGGAGAGGGTTGGCAGACACTGAATGGAGACCAGTGTAGGGATTGGAGGAGAGGGTTGGCAGACACTGATTGGGAGCCAGTGTAGAGATTGGAGGAGAGGGTTTGCAGACACTGAATGGAGACCAGTGTAGGGATTGGAGGAGAGGGTTGGTGAACACTGAATGGAGACCAGTGTAGGGATTGGAGGAGAGGGTTGGCAGACACTGAGCTGTTGGTAAGGTGGATAAGTCTGCCAGCAGCATTCATGATATAGAGATATTACAAACAAACTTTTGACAAGGATTGGACTTGAGGCTGAAATGACAAGTCAGAGTCTAGGATTACACCGAGTACCCTGACGTGAGGGGAGGGACTGATGGCTGCATTGTTGATTTTGATGGAAAAGTCATGGAGGGGGGCACGGGGGGGGGGGGGGGGAATATTAATAGCTCAGTTTTAGAGGGATTTAGTTGAAGGAAGTGGTGTGACATCCATGCTGATATGTCAGTTAGTAAGTTAGTAATGGAGAGGAGACTGAAGGAGTGAGGTGAGGAGTAGACAGATAGATTTGGGTGTCATCGGAGTATAAGTGGTATTGGAAGCCGTGGGCGGTTATCAAGTGACCGAGGGAGGAGGTGTAGATAGGGAAGAGAAGGGGTCCAAGAACAGAGCCTTGGGGGACCCCCACAGAAAGGGGCAATGGAGAGGAGGAGACAGAGTTGTAGGTGACACTGAAGGAGCGCTGTGATAAATAGGCAGAGAACCAGGATAGAGCAGAATCTCGGAGGCCAAGGGAATGGAGTTTATTGAGAAGGAGCGGGTGGTCAACAGTATCGAAGGCCGCAGAGAGGACAAGTAGTAGGAGTATGGAGTACTGACTGTTTTAGCAGTTAGTAAATCGTTAGTGAGTTTTAGTAAGGCGGTTTCCGTGGAGTGCTGCGAGCGAAAGACAGACTGTAAGGGGCCAAGAAGGTTATTTTCATTGAGGTAGGAGCTAAGACGGTTGTAGACTAAGCGTTCTAGAAGTTTAGAGGCGAATGGGAGCAATGAGATGGGTCTTAAGTTGTTCAGGTCGGTGGGGTCCAGTGAGGGCTTTTTAAGTATGGGAGTGATCTGCGCATGTTTTAGAGGGGAGGGGAAGGGAGGGTGCCACTAGAGAGGGAGAGATTGAAGATGTGAGTGAGGGAGCATAGGATAGAAGAAGAGGGTGACCGTAGTAGTTGTGAGGGAACGTAGGATAGAAGAAGAGGGTGACCGTAGTAGTTGTGAGGGAACATAGGATAGAAGAAGAGGGTGACCGTAGTAGTTGTGAGGGAACAGGATCCAAGGGGACAATTGGTTAGGTGGGCATCTGAAAAACGTTTTGGAACCTCTTCAGTAGTAGTTCAAAAGAGGAGAGTGTTGAATGTGCTGCTAGGCAAGGTATGTTGGGTGGGGAAGACGTACACACAGTGGAGATGTCCTCACGAATTGCATCGATCTTGTCTTTGAAGTGATTGGCAATCTCTTGGGCAGTGAGTGAGTTAGTGGGTAGAGGGGGGTGGAGGACGAAGCAGAGAGTTAAAGGTTGAGAGGAGCCGACGGGGACTGGATGACACAGTATTAATAAGAGAGACAAAGTAGGCTTGTTTGGCAGCATGGAGGCATGAATTGTATTTTAGAAGGGCAGATTTATATAGGGTGAAGTCTTGCAGGCATTTGGTTTTACACCACAGTCATTCAAGAGCATGGCAATGTCTCTTGAGATTTCTAGTGTTGTCAGTTTCCCAGGGTTGTAACAGTCGGGGGCTGATTCTGCGTGTGGTTAGAGGAGCAAGTGCATCTAGTGATGATGAGAGTGAACTGTTGTAGACAGAGGTGGCCAGGTCAGGACAGGATAGGGGAGAGATTATGTCATATAGGTGGTCAGGACAGGACAGGGGAGAGATTATGTCATGTAGGTGGTCAGTAGCAGAATAGAGAAGAGAAGGGTTAAAGTGGCGAAGGTTTCTACAAGTAATTGTTTGCTGCTTGGAGGGATGGGTGGTTGGAGGCAAGGATACAGTGAAACTAATAAGGTTGTGCTCAGATAAAGGAAAGGGGGTGTTGGTGAGGTTGCCAGGATTGCAGAGATGTGAGAATTCAAGGTCAAGGGTATTACCATTGGAGAGAGTGGAAGTATGTGTCCATTGGGTTAGGTCAAAAGATGAGGTGAAGTCGAGAAGTTGAGCTGTAGTTGGGCTGTTAACATTGACAGGAATGTTGAAGTCACCAAGAATGATGGTGGGTATTTCAGAGGAGAGAAAGTAGGGTAGCCAGGCAGCAAAGTCATCAAGAAAGCGCGATACCGGTCCAGGAGGCTGATATATTGCTGCATTCCTCAGAGAAATGGGAGAAAACAGACGAATACAATACATCTCGAAAGAAGAGCAGGATAGAGAGGGAGGGATAAGAAGGACTTGGAAGGTGCTTTGTGGGGATAGAAGGAAGCCAACTCCCCACCTCCTTTCTGTCTGTTGGGTCTGGGGGAGTGAGTCCAATGGAGGCCACCATGGGAGAGGGCAGCAGGAGAAGCTGAGTCCAAATCTTGAATCCAGGTTTCCGTTATGGCGAGTATGTTAAAGCCATGAGAGATGAAGAGGTCATGTACAGATGTTAGCTTGTTACAGATGGAGCGGGCGTTCCAAAGTGTGGTTTGAGGAAGCAGGGGGATAGAAATTAAACTGAGTGGATTGCGGTGGTTGCCAGAGGAGGAGGGGTATTGGATATGTGGTCATTAAAGTTCATGTGTGTGTAAAGGCAGGTGTCCCAATACTGTTGACAATATAGTCTCTGTTTTAAAAGGAAATTGTGCCTGGAGTTCCTATTTAACCCTCTAGAACCTATATATATAGATGTTCTTCTACCTGCCTGGGGACCTTTATCATTACCGGTAGCAGAAATAAAAAAAAAATGTCTGACTCAGAGGTGTTAGAGATTGCTCAGGAGAGGTGAGAGGAAGAAATGCGTAGTGACAACACAGCCGCAGGAGGTGTAACGGGAGGTGTCGGAGCTCATTCATAAAATCCAGCATGAATTAAAGTGGCTGTATCACATGGTATCCAATCGGATTGAGCCACGGCACCGCAGAAAGAACAGCAACCATATTCCAACACGTCTGTCCCCAGAGACTCAGAACATGGTATATCAATAACCATAGCAGCCCATGCAGCTGCAATGGGGCCTTGGGGTAGGAGGGGGGCGGGGGGGGGGGGGGGCATTAGGGTGACTTTTGAGGCAAATTAAACATAAAAAAAAAAAATCTGTGAAAAAATGACAAATCCGGTACTGTATCTACAAGGTCCATTCGCAGTATGACACGGGACATCAGGCATTGCGCATCTGCTCTTTTTTGTTGTTGTTGCGTGTAGTCACGCTACATGTATGGGGCGGTCTATTCATTTCAAAGTGTCTGATGAACTGTTAACAATCAATGGCACCGCAAATGCATCACAAATGCGTTGTTTTTTTTTTTGCGCCCAGTCACAAAGCGCCATAGTGTGTGAATGCAGCCCATAGGTGGGACAGGTTTCTGCTGACACTGACCTTTTACCTCTGGGGACCTTTCAATTAAAAGGTTACCAAACCCAGGAGCCTGCAGTCACTATATCTGCTCTCCCCAGGAGCCTGCAGTCACTATATCTGGTCTCCCCAAGAGCCTGCAGTCACTATATCTGCTCTCCCCAGGAGCCTGCATTCACTATATCTGATCTCCCCAGGAGCCTGCAGTCACTATATCTGCTCTCCCCAGGAGCCTGCACTCACTATATCTGATCTCCCCAGGAGCCTGCACTCACTATATCTGATCTCCCCAGGACTCTGCAGTCGCTATATCTGATCTCCCCAGGAGCCTGCACTCACTACATCTGGTCTCCCCAGGAGCCTGCAGTCACTATATCTGATCTCCCCAGGAGCCTGCAGTCACTATATCTGATCTCCCCAGGAGCCTGCAGTCACTATATCTGGTCTCCCCAGGAGCCTGCATTCACTATATCTGATCTCCCCAGGAGCCTGCAGTCACTATATCTGATCTCCCCAGGAGCCTGCATTCACTATATCTGCTCTCCCACAGTACACAGAACATGAAAACGCAATTATTTTAGTAAATATAAACTGCTAAATACCTTTTCTCATCAGCAGTATATAGCAGTCTTGTGACTTCTATCAGTGTATGGTTAAAGCTTGTAGGAGGAGTTTTTATTCTACTCTGACTGACCTATGAGGCTGCAGAACCCCTGACTGTCTGTCTGGACAGTGCTGATTGGTCCTGTGCTGATCACATGCACCTGCCCGGGAAAAAAAAAACCTCTCTAGCCATACACACCAAACTGAGCATGTGCAGAGTGCCCCCAAGGCTCTGTTCTATCTATGTACATTGCAGGGATTTTAACAAATTTTGTAGCAGATTCCTACATTTTGTTGCTATTTGTTCCCCCATGTCCTGTGAAAAAGGACTCTGAATGGGAGGGTCTGGTTCATTATAATCACCGGGTGCACTCCCATTCTTCTAATGAGGAAAGGTGCAGGGTCTGCGTCCCTTTAGAAGTACTTAACCCTTGGGGAGAATCTCACCAAAGCTGAACTTCCCTTTGCAGGGGATGCCTAAAGTCTGACTTGTATCTTAGTGCAGACTTCTAGGAAAATCAGTGAGCCAATCACACCAGCGGGAAGTAACATTTCTGGAGGCGTTCTGTACACATCGGGATTGTACGGCATGCCTCCAGGCTGCCATATTGCAATGAATTTTACAGAGAATTACAGCTCTGCCGATTGGAAAGATCATTTTAATAACATTAACTCCTTCAATGCCGGGCACTGTAACCCCCTTCCTGCCCAGGCCAATTAACAGCTTTCAGCGCTGTCACACTTTGGATGACAATTACTCAGTCGCTGTAGCTAAATAACATTTTTAGCCATTTTTTAAAAACATATAGAGCTTTCTTTTGTTTGTTTTTTGTTTTTTTTGAAAGACTGAAACTTTTGAAAAAAAAAAAGATATTTTTCTTAAAAATAAATTATTTTTCTTCATAAATTTAGGTCGAAATGTATTCTGCTACATTTCTTTGGTGTAAATCACCCAAATCAGTGTCTATTAATACTTAGTCTGTGTGAACGTTATAGAGTCCACAAATTATGGGATATATACAGTATATATGAAAATCGATCAATCCTGATGTACTGACGGACGATCTCATTTCTTGAGCCCCTAAAACACCAGGACAGTACAAATACCCCCCCCCCCCCAAATCACCCCCTTTTTGGTTAGGAGATGGTTCAAGGTATTTAACAAGAGGCATGGCGAGTTTTTTGAAATTGTAATTTTTTTCCCACAATTTTTTGGAAAACTAAGAAATTAAATAAAAACATTTTTTTCACTTTTTTTTGTACATACTGTCACCAGTGCAGTACAGATACCCCCCCCCCCCCCCCAAAAAAAAAGATCACCCCCTTTTTGGTTAGGACATGGTTCAAGGTATTTAACAAGAGGCATGGTGAGTTTTTTGAAATTGTAATTTTTTCCCACAATTTTTTGGAAAACTAAGAAATTAAATCAAATTTTTTTTTCACATTTTTTTTGTACATACTGTCACCAGTGCAGTACAGATCCCCCAAATCACCCCCTTCTTGGTTAGGAGACAGTCCGAGGTATTTAGCAAGAGGCATGGCGAGTTTTTTTAAATTGTAATTTTTTCCCACAATTTTTTGGAAAACTAAGAAATTAAAATACATTTTTTTTTCACATTTTTTTTGTACATACTGTCACCAGTGCAGTACAGATCCCCCCAAATCACCCCCTTCTTGGTTAGGAGACAGTCCGAGGTATTTAGCAAGAGGCATGGCGAGTTTTTTTTAAATTGTAATTTTTTCCCACAATTTTTTGGAAAACTAAGAAATTAAAATACATTTTTTTTTTCACATTTTTTTTGTACATACTGTCACCAGTGCAGTACAGCGCCATCATAAAGCTGCTGTGGCAGTAATCAAGGACAATGACTGGTGGCAGTATGTAAAAAAAAAAAAAGAGAGATTCTAATTATTTTTTCAATTTTATTAACATTTTTTTTCCTTTTTACTGTGACCAGTCAGAGCCGGTACAAGGGGGGGGGGGGCAGAAAGGGGTGGCTGCCCTGGGCACAGTGTGTATTGTAAGGATGGGGGTGCCGCAAGTTCCTCTGACTATAAGGCTGACAGGAGTAGTGACAGCGGCATCACTACTTCTGTCAGCCCAGCGCTGGAAGCAGCAAGGAGAGGAGGAGAGAGCCGGGAGGAGGTGCGGGCTGTGCTCTCTCTCCCTTCATTCTCATAAGCTTGCACATAATGAACGGGGGGGGGGGTCACAAATTGCCATCTTTGCCCTGAGCACTGGATGATCTTGTCCCGGCTATGAGTTCGGTGTTACCATAGTAACACTCTACTACTCTGGGGAGGTGATCAGGATTTTTTTTATTTACACTCTGATTGCTTGTTACAGTCATGATCACTGTAATAAGCAATCTTTGAGGCCCCTTTCACACTGACAGACCGATCGGGCCAGCCTATTAGACGTGTGCAATTCCTTTTCGTTCCGAATTCGTTTTTTTAACGAATTTCGACATATGTGTTAATTCGGAAATATCCAAAATTAACGGAAACCCCTTTAATGAATTTTTCCGAATATTTGCAAAAATTCGAATATTAGAAAATTTGTAAATTTGAAAAATTCGGAAATTCGAAAACCTGAAAATTCAAAAATCTGAAATAATAGCTAACGAATAATAACGGATGTGAATGTACACTGTATAAATAAAGTGCTGCGTAAATTGACGGCGCTATATGAGTACCTGAAATAAATAATAAATAAATAAACGTAACTAATAAGTTATAGGTATGTGGAATTTTATTTAAAATTTGTCTGGTAGTGAACGTAACAAATACGAATTTATCTGAAGTTGCGAATTATCCGAAATAACGAATGACGAATCTAAACGAATGGAACGTAACGAATTAATAATAATAAATAATAATATTAATAAAAACTTTTTTATTATTATTCTTATTTATTATTATTACTTTGTTACGTTCTATTTGTTTAGATGCGGCATTCGTTATTTTCAGATAATTCATAACTTCGAATAAATTCGTATTCGTTACATTCACTGACAGCCAAATTTGAAAGGAAATCCCAATGCCTATCGTTTATTAGTTATTATTAGTTAGTTATTTATTATTTCGGAATTATCGAATTTACGAATGAGACGAGTATTACAGATTACATGAGCATTTAACCCTTGCATTGCATGGGGGAGGGGGAGGGGGCTCCACTACAGGGGTATTTTAAATTTTTTTTCTATTCATAGGAGTTCAGTTTATCTGACGTTCTCCTTTAACAATGGCCGCTGAAAAGTTGATTGTCTGTTCTTTATGCCCCTCTCTATAGCTTGTGCATGCGAGACCCTCGTTATCTTTCTACAGGCAGCACTTGAAGATCCTGACATTTAAAAAAAAAAAAAAAAAAAACACAATAAACTGGACGGGGTGGGGGAGGTGACAATGGAAATAACGCTGCTATGGATCCGCCCCTTATATACAAACCGGCGTGCGTCCAGAAGCTGCGAACATTCCTCATTAAAATGTAAATTCCGGTCTCAGGTCACATATGCAGACGTTGTATTTCTGCTCACAGCGATTTAAAGGGCCGGCGTTGCGTGGAGCGTGCGCGGTACCGTAGCTTCAATAATCTATCATTTGTTTAGTGAGAATGTTGATATATGGTCGGGGGGGGGGGGGGGGGGCTCCAAACTTTTTAGTATGAGGGACACATTTTGTATTTTACACATTTCCACAGGCAAAAAAAAACAAAAAACAGGTTTATAAATGGATGAATACATTTGCTTCATGTCAGAAGCCCCCCCCCCCCCCCCATCAAATCAGTAGTTCCCTTCTATATCAGATTCTCTCCTTCCCATCAGACCCCCCCCCCCCAATAACATCAGAACCCTTCCATCACATCAGAACTCCCCATCACATCAGAACCTCCATCACATCAGAACCTCCATCACATCAGAGGTCCTCCCATCACATCAGAACACTCCATCACATCAGAACCCTCCATCACATCAGAACCCTCCATCACATCAGAACCCTCCATCACATCAGAACCCTCCATCACATCAGAGGTCCTCCCATCACATCAGAACCCTCCATCACATCAGAACACTCCATCACATCAGAGGTCCTCCCCTCACATCAGAACACTCCATCACATCAGAACCCTCCATCACATCAGAACCCTCCATCACATCAGAACCCTCCATCACATCAGAACCCTCCATCACATCAGAACACTCTATCACATCAGAACCCTCCATCACATCAGAGGTCCTCCCATCACATCAGAACCTCCATAACATCAGAGGTCCTCCCATCACATCAGAACCCTTCCATCACATCAGAGGTCCTTCCATCACATCAGAACCTCCATCATATCAGAGGTCCTCCCATCACATCAGAACCCTCCATTACATCAGAAACCTCCATCACATCAGAGGTCCTCCATCACATCAGAGGTCCTCCCATCACATCAGAACCTCCATCATATCAGAACCCTCCATCACATCAGAACCCTCCATCACATCAGAACTCCCCATCACATCAGAACCCTCCATCACATCAGAGGTCCTCCCATCACATCAGAACCCTCCATCATATCAGAACCCTCCATCACATCAGAACCCTCCATCACATCAGAACCCTCCATCACATCAGAACCTCCATCACATCAGAACCTCCATCACATCAAAAACCCTCTATCACTTCAGATGTCCTCCATCACATAGAGGTCCTCCCATCACATCAGGTCCTCCCATCACATCAGAACCTCCATCATATCAGAACCCCCATCGCAGCAGAACCCTCCATCACATCAGAACCCTCCATCACCTCGATCACATCTAAACCCCCATCACATCAGAACCCTCCATCACATCAGAACCCTCCATCACATCAGAACCTCCATCACATTAGAACCCCCATCACATCAGAACCCTCCATCACATCAGAACCCTCCATCACACCAGAACCCCCATCACATCTTAACCCTCCATCACATCAGAGGTCAACCATTACATCAGAAACCTCCATCACATCAGAACACTCCATCACATCAGATGTCCTTCGATGACATCGGAACCTCCATCATTTCAGAACCCCCATCACATCAGAACCCTCCATCACATCAGAACCTCCTTCGCATCAGAACCCTCCATCACATCAGAACCTCCATCACATCAGAACCCTCCATCACATCAGAACCCTCCATCACATTAGAACCTCCATCACATCAGAACTCCCCATTACATCAAAACCCTCTATCACTTCAGATGTCCTCCATCACATTAGAGGTCCTCCCATCACATCAGAACCTCCATCATATCGGGACCCCCATCGCAGCAGAACCCTCAATCACATCAGAACCCTCTATCACATCAGAACCTCCATCACATCAGAACCCTCCATCACATCTTAACCCTCCATCACATCAGAACCCTCCATCACATCAGAACCTTCATCACATCAGAACCTCCATCACATCAAAACCCTCTATCACTTCAGATGTCCTCCATCACATTAGAGGTCCTCCCATCACATCAGAACCTCCATCATATCAGAACCCCCATCGCAGCAGAACCCTCCATCACATCAGAACTCCCCATCATATCAGAACCCTCCATCACATCAGAACCCTCCATCACATCAGAACTCCCCATCACATCAGAACCCTCCATCACATCAGAGGTCCCCCATCCCATCAGAACCCCCCATCACATCAGAACACTCCATCACATCAGAACCCTCCATCACATCAGAACCCTCCATCACATCAGAACCCTCCATCACATCAGAACCCTCCATCACATCAGAGGTCCCCCCATCACATCAGAACCTCCATCACATCAGAACCCTCCATCACATCAGAGGTCCTCCCATCACATCAGAACCTCCATCACATCAGAACCCCCCATCACATCAGAACCCTTCCATCACATCAGAGGTCCTCCCATCATATCAGAGGTCCTTCCATCACATCAGAACCTCCATCATATCAGAGGTCCTCCCATCACATCAGAACCCTCCATTACATCAGAAACCTCCATCACATCAGAGGTCCTCCATCACATCAGAGGTCCTCCCATCACATCAGAACCCTCCATCACATCAGAACCCTCCATCACATCAGAACCTCCATCACATCAGAACCTCCATCACATCAAAACCCTCTATCACTTCAGATGTCCTCCATCACATTAGAGGTCCTCCCATCACATCAGAACCCTCCATCATATCAGAACCCCCATCGCAGCAGAACCCTCCATCACATCAGAACCCTCCATCACCTCAGAACCTCGATCACATCTAAACCCCCATCACATCAGAACCCTCCATCACATCAGAACCCTCCATCACATCAGAACCTCCATCACATCAGAACCCTCCATCACACCAGAACCCCCATCACATCAGAACCCTCCATCACATCAGAGGTCAACCATTGCATAAGAAACCTCCATCACATCAGAACACTCCATCACATCAGATGTCCTTCCATGACATCGGAACATCCATCATTTCAGAACCCCCATCACATCAGAACCCTCCATCACGTCAGAACCTCCATCGCATCATAACCCTCCATCACATCAGAACCCTCCATCACATCAGAACCCCCCATCACATCAGAACTCCCCAACACATCAGAACCCTCCATCACATCAGAACCCTCCATCACATCAGAACTCCCCAACACATCAGAACCCTCCATCACATCAGAACTCCCCATAACATCAGAACCCTCCATCACATCAGAGGTCCTCCATCACATCAGAGGTCCTCCCATCACATCAGAGGTCCTCCATCACATCAGAACCTCCATCATATCAGAACCCCCATCACATCAGAACCCTCCATCACATTAGAACCTCTATCACATCAGAACCCTCCATCACATCAGAACCCTCCATCACATCAGAACCCTCCATCACATTAGAACCTCCATCACATCAGAACTCCCCATTACATCAAAACCCTCTATCACTTCAGATGTCCTCCATCACATTAGAGGTCCTCCCATCACATCAGAACCTCCATCATATCGGGACCCCCATCGCAGCAGAACCCTCAATCACATCAGAACCCTCTATCACATCAGAACCTCCATCACATCAGAACCCTCCATCACATCTTAACCCTCCATCACATCAGAACCCTCCATCACATCAGAACCTCCATCACATCAGAACCCTCCATCACATCAGATGTCCTTCCATGACATCAGAACCCCCATCACATCAGAACCCTCTATCAAATCAGAGGTCCTCCATCACATCAGAGGTCCTCCCATCACATCAGAGGTCCTCCCATCACATCAGAGGTCCCCCATCACATCAGAGGTCCTCCCATCACATCAGAGGTCCTCCCATCACATCAGAGGTCCTCCCATTACATTAGAGGTCCTCCATTACATCAGAACCCCCATCACATCAGAACCCTCCATCACATCAGAACCCCCATCACATCAGAAGAACCCCCATCACATCAGAACCCTCCATCACATCTTAACCCTCCATCACATCAGATCTCCCCATCACATCAGAACCCTCCATCACCTCAGAACCCTCCATCACATCAGAACCTCCATCACCTCAGAACCCTCCATCACATCAGAACTCCCCAACACATCAGAACCCTCCATCACATCAGAACTCCCCATAACATCAGAACCCTCCATCACATCAGAACCCTCCATCACATCAGAACTCCCCATAACATCAGAACCCTCCATCACATCAGAGGTCCTCCATCACATCAGAGGTCCTCCCATCACATCAGAGGTCCTCCATCACATCAGAGGTCCTCCCATCACATCAGAGGTCCTCCATCACATCAGAACCTCCATCATATCAGAACCCCCATCACATCAGAACCCTCCATCACATTAGAACCTCCATCACATCAGAACCCTCCATCACATCAGAACCCTCCATCACATCAGAACCCTCCATCACATCAGAACCCTCCATCACATTAGAACCTCCATCACATCAGAGGTCGTCCATCACATCAGAACCCTCCATCACATCAGAACTCCCCATCACATCAAAACCCTCTATCACTTCAGATGTCCTCCATCACATTAGAGGTCCTCCCATCACATCAGAACCTCCATCATATCAGAACCCCCATCGCAGCAGAACCCTCCATCACATCAGAACCCTCCATCACCTCAGAACCTCGATCACATCTAAACCCCCATCACATCAGAACCCTCCATCACATCAGAACCTCCATCACATCAGAACCCTCCATCACATCAGAACCTCCATCACATTAGAACCCCCATCACATCAGAACCCTCCATCACATCAGAACCCTCCATCACACCAGAACCCCCATCACATCAGAACCCTCCATCACATCAGAGGTCAACCATTGCATCAGAAACCTCCATCACATCAGAACACTCCATCACATCAGATGTCCTTCCATGACATCGGAACCTCCATCATTTCAGAACCCCCATCACATCAGAACCCTCCATCACATCAGAACCTCCATCGCATCATAACCCTCCATCACATCAGAACCTCCATCACATCAGAACCCTCCATCACATCAGAACCCCCCATCACATCAGAACTCCCCAACACATCAGAACCCTCCATCACATCAGAACTCCCCATCACATCAGAACTCCCCATCACATCAGAACCTCCATCATATCAGAACCCTCCATCACATCAGAACCTCCATCGCATCATAACCCTCCATCACATCAGAACCTCCATCACATCAGAACCCTCCATCACATCAGAACCCCCCATCACATCAGAACTCCCCAACACATCAGAACCCTCCATCACATCAGAACCCCCCATCACATCAGAACCCCCCAACACATCAGAACCCTCCATCACATCAGAACTCCCCATAACATCAGAACCCTCCATCACATCAGAGGTCCTCCATCACATCAGAGGTCCTCCCATCACATCAGAGGTCCTCCATCACATCAGAACCTCCATCATATCAGAACCCCCATCACATCAGAACCCTCCATCACATTAGAACCTCCATCACATCAGAACCCTCCATCACATCAGAACCCTCCATCACATCAGAACCCTCCATCACATTAGAACCTCCATCACATCAGAACTCCCCATTACATCAAAACCCTCTATCACTTCAGATGTCCTCCATCACATTAGAGGTCCTCCCATCACATCAGAACCTCCATCATATCGGGACCCCCATCGCAGCAGAACCCTCAATCACATCAGAACCCTCTATCACATCAGAACCTCCATCACATCAGAACCCTCCATCACATCTTAACCCTCCATCACATCAGAACCCTCCATCACATCAGAACCTCCATCACATCAGAACCCTCCATCACATCAGATGTCCTTCCATGACATCAGAACCCCCATCACATCAGAACCCTCTATCAAATCAGAGGTCCTCCATCACATCAGAGGTCCTCCCATCACATCAGAGGTCCCCCATCACATCAGAGGTCCTCCCATCACATCAGAGGTCCTCCCATCACATCAGAGGTCCTCCCATTACATTAGAGGTCCTCCATTACATCAGAACCCCCATCACATCAGAACCCTCCATCACATCAGAACCCCCATCACATCAGAAGAACCCCCATCACATCAGAACCCTCCATCACATCTTAACCCTCCATCACATCAGATCTCCCCATCACATCAGAACCCTCCATCACCTCAGAACCCTCCATCACATCAGAACCTCCATCACCTCAGAACCCTCCATCACATCAGAACTCCCCAACACATCAGAACCCTCCATCACATCAGAACTCCCCATAACATCAGAACCCTCCATCACATCAGAACCCTCCATCACATCAGAACTCCCCATAACATCAGAACCCTCCATCACATCAGAGGTCCTCCATCACATCAGAGGTCCTCCCATCACATCAGAGGTCCTCCATCACATCAGAGGTCCTCCCATCACATCAGAGGTCCTCCATCACATCAGAGGTCCTCCCATCACATCAGAGGTCCTCCATCACATCAGAGGTCCTCCATCACATCAGAGGTCCTCCCATCACATCAGAGGTCCTCCATCACATCAGAACCTCCATCATATCAGAACCCCCATCACATCAGAACCCTCCATCACATTAGAACCTCCATCACATCAGAACCCTCCATCACATCAGAACCCTCCATCACATCAGAACCCTCCATCACATCAGAACCCTCCATCACATCAGAACCCTCCATCACATTAGAACCTCCATCACATCAGAGGTCCTCCATCACATCAGAACCCTCCATCACATCAGAACTCCCCATCACATCAAAACCCTCTATCACTTCAGATGTCCTCCATCACATTAGAGGTCTTCCCATCACATCAGAACCTCCATCATATCAGGACCCCCATCGCAGCAGAACCCTCAATCACATCAGAACCCTCTATCACATCAGAACCTCCATCACATCAGAACCTCCATCACATCTTAACCCTCCATCACATCAGAACCCTCCATCACATCTTAACCCTCCATCACATCAGAGGTCCCCCCATCACATCAGAACCCTCCATCACATCAGAACCTCCATCACATAAGAACCTCCATCACATCAGAACCCTCCATCACATCAGATGTCCTTCCATGACATCAGAACCTCCATCACATCAGAACCCTCCATCACATCAGAGGTCCTCCCATCACATCAAAGGTCCTCCCATCACATCAGAGGTCCATCAATACATCAGAAACCTCCATCACATCAGAACACTCCATCACATCAGATGTCCTTCCATGACATCAGAACCCCCATCACATCAGAACCCTCTATCAAATCAGAGGTCCTCCATCACATCAGAGGTCCTCCCATCACATCAGAGGTCCTCCCATCACATCAGAGGTCCTCCCATCACATTAGAGGTCCTCCATTACATCAGAACCCCCCATCACATCAGAACCCTCCATCACATCAGAACCCCCATCACATCAGAAGAACCCCCATCACATCAGAACCCTCCATCACATCTTAACCCTCCATCACATCAGATCTCCCTATCACATCAGAACCCTCCATCACATCAGAACCCTCCATCACATCAGAACCCCCATCACATCAGAAGAACCCCCATCACATCAGAACCCTCCATCACATCAGATCTCCCCATCACATCAGAACCTCCATCACATCTTAACCCTCCATCACATCAGAACCCCCATCACATCAGAAGAACCCCCATCACATCAGAACCCTCCATCACATCTTAACCCTCCATCACATCAGAACCCTCCATGACATCAGAACCCTCCATGACATCAGAACCTCCATCACATCAGAACCTCCATCACATCAGAGGTTCCCCCATCACATCAGAGGTCCCCCCATCACATCAGAGGTCCCCCCATCACATTAGAGGTCTTCCCATCCTCCCATCACATCAGTACCCTCCACCACATCAGAAGCCCCCCAACACATCAGCAGACCCCTTTTAGATCAGAGTTCCTCCTTTCCATTAGGACCACCCCTTCACATGAGGACCCCCCCCCCAAATCAGTATATCCCTTTCCACATCAGAGTCCCCCTGTAACATCAGAACCCCCTGCATCACATCTGAAGGCCCCCTTTCAGATCAGAGTCCCTCCTTTCCATCATGACCCCCCCCCCCGCCCTTCACATCAGATCCCCCCTTCCTTCACATCAGATCCCCCATTTCACCGTAGAACTTCCTCTTCACAACAGAGTTCCCCGTTTACTTCAGCGCCCTTCTTGCACATCAGATCCTCTCCTTACCCAACAGAGCCTCCTTCACATCAGGTTCCCTTTCATATCAGAGTCCCCTTTCACATCAGAGCCCACTTAACTTTAGAGCCCCCCTTACCCATCAGAGCTCCCCTTCTATCACAGCAGAATCCCCCATTTTACATCAGAGTCCCCCCTCCCCCTTTCACTTTAGAACTTTCCCTTAACAAAAGCATTCCCCTTGCACATTAGAACCCCCCCCCCCCCTTTCACATCAAACCCTTCTTCACATCAGGGTCTCCCTTGCACACCGGAGCCCCCTTACCCATCAGACCCCACCCCCTTTCACCACAACAGAGTTCACTGTTTCACGTCAAAGTCCCCCTTTTCACTTTACAACTTTCCCATTTCACATCAGAGTCCCCCTTTTCACTTTAGAACTTTCCCTTAACAACAGAGCTCCCCTTGCACATTACAGCCCCCCTTTCACATCAAAGCCCCCTTCACATCAGGGTCCCCCTTGCATATGGGAGCCCTCTTACCCACCAGAACCCACCCCTTTCCTTCACATCAGAGTCCCCCCTTTCATTTTAGAACTTCCCCTTGACAACAGAGTTCCCCTTTCACATCAGAGTCCTTGAGTCCTTCTTTTCATATCAAAACCTCCTTTCAGATCAGAGCACCCCCCCCCCCCCCCCTTACCCACCAGAGCCCCCGTTTCACATAATAGCCACCTCATATCAGATCCCCCCCATCAGATCCCCCATACATCAGAGCCCCACTTTTACATTAAAGTCCCCCCCATCATATCAGAGTCCCCATACCTTCAGGAGAAGTTGGTGCAGGACGGGTAAAATCTTGCAGCGGGCAGATGTGGCCCACGGGTCGTAGTTTGGGGACCCCTGCTCTAAGGTCCCTATTATAAATCTATGGTCTCCCCCCTTTCAGTGATTGAATCTATAGCAGCTATCAATAAAGACCAATCTTGTTATCATACATTAGTCACACATCCAATCATAGCACAGGACAGAACTGTCATTTTCCATCAACAATTTTTTTCCAATAAAGCCAAAGCATTCGGATCGTCTTCCCAAACAGACCCCAAATAACTGCATGTTGTTTGGCACCTGTCTACATTGATAGACAGCCTCTGATTGACAGATCTCGGGTGAACCAGCGATCACCAGGTTGGGATATTCCTGAGCGACCGGCCAATACAGGCCAGCGTGCCAATGCAATGATAGCTGGATGGGGAGATCTCTATATCTGTGCCCACCTTTAGCATTGCACGGGCACAGAGACTGCAATGTTCTGCTGCTTTCTCAGTCTGTGTCCACTGCTGCATTACTGCAGAGCAAACTTCCCCTCGACAGCGAGAAAAAAAACGTGACCGCTTCAAAGGAAATCAGAGTAAGGCAGCATAGGCAGCTGCCTAGGGTGCGGAAAAGAAAAGGGGCACAGTGTAAAAGAAATAGATAAAAACATGGCAAATTCTAATGACGTGAGTTAAAGCTGCAATGTTTATACGGAACTGCCTGTGCCTGGGAGGGGGGTGATATAGCATGCAAAATAGGCATGGCTTGTTTAAAATGCTCAATGAAAAAAAAAAAGGGGGTGTGGCCTTGAAATTTTTTTTTGTGGAGAAGGCATGGCTGAAAACTTCATAAAATTCCTTGGTTCTGGCTTATAAAGGGTTGTTTCATTAAAGGGGAGGTATTTGGAAGCTGAATCAGGAAATAGGGTCGGGACAAGGGGTAGGCAAGAGGGGGGCAGCTGCCCTGGGCACAACGGTTTATTGCAAGGATAGGGGGACACCCCGTGGCGGTTGCTTCTGTTACAAAGCTGACAAGAGTAGTGACAGTGACATCACTGCTAACCCTAAGAGGAGGGGGGGGGGGGGTGTTAACAGTTTGGCATATTTGCCCTGGGCGCTGGAGGACCTTGTCCCGGCATTGGCAGGAAACCTCTTCGGTTGTCGGGGGGGGGGGGGGGGCATTCTGCTCATTTCCCCAACCAACTGCTCAGAAACTAGAAATGATCCCTTTAATGGGTGTAGCCTACACACAATCCTAGAGTTCTGATACGTCTCCGAAGCCCATTGGTGAAGAATTGTTGCACCACATACATTACATTTATTTCCTACCACTTTGGACTAATAAAGTCTGAAGCAGCAGGAAAGCAGTGGAAGAGTTACGTTCTCGGTATTACTTACCGTGGTCAGAGGGGGTCCCTCTCGCAGTGAGCGTGGAAGCCAATGCCGGACCTAAGACCTCTTCCAGTCACTTGGTGTCCCTGACGCAGGTCATCCCCATAGATTCCGTTGCGTAGTCGTAGTGATTGCTGGAGGACATGGAACGCCCCCACGAGGAGCACTGCAGGCTGGACCCCCTTTTGCGAAAGGCGGAGGTGAACCTGTAGAACTTTTTGTGGCGGTTCTTCAGGTACTCCCGGTAGTTCTTGGTGAGCAGGGTGTACAGGAACGGGTTGATGCAGCTGTTGCTGTAGGTCAGGCAGGTGACCAAGTAGTTAATGCACTTTTGGGTTTGGGAGGAGAGCGGCGGGGACATGTCGTAGAGCCTGATCAGCTGCCAGATCCAAAAAGGCAGGAAGCAAGCCCAGAAGACCAGCACGATGCTGAAGATCATAATTAGCACCTTCTGCTTGGGGGACCTCTTGTTCTCCTTCTTGCTGATGGGGTTCCGCTGAGATTCCAGGTAGGTCCTGGCCAGGCGGGTGTAGAGGTAGCCGATCACCATCCCCGGGGCCATGATGCTGGTGCTGAAAAGTACAGTTAAGTAAGTCCTGTAGGCGTCCTCGCTCCAGGTGGGCGCGCACATTCTCTTCCCCCCTTTGCCCTCGGCCTCTCTCAGCGTCATCATGATCATCATGGGCAACGTCAGAAGAAGGGACAAGAGCCACACGGCCACCACTATGGACTTCCGGTAGCCCTTGGACCTCCGGACGGTGTCCAGGGGCTTGGTGACGGCCATGTACCTCTCTGTGCACATGACGGTGAGGGTGAAGATGCTGGCGTGCATGGTGAAGAGGTCCAGGCTCAGCAGTATCCTGCAGCCGATGTCTCCAAAGTACCAGTCCTTCGCGAAAGAGGTGCAGACGATGAACGGGATGCTAGATAGGTAGAGGAGGTCCGCCAGGGCCAAGTTGATGATGGAGATGTACATGGATGCGGCGTACCTCATGGAGTGACACATCACCACCAAGGTGTACACGTTGCCTGCCATCCCGGCTACGTACATCAAAGACAAGATAGTGCTGAAGGTGGAGGTGATGATCAGCTCCTCCGTTCTGTGGCCCCTGGGGTCCGGGCTGGACAAGTTCCCCGGGCCGGAGGAGTTGAGCTCCATGAGAGCGTTAGCGCAGCCGGCCCGGGGAAAGGACCGTCTTGCGGAGAAGACTGAAGCTTCTCATCAGTCAGGAACAGCGAAGGAGAGAGCGAGAGAGAGAGGGAGAGAGAGAGAGGAGAGGGAGGGGAAGAGGGGGCTGTGACGTTGGCTTCTCCTTCTATCCTTCTGTCTTCTTACTTTACGTATCCATTGTTTGTCCCTTCTTTGTGTCTGGCTCTTCGCCGCTTTTCTCATCTATTCCACCTTCAGTTGGCTTTGGTGTTCCCTTATTTCGGTTACACTTCTCGAAATCTGCTGCACCTCCCATCCTTTCCTCTTCTGGTACTTTGATCTATTTTAACTGTAAGTGTTGTCTTCTTACCTCTCCTCTTTTGCTTCTTCTTTTCTTTTTTTTTTATCTTTTTCTTTTTGTTTATTTTGTTTTTTTAATTATTTTTTTGTTTTTGTCCTCTTGCTTCTTCTTTTTTTTTTTTGTCTGTTTTTGTCCTTTTGCTTTTTATTTTCTCTTTTGATGTTTTCTTTTTGTTTGTTTTTTTACTTGTCTGTTTTTGTCTTTTGAGGTTTGTACAATTTCTTGCTGTACGTGAAAATGTAGCTGCACCTCCCATCCTTTCCTCTTCTGGTACTTTAACCTATTTTAGGTTTTTCAGGTGGACCTTACTTGTTTTTATCTTTTGAGGCTTGTACAGTTTTTTTTTTATCTTTTGTTTTTATTTTTATTTTTTGTCCTCTTGCTTCTTCTTTTTTTTTATTTGTTTGTTTTTGTCCTTTTTGCTTTTTCTTTTTTCTTTTGTGATTTTCTTGTTGTTTTGTTTTTTACTTGTCTGTTTTTGTCTTTTGAGGTTTGTACAATTTCTTGCTGGATGTGAAAATGTAGCTGCACCTCCCATCCTTTCCTCTTCTGGTACTTTAACCTTTTTTTAGGTTGTTCAGGTGGACCTTACTTGTTTTTGTCCTTCTACATTTTTTTTTAATCTTTTGTTTTTATTTTTATTTTGTGTCCTCTTGCTTCTTATTTTTTTTCTTGATTTGTTTGTTTTTGTCCTGTTTGTTTTTTTCTTTTGTGATTTTCTTGTTGTTTTGTTTTTTACTTGTCTGTTTTTGTCTTTTGAGGTCTGTACAATTTCTTGCTGGATGTGAAAATGTAGCTGCACCTCCCATCCTTTCCTCTTCTGGTACTTTAACCTATTTTAGGTTTTTCAGGTGAACCTTACTTGTTTTTGTCCTTGTACAATTTTTTTTTTATCTTTTGTTTTTATTTTGTGTCCTCTTGCTTCTTCTTTTTTTCTTGATTTGTTTGTTTTTGTCCTTTTTGTTTTTTACTTTTGTGATTTTCTTGTTGTTTTGTTTTTTACTAGTCTTTTTTTGTCTTTTGAGGTTTCTACAATTTCTTGCTGGATGTGAAAATGTAGCTGCACCTCCAATCATTTCCTCTTCTGGTACTTTACCCTATTTTTGGACCTGATCGGACCATCGATAGCTCTCTATGGAGCAGTGGATGTCAGAGGACATGTGTCGGCATCTGATTCGATCAGTCAGATGGATACGGACAGGAGGTCCATTTTATTCTGACGGCCCCATAGAGAACAGTGGGGCTGTGTCCGTGTCTGCTTTGCATAGCGAACCGGACACAGACCTGTCATCCACCTGCTCAGTGGGGAGTTTCAATGCTTAGCTGGCGGATGTGGACTACGGAAAACACCAGCGTGAAACCAGCCTAAAACCTAGTACACACGGGCCGAATGTCGGACGACATCAGCCGGTTCAATTAAAACCGGCTGACCTTCGGCCCGTGTGTATGGAACTCGGTCCAACAGAAACCGATCGTTTGGGCGGCTTCTGGCGGATGAGCATGCTGGAAAACCAGCAGCCAATGGCTGAGAGCGCTGATGGGAGTGTTCTGGCGGCAGGGGGGGGGGCAGAACACAACAGCCCAATGGGGGAGCGATCGACGTTAGTACAGCGGCTTTTTTTTTCTTTTTTGTTTTAATTGTTTGTTTTTGTCCTTTTGCTTTTTATTTTCTCTTTTTGAGCTTTTCTTTTTCTTTTTTTTTTTTAATATTTGTTTGTTTTTGTCCTTTTGCTTCTCTCTTTTGAGCTTTTTTTTTCTTTTTGTCTTTTTTTTTTAATTATTTGTTTTTGTCCTTTTGCTTTTTATTTTCTCTTTTTGAGCTTTTCTTTTCTTTTTTTTATTTGTTTGTTTTTGTCCTTTTGCTTCTTATTTTCTATTTTTGAGCTTTTCTTTTTATTTATTTATTTATTTTTATTTTTTTTGTCCTTTTGCTTTTTATTTTCTCTTTTTGAGCTTTTCTTTTTCTTTTCTTTTTTTTATTTGTTTGTTTTTGTCCCTTTGCTTCTTATTTTCTCTTTTTAAACTTTTCTTTTTATTTATTTTTTTATTTTTTATTTTTTTGGCCTTTTGCTTTTTATTTTCTCTTTTTGAGCTTTTTTTTTCTTTTTTTTTTTACACATATATGTATAAATTATCATTAAACAGGACCCATTCAAGCAAATGCAAGCGCTTGCTGGGGTGCAGTGTTGTGGACTTTTCAGGGTTAAAACATGCGGACGAGGAGGTGACAACCAGCCGCCAATCAACTGCCCTCTGAAAAAGCGATCCTCTGAAGATTTTTTTTTCTTGAGGCAGTACAGTATAATTTTATATGATAATTTGTACATATGTTTGTAAAAAAAAAAAAAAAAGAAAAGAAAAGTTCAAAAAGAAAAAAGAAAAAGCAAAAGGGCAAAAAAAAAAGAAAAAGAAAAGCTCAAAAAGAGAAAATAAGAAGCAAAAGGCAAAGGCTGCTTTAGTTGTGAGTGAGCCCTTTTTATATTCCCTTAGACCTCTGAACTAAGCGGTTTTCCCCCAGGGCGGTTGTCTAAATGCTGTGGTCTAGGGGGGGTTCAAGACCCTTAGTCTGGCCTCCTTCCTCGAGAAATGAAAAGGTGACTGAAGCTGGCCACATACCTATAGAATTTCATTCAAAAATTTTCATTTTTGGAACATTTCTTGGATTTTCTAATGGTTAGTGGGGTCAATTTGACATTGAAAGCGGTCTGCGATTCAATGTAAGTCGCCGGTCTGCATGAAATTTTACATTGCTTTAGAACTAAATTGGTTGATGATTTTTCTATGAATGTTCGACTGAAAATCTAACCGTGTACGGCCAGCTTTAATGTCTGGCAATTTTGTCTTGCAGCGCTGAGGTCCTGAGCTCAATTCCCAAGAAGCGTCCTATTGGTATTATCTCATTGTGTTCCTCTCTAGATGCTCCGTTCTGATTCCGTCACACAACCCAAAAACATTGCACCAATGTAATTGGCTTCCATTCAAATCGGCTCTGAAAATGTACATGTGTGATTGTGGACCGGACAATCAGAGCTCCTTGAGCCCCCTTGGATTCTTCATTACAGCATGGCAGGCGGGAGGACCCGGGGAGTGTGCGGGTCTGGATGGAGTGAATGCCGGGGAAAGAGTTGAATTGGGCCATGCCATCTATGTGCTGGACTGAGCTGTGCCACCTATGCACTGGACTGGGCCATGCCACCTATTTTGGACTTAGCAATGCGGCCTGGACGTTGGACTTGGTTGTGCCATCCATGTGCTGAAGGGGCCGTGCCACTTATGCACTGGACTTGGCTGCACCACTCATGTGCTGGACTGGGCCATGCTATCAATGTGCTGGAGTGGCCTGTGCCCCCTATGGTCTAAACAGGACCATGCCACCTATGTTGGACTGAGCTGTGCCACCTATTGCGCTGGACTGGACCATGCCACCTATATGCTGGACTGAGCTGTGCCGACTATGCACTGGACTGGGCCATGCCACCTATTTTGGATTGAGTAGTGCCGCCTACGTGTTGGACTGGGATGTGCCGTCCATGTACCGGACTGGGCTGTGCAACTTATGCACTGGACTTGGCTCCACCACTCATGTGCTGGACTGGACCATGCCGTCTATGTGCTAGAGTGGGTTATGCCACCTATGTGCTGAACTGAGCTGTGCCGCCTATGCACTGATCTGGACTGGGCCATGCCACCTATGTGCTGGACTGAGCTGTTTCACCTATGCACTGGTCTGAAAAGGGTCATGCCACCTATGTTGGACTGGGCCGTACTGCCTTTGCACTGGACTGGGCCATGCCACCTATGTGCTGGACTGAGTTGTGCCGCCTATGCACTAGTCTGGACTGGGCCATGCCACCTATGTGCTGGACTGAGCTGTTCCACCTATGCACTGTTCTGGACTGGGCCATGCCACCTATTTAGGACTGAGCCTACGCATTGGACTGGGCTGTGCCATCTACGTGCTGGACTGGGCCGTGCAACCAATGCACTGGACTTGGCTGCGCCACCCATGTGCTGGACAAGGCCATACTGTCGATGTGCTGGAGTGGGTGGTGCCCCCTATGGTCTAAACAGGGCCATGCCACCTATTTTGGACTGAGTAGTGCCGCCTAGGCATTGGACTGGGATGTGCCGTCCATGTACCGGACTGGGCAACTTATGCACTGGACTTGGCTGTACCACTCATGTGCTGGACTAGGGCCATGTCGTCTATGTGCTGGAGTGGGCTGTGCCACTTATGGTCTGAACAGGGCCATGCCACCTATGTTGGACTGGGTCGTACTGCCTATGCACTGGACTGGGCCATGCCATCTATGTGCTAGACTGGGCCGCGCCACCCATGTGCTGGAGTGGGTTGTGCCACCTATGCTCTGAACAGGGCCATGCCACCTATGTTGGACTGGGCCATACCGCCTATGCACTGGACTGGGCTATGCCCCCTATGCCCTGGGTTGGGCCATGCTCCCTTTGCTCTGCACTGGGCCATGCTGCCCATGTGCTGGATTGGGCCATGCCACCCATATACTGATTGAGCCAGGCTGCCCATGTGCTGGATTGGGCTGTGCCGCCCATACACTGGACTGGACCCTGCTGCCTATGTGCTGGACTGAGCCTCATCATGCGTGTGTTGTTGCTAGGATGCTGGCGGCCACACTACGGTGGCCGCCAGCATCCTAACAACCAACAAGCTGGGAGAGACTTCAGACTGCAAACTGCACCGTTCTGGAGGATGCAAGGCGGGGGAACACAGAGACCAGAGACAGCCCCTTCTGTCCTGAACCCACAATTCATACAGCCAGTGAATACACAAGGGGCCCCCATCTCCCCTAGGGCCCATGTGCATGGCACGCACTGCACACAGTATTAATCCCCCACTGCTTTTCCCTCCAATCTTTTCCATCTTTTTGTCCTCTCACTTTTCTTTATTTCTTTTGACCTTTTGCTGCTACACCAAATTTTACAGGAGGGGGAAGATAAAAAGCAATAACATCCTGACCAGAAGAGCTGACAATCATTTCAGGCCAAATGCTGCTGTAAAGCAGAAGCCACAATCGGGATGATTGTGAAGATAATAGGTGGCAAGAAAAAAAGACAAGTGTGCTGACAGAGATATGGCCACCGCCGTTGTTGATCTGCTTCTGAAAATGCTATCCGCCTGGCCGTTCCTGGCTTCCAGTTACTGACCCGGAGCCAGCATGCAGCAAGCAAATGATGGGAGAAGCCGCAACCATCGATCTGCACTCCTGTCCTCGAACTTTTTAGAAGCAGGTCGGATCGCCAACAGCCAGGCAACTGGCATTTTATGAAGGCGAATTCAGGAATGGCAACCTATGTGCTCTCTCAGTACATGTTGGATTGAAGCTGTAAAAGGTAACAGAAATCCCGGCTACAGGACCTGGCCACCGAACCAAAATGACTAGGCCCCGAGTCACGTTGGTCCTGGCTCTGAGCTCTGATTGGTTCAGCCCCTCCGCCGTGGGACATTTTTGTTTTACTAGCCCTGTAATTTATTATTTAGTCGCCACGTGTCGAAAATTCACAGCTGCATTTCTGCTCTTCCTCCGCTATGAATAATTGAGAGCAGCGCTTGCAGTTCTCGTTCATTGTGCACATAATTTAAGCAATCCGCAGTCCCCGTGCGGCACTTTGTAAATGAAATGAGGACTGGGGGGTATTGGGACGCTGTGATTGGACATGAATATTGAAAGGGGCCCTGCCACGAGAAAGATACGTGGGCTGCCGTTGCTGAATGCATTCTGGAAATGCTTGTTAACTGGCCGCCACCCCCATCCTCTGGCTTCATTGCTCAGTCATTTATGTCAAGCAAGTATATCAACCTGTTTTGATTTCACTCGGTGCATGATTGCCAATAGCAATTTGGCTTCCTTGCCCTGGGCACTGGATGATCTTGTCCTGGCACTGGCTCCGTCTGCCCATGGTTGGAAAGAAATTTGCACTGCTCCTGCGTGGCCTTGCCACTTGCTTTCTAACAGCTGCATGCGCTGTGTGTGGTTTTTTTTTTTTGCTGGCTGGGGTGGAGAGCGGAGCGTGTAGAGCATGGTGTGACACAGCCGTAGCTATCAAAGCAGGCTTGAAGCCACAGCCCACTGGTTGCCAGCCACTGATTTGGAGTGTGCCTGAGAAGAGGGAAGCGTGGCTCGTCATGAGTTGCCCCCCCCCCCCTCGCACATGATGGCACTTTGCCTGGTGCAGCTGTCCCTTTTGCCCCCATCTCAGTCCTGATCCAACGTCACTCATCTTCTGGCATGAATGGTGTCCAGCATCATTCAACTAGGGTTGCTACTTTTTCTTCAAGCCAAATCCGAACCACTTTAGCACAGCACAGCAATTTTTATTTTATTTTTAATATACACTAAAGGATTGTAACAGACCTGCAAGGCCGGTGCTACCACTAGGCAAACTAGGCAGCTGCCTAGCGCGCACTGCTGCCTAGGGCGCCCGGCCACTGGTGTTCCTACTCTCTTCTCTCTGCAGCAAGCCACTAAGTCTCAGCATCAGCAGGCAGCCGCCGCTCCGTTCACACATAGTCTCAGAGGCGCAGCGGCGGTGGAGGACTGTGTCTGTGGCCCGACGATAGAAGCAAGCAAACATTCATTGATGGGCACTGGTAGGCTGCATTGATGGACGCTGGTAGGCTGCATTGATGGGCGCTGGTAGGTTGCAATTGATGGACGTTTGTAGGCTGCAATTGATGGGCGCTGGTAGGCTGCATTTGATGGGCACTGGTAGGCTGCATTTGATGGGCACTGGTAGGCTGCATTGATGGGCGCTGGTAGGTTGCAATTGATGGACGTTTGTAGGCTGCAATTGATGGGCGCTGGTAGACTGCATTTGATGGGCGCTGGTAGGCTGCATTGATGGATGCTTGTAGGCTGCATTGATGGGCGCTGGTAGGCTGCATTTGATGGGTGATGGTAGGCTGCATTGATGGGCGCTGGTAGGCTACATTGATGGGCACTGGTAGGCTGCATTGATGGGCGCTGGTAGGCTGCATTGATGGGCGCTGGTAGGCTACATTGATGGACGCTGGTAAGCTGCATTGATGGGCACTGGTAGGCTGCATTGATGGGTGCTGGTAGGCTGCATTGATGGGCGCTGGTAGGCTGCATTGATGGGCGCTGGTAGGCTGCATTGATGGGCGCTGGTAGGCTACATTGATGGACGCTGGTAAGCTGCATTGATGGGCACTGGTAGGCTGCATTGATGGGCGCTGGTTGGCTGCATTGATGGATGCTTGTAGGCTGCATTGATGGGCACTGGTAGGCTGCAATTGATGGGCGCTGGAAGGCTGCATTGATGGACGCTTGTAGGCTGCATTGATGGGCGCTTGTAGGCTGCAATTGATGGGCACTGGTAGGCTGCATTGATGGGCGCTGGTAAGCTGCATTTGATGGGCACTTCATTAAAGAAGTGGGATATACAGGGGCAGGGCAAAGGGGGTGGGGTCAGGGGTGGAGCCAAGGGGGGGGGCGGCAAATTTAGGTTTCGCCTAGGGTGTCAAAAATCCTTGCATTAGCCCTGCAGACCTGGGACACCTTTGGGCACTCCAAAGAGAATAGTAATGTGGCGCACATAGTGCCCCCCTCACGCGTGTCCTGCGCTGTTTCTGAGCCATATTCCTGTCTGAATAATGTACCCCGGTTCCAGGTGGACTGAAACCTGATTCAAAACCTGGACTGTTTGGGTGAATCCTGGAGGGGTGGCAACCCCTACATTTAACCCACTTCTCAGGAGCCTGAGGCGTCATTGCCCTACCCTCAGCCCTGGACTCACAGTAGGATGCTGCGGAGAGCCGGGTCATGTAATTAGAGCAGGTCTCTATGTATTAAGGATTTACCAGCCGCTGGAGGAAGAAAAGGAGTAAGGAGGAACTGTGACATCACCGGACTGGACTGAAGACATCCAGAATAAAGGTAAGTATAAGGGCTTCAGAGTTTCCCAATGGGGTGAGGTTATTGCATGGGGCGACATTGCACCCCGTTATTTCTCAATGGCACCCCGAAAGTGAGTAGCAGTCAGGAGACAGGTCCAGGAGCAAACCGAGTCGGTAACGGGTATCCGCAGATGCAAGGGTAACCCAGGAATAAACACACTGGAGAGCCGAAGATCAACCAGCAATCACAGAGAGAAACTGGCTCCCTAGGTGTCACCTAGACACCTGAAGACACCTAGAAAAAGGTAAGCATAAGGGCCGCGGAGCTTTCCAATGGGGTGAGGTTAACCCTAACGATAAGGGTGCCTTCACGCCCGGGTGATGCTGTCAGGACTCAATCTGCAGTAGAAGCTCACTAGGACCTGGCATTCTTGCCAGCTTCTTACATGGCGGCACAAATATGCGCCAGGATGAGCACTGGGGCACACAAAGGCGCGCACACCCAGCCAAGACTGGTGCAAACCGGCTGGGAAGACATCTAGAGGACACCTAGACACCGTTTGGCGCCAGTCCATGCCAGCTGTGCGCCAGTGCTCATCCTGGAGCACATCTGTGCGGCCATGAAAAATACTGGCAAGAATGCCAGGTCTTAGTGAGCTTCTACTGCAGATTGAGTCCTGACAGCATCACCCAGGTGTGAAGGCACCCTTATCGTTAGGGTTAACCTCACCCCATTGAAAAGCTCCGCAGCCCTTATACTTACCTTTTTCTAGGTGTCTTCAGGTGTCTAGGTGACACCTAGGGAGCCAGTTTCTCTCTGTGATTGCTGGTTGATCTTCGGCTCTCCAGTGCCTTTGTTCCTGGGTTACCCTTGCATCTGCGGATACCCGTTACCGACTCGGTTTGCCCCTGGACCTGTCTCCTGACTGCTACCCACGTTTGAGGTGCCATTGAGAAATAACGGGGTGCAATGTGGCTCAGGTGTGAATGCAGCCTCATGCTTTTTTTTGGGCTTTACCAAGCCAATGTGAATTTTACCAAAACGTTTCCCTAAGTAGTCCATATGATGACAACTGTGGCAAATTTTGACAAAATTTTAAGGAAATCAGACTGTTCATCTCTACTTCTCAAGACCGCTAATTACTGGACAATGGCAGAACCATTTCGCTCTGCATTACAACACTCAGATATGACCGGACTGGAGTCTTGTGTCTCTATATGAGAATGGAACACCTCGGATTTTAAAGATAAAAGGGGCTGTAAAAGCAATAAAAAGTGCCGTTTAGGGATGGAGGAAAGAGGAGTTAGAGCCAATAATGGAAAAAAAAAGGTTTAATAATTGCGGGATCAAGGGAACGAGGCGAGATAAGACCAGCGACTTTAAAGTAAACCCACAGATTTTTCCAGTCCCTGAAAGCCGCGGTGCTCTCCTCTCCTTCTGTCCTCTACGCCGTCTCCTTTCATTATGGAACGTGTTCCTCACCACCTTCATTAATGTCCAGAACCTTCCTCTCCTATTAGAAAATAAGCAGGTCTCATTATCATGCAGTCACAGTGCCTCTCAGAGTGCACTTCATTCAGACACGTACGCCATGTTTAAGTGGTCACATGACCAGGCAGATGAAAAACCCTTACAAAAAGCTTCAAGGTTACTATTAAAATGGGTGTAACTGGGTGACATTTAGTTTGCTATAGCACTGTGTATCATAAACAACAAACATGTCATGCGTGCGCCTGTTCAATCGTCTCTTGGCAATGACATGTGTGCACATGAGTTAGTGTATGCTGATGGGTGCAAGCGCTGTAGCATGCATTGGTGTGTGTCCCTGATACTGGGCATGCTCACTGGCTTGGAGGGTATTTAAACACTTTGTTGTTAGGTGATTAGTGGTGTGTTTTATTACCAGCTACAGCAGAACTGAGGCACTATAATACTTACCTGTAATTTGCCTGCCTGGAGCTGACTACTCTCTCACCTGTTGCCTGACTGGACCTGACTACTCTCTCACCTGCTGCCTACCTTGACCTGACTGCTCTCTCACCTGCTGCTTGCCTTGACATGACTACTCTCTCTCCCCTGCTGCCTGACTGGACCTGACTGCTCTCTCACCTACTGCCTGACTGGACCTGACTACTCTCTCTCATCTGCTGCCTGACTGGACCTGACTGCTCTCTAACCTGCTGCCTGACTGGACCTGACTACTCTCTCTCATCTGCTGCCTGACTGGACCTGACTACTCTCTCTCACCTGCTGCCTGACTGGACCTGACTACTCTCTCCCACCTGCTGCCTACCTTGACCTGACCACTCTCTCACCTGCTGCCTGACTACTCTCTCAGCTGCTGCTTGCCTTGACATGACTACTCTCTCTCACCTGCTGCCGGCCTTGACCTGACTACTCTCTCACCTACTGCCTGCCTTGATCTGACTACTCTCTCTCATCTGCTGCCTGACTGGACCTGACTGCTCTCTCACCTGCTGCCTGACTGGACCTGACTACTCTCTCTTACCTGCTGCCTGACTGGACCAGACTGCTCTCTCACCTGCTGCCTAACTGGACCTGACTGCTCTCTCACCTGCTGCCTGACTGGACCTGACTACTCTCTCACCTGCTGCCTGACTGGACCTGACTGCTCTCTCACCTGCTGCCTGACTGGACCTGACTACTCTCTCTCATCTGCTGCCTGACTGGACCTGACTGCTCTCTCTCATCTGCTGCCTGACTGGATCTGACTGCTCTCTCACCTGCTGCCTGACTGGACCTGACTACTCTCTCTCATCTGCTGCCTGACTGGACCTGACTGCTCTCTCACCTGCTGCCTGACTGGACCTGACAACTCTCTCTCATCTGCTGCCTGACTGGACCTGTCTGCTCTCTCACCTGCTGCCTGACTGGATCTGACTACTCTCTCTCATCTGCTGCCTGACTGGACCTGACTGCTCTTTAAACTGCTGCCTGCCTTAACCCCTGCCTAGACCTGACTACTCTCTCATCTGCTGCTTGAGTTGACCTCTGCCTGGACCTGACTACTCTCTCACCTGCTGCCTGCCAGCCTTGACCCATGCCTGGACATGACAACTTTCTCATCTGCCTTGACCTGACTTTTCTCTCACCTGCTGTCTGCCTGGACCTGACTACTCTCCCACCTGCCATCTGCCTTGACCCCTGCTTGGACCTGGTTATTCTCTCACCTGCTGGTTGCCTTGACTTCTGCCTAGACCTGACTACTCTCTCACCTGCTGGTTGCCTTAACTTCTGCCTGGACCTGACTACTCTCCGACCTGCTGCCTGACTTGACTCCGGCCTGGACCTGACTCCTCCCTCTCCTGCTCTGCCTGCCTTGACCCTTGCCTGGACATGACTACTCTCTCACCTGCTGCCTGCCTTGACCTGACTACTCTCTCACCTGCTGCCTGCCTTGACCTGACTACTCTCTCACCTGCTGGTTGTCTTGACTTCTGCCTGGACTTGACTACTCTCTCACCTGCTGCCTGCCTTGACCCCTGCCTGGACCTAACTACTGTCTCATTTGCTAACTGCCTTAACCCATGCCTGGACCTGACCTGTCTTTCACCTGTCGCCTTCCTTGACCCCTGCCTGGATTTGACTAACCTGTCACCTGTCTCGATACTTGACTACATTCTCATCTGCTGCCTACCTTGACTCCTGCCTGGATCTAATTACGTTCTTGCCTACCTCAGTCTTTGCCTGGAATTAATTTGTTTCTTTTCTGCTGCCTGCCAAGACCTTTGCTTGACCTGACCACTGACTTGCAGCCCCTTGACCATAGCCCTTCCATTTCAGACACCTTTTTGGTGGTACAATCTTTAAGGCTGTCACCTGGTGACCACTAGGGTTCCTGGCCTCCATCAGGGTGACAACACAAGATCACAACTGGGAGACAGAGCGTTGTCACCTTGTAAAAAGAAGTGCCTGAATAAGGGCATTCATGGCAGGATCACCAGGGATTATTTTAATGAAAGCTGCAGATTTATAAAGAAAAAACTTTAACATTCACATGTTATATTTTATATGAGGGATTTGGATTAGATTTTCTTTAATGATTAATACTGTATGTCCTTTGTCACCTAAAACTAGCAGTCATCTAGATAAATGTCCTTCAAAAACCTACAGAACCACCTCTCAGCCAATCAGGAGGCCTGGATGTAATACCGGGCACCTGATTGGCTGAAGGCAGAGGCGATCCTTTTGGAGCCAAGGAATACAGGAAGAAGACACGCATGGAGGACACAGCATCCATCGCTGCGCTACCGTCCCACAGCTCGCCGCCTGACCAGCTGCCTGACACGACAACGATGGGGTACATGCTGGGCAGACGGTGGGCGGGTGGGCACAGTGGCTGCATATTATGGGGACAAAGGCTGCAATTGATTGAGCACAGTTGGTTGCATTTGCGGGGCACAATGGGGCATATTATAGGCACAGAGGCTACAATTGATGGGGCACAGTTGGTTGCATTTGATGAGCACAGAGGCTGCATATGATGAGCACAGAGGCTGCATATGATGGGCACAGAGTCTGCATATGATGGGCACAGTGGCTAGATATAATGGGGCACAGTTGGCTGCATTTAACGAGCACAGAGGCTGCATATGATGGGGCACAGAGTCTGCATATGATGGGCACAGTTGGCTGCATATGATGGACACAGTTGGCTGCATATTATGGGCACAGAGTCTGCATATTATGGGCACCGTTGGCTGCATTTAATGAGCACAGAGTCGGCATATGATGGGCACAGAGTCGGGATATGATGGGCACAGTTGTCTGCATATTATGGGCACAGTTGTCTGCATATGATGGGCACAGTGGCTGCAATTGATGTTTTTAGTTTAGTATTTTTCAGAATTTTTCAGTTCTTTTGTGTGCCCCCCCCCCCAAAAAAAAATTTGAGCACCAGCCACCACTGTCTCAGGGTCGCTGTGGCTGCATATTATGGGCACAAAGGCTGCAAATGATGGAGCACAGTTGGCTGCATTTGCAGGACACAGTGGGGCATATTATGGGCACAGAAACTACAATTGATGGTGCACAGTTGGCTGCATTTGATGAGCACAGTGGCTGCATATGACGGGCACAGTGGCTGCATATGATGGGCACAGTGGTTGTATATGATGGGGCACAGCTGGCTGCATATTATGGGCACAGAGTCTGCATATGATGGGCACAGTTGGCTGCATTTACTTAGCACAGAGGCTGCATATGATGGGGCACAGAGTCTGCATATTATGGGCACAGTTGGATGCATTTGTTTAGCACAGAGGCTGCATATGATGGGGCACAGAGTCTGCATATGATGGGCATAGAGTCTGCATATGATGAGCACAGTGGCTACATATTATGGGCACAGTTGGCTGCATGTGATGGGCACAGTTGGTTGCATATTATGGGCACAGTTGGCTGCATATGATGGGCACAGTTGGCTGCATATTATGGGCACAGTTGGTTGCATATGATGGGCACAGGTGGCTGCATATGATGGGCAAAGGTGGCTGCATATGATGGGCACAGGTGGCTGCATATGATGGGCACAGTGGCTGCAATTGATGTTTTTGTTTCAGTATTTTTCAGAATTTTTCAGTTCGTTTGCGCCCCCTCAAAAATTTTGAGCACCAGCCGCCACTGTCTCAGCGTGCTCCGGTCCAGTTGCATGATCGGGTCCCATTGGCCAGCTTCAGGGGAGACGAGGGAAAGCTGACAACGGATGCCCTATAGTAAGCTGTTGGGTGACCCCCAGGCATTCTCCATGTTGTCAGATCGCCTTGAAGCTGCTGTTGGGGAGATCCTGTGACCGGACTGAAGCGCCTGGAGAATAGGTAAGTATAAGTATCTTCCTTCTATAGGGTAGATAGCATAGATGTTCAGGGCCGTGGATAATGGAGTACCATCTGTCCTCCTGTATGGGGCCTAGGCCAGCAGGGGGGCCCAGGCAGGTGGGTGAATCCGCTGTATGGCTCTCTCTGCAGCAGCTAAAAGCTGGCTTCTCCTCCTCTCCCTCCCGCTGGCTTTCAGCTGTTGCAGAGAGAGCCATACAGGGGTTTGATTCCAAAAATTGCCCCCCTGCCATGTCTTTTGCCCCATGCACCATACATTTCCCCCTGTTACTCAGGTTCCCCTGTGTGCCCCCACCCCCAAAGTGCTGCTGGCTTCCCTCCTTTCTTTCAAGTACACAATGGAATCCTTAAGGATGGAGAGTGGGGGGAAGGGTCCGTAAAATGTCCCATTTCCTGACCCCCTACCTTTTCTAAATGAACACAGTGGATGGTATATACAAATCACTCACTGTGTTCATTCATAACTGATGCATAGTAAACTGTGTTTGTTTTTTGGCGGGGGGGGGGGGGGGGGGATCAGTTAGCTGTATTGCTATGCCCGCTCCTTTCTGTAAAAGGAGCGGGAATTCAATCTGATGTCAGTTGTTTGTAGGGACACTGAGGGTACTTGTGACTTCCTTAGAAACCAGTGTCAGTGGGAAGCAGTCATATATAGCAGAGTTAGAAATACCACTTCTTTATAAGATGCTTGGCTTTCTCAGAACAGGAGGCCGGACAATCCCATCAGAGTAACCCCTTACATTACGGTCTCAATCAAAATTATCCTTTATATCAAAGTCCTCATCAGAGCCCACCGTTATGCCAGAGCCCACATCAGAGTCCCCCCCCCATTACTCAAGTGTCTCCATCAAAGTCGACCCTTACATAAAGGTCCCCATCAAAGTCCCCCTTTCATTAAAGTCCCTATCAGGGTCCACCCTTACACCAGAGCACCCGCTAGAGTTCCTGCTTACAATAAAGTCCCCATCAGAGTCTCCCTTTACATCAGGGTCCCCATCAGAGTTCCCCCTTACATCAGGGTCCCCATCAGAGTCCACCCTTACCTTATACATTCACAGTGTGGTTGGAAGCATGTAGAGCCTGAGGGTGTGGCTGTAGCAGCAGACCGAGGCAGATTAGGTCTGGACAGAAGAAGTCCCATCCTCCTGTGAATGCCCGGGCAAGCGTGTGATTGGTCGTTATGATGCCAGCAGTCTTAGCAACCAACAACGATACATTACAGTGCAGCTGGGGAATCTGCCCTGGAGGCCAGAAAGGGGCTATGAATATTGGGGAGAAACTGAGATTGCAGGTTGACCTGAAGACCCGTAGGAGACCTGTGTGAGAGATCACTGACCCTAGACCCTAAAATCTTGCAGTGGACCAGATATGGCACGTGGGCCATAGTTTGGGGATGCCTAGAATAAAAAGATGAAAAAAGATGAAGAGGGTATTTTATGGGGAAAAAGGGATGGTAACTGGGAAGAAACAGATATCGTAGGCTGACCTGAAGACCAGTGGCAGACATATATGAGAAATCACTGAGCCTAGATAAGCCTGATAAAACCTTGGAGTGGGCAGGATTTGGCCCGCAGGCTGTAGTCTGGAGATGCCTAGACTAAAGAATGAAAAACAGGTGAAGAAAGTATTTTATGGAAAAAAAAAAGCATGGTAATTGTTCATAATACAGAGTGCAAAGAGCAAAGTAAATGTCATCCAGTTCTAGTTTAGGTCTAATTTACAGGTGAAGCCTTTTGTCTTTTTTTATTACGATTCTTTAAAATAAAATCAAAGTCCTCAGAGCATCTATTTGGAAGACATCTAAGGCTCCTCTTGTCATTCCTTCATCTTTCATCCCTATCTCAGCCTGAGCCTGGTATCTCTTTTCTATGACACCCGTCTCCTCGTCACCTTCTCATGTCACCCATGCACATACTAAACAATGTGGAACGGATGCTTTGAATAGTGGAATTCCTTCTGACTTCTTAATGATCTCTACATTCTCTTTCTTCTCTTCTCCAGATCTGATCTCCAGGGTGCAGAAGAGAGAGAGGCCCACTGATTTTCCAACATGCAGGTCTTTGATGAAGCCGATTTTATATTGGTGATGTTTTTATATTTAGAAGATGGAGCTGAAATCAAAGAGGAAGGCCAGCTTCTGAAAAAAAGTCGATCTTGTAAGGGAATTGTGTAGGCATATGAAGCTTCTGAGTCCTATCTGAGCTTCCTCACAGAGGAATTTGACTCTGTTACGGTACTTGCAAAATCCTTGGGTCATCTAAAACTCATACTCTCAGAATCCCTGCCAGGACTTCCAATGGTACTTGCAGAAGCCTTGCCATGACTTCTAGAACTCCTACTCTCAAAATCCCTGCGAGGACTTCCAGAATTCCTGCCAGGACTTCCAATGGTACTTGCAAAAGCCTTGCTATGACTTCTAGAACTCCTACTCTCAGAATCCCTGCAAGAAATTCCAGAATTTCTGCCAGGACTTCCAATGGTACTTGCAGAAGCCTTGCCATGACTTCTAGAACTCCTACTCTCAAAATCCCTGCGAGGACTTCCAGAATTCCTGCCAGGACTTCCAATGGTACTTGCAAAAGCCTTGCCATGACTTCTAGAACTCCTACTCTCAGAATCCCTGCAAGAAATTCCAAAATTTCTGCCAGGACTTCCAATGGTACTTGCAGAAGCCTTGCCATGACTTCTGGAACTCCTACTCTCAGAATCCCTGCAAAGACTTCCAGAATTTCTGCCAGGACTTCCAATGGTACTTGCAAAAGCCTTGCCATGACTTCTAGAACTCCTACTCTCAGAATCCCTGCAAGGACTTCCAGAATTCCTGCCAGGACTTCCAATGGTACTTGCAGAAGCCTTGCCATGACTTCCGGAACTCCTACTCTCAGAATCCCTGCGAGGACTTCCAGAATCCCTGGCAGGATTTCCAGTGGTGCTTGCAGAAGCCTTGATACAACTTCCAGAACTTCTACTCTTAGAATCCCTCCAAGGACTTGCAGAATCCCTGCCTGGACTTCCAATGATAATAGTAGAAGCCAGAACTTCCAGAATTCCTTGACCTCTGGCTGGACCTGACTACTGTCCTGCATGTTGCCTGCCTACGACCTTTGACTCCAACCGACTACTTTTCTGCCCAGCATTTCATGTCCAGTCTCCATGCCATATAACTATTTTGTCTCAGCTATGCTCTTGGTGGGTTAATCTTGAGGGCCACAACCTAGTGACAGCTGGCAACAAAGAAATGTGGAACCTCTAAGGTCTCTGGCCCATCTCTATCACCAAGAGCTCTGGTGAAGACCAACTGTCCTTTAGAGTCCAGGCCCTGGGCGCATCATATGCCGGGGGCACCATAACAGACCTGCAGTTGACATCCTTCTGACCAGCTACTGGAAAAGCCGGTGTACACATGCTGTAGACAACGAGGTGAGATCTTGAAGTGCTTGCTGGGAAATGTTCAAACTTTGCCCGTAATGCTGGAAATACACCTGACTACAATTATCTGCAGTCTTCTACAGCACCATTGGATCAGAAGAATAGGGTGGCCATAGATGGTAGATAGCTTCCTTCCTGAGAATGACCAGCCTTCCATTAGTGGACAGTGTACAAATATACTCCACAATCCTTATCCAATGCTGAGGACGGCTCATGTATGCAACTTTTTATCCTTTAGTTGTATGAGCAAAAAAACAAGGAATGCAGGAAAAGTTTCCAACAGGTTGGACTCCTATGGCTGTAGGTCCTCGCTATCACCCTCTACAGGGCTGGAAGTTGAAAATGTTGTTAGTTATTTTTATTGGAGAGGTTTAATTTCAGTGCTGGCCATGATGACCCAAAAGCAATAAATCTGCATTTAGTAAGGGTTTACACGCGGTGGATAACTTTTCAGAAGGCATTTGAGAAGTGGCAGGGAGGCGTTATATCTAAGGTGACCAGGTTTTTCAAATCAAACACCCTACTGACCACACCCACTTATAACCACACCCACAAAACGATAGCACCATTTATAACCACAACATCACGCCGCTATTTTTAATGAGTAATTCTAGACAGCTGCACTCTGAAAAAGCATCCAACTTTATTACTAATTAAAAAAAAAAAACATACTGCAGTGAAAAAGACACAAGAGAATGTTGACGTGTTTCGTGCTGTTAGCACTTACTTATGACTTGAAATTCGGGAACACCCTACTGACCACACCCACTTATAACCACACCTGCAAAATGATACCACTATTTGTAACCACACCCACAACATCACGCCCCTATTTTTAACATGCCCTCAAACAACTGGCCACAAACAATTGGAACAAGCAGCAGATATTCGAGGTACAACGACAAAATAAACAAATTTAAAATTAGAGATACCTAAGGTGACCAGATTTTCAAAATTAAATTGGGGAACGTCCTACTGACCACGCCCACTTCTAACCACAACTGCAAAGTGATATCAACATTTGTGACCACACCCACAACTCCATGCTCCCATTTTTAATGAGAAATAAAAGACAGCCAGATAGCTGAACTTCACAAAAGCACCCACTATTACTGCAAATAAAAGAAAAACATCACACAGTATCTCACAAAAGTGAGTACACCCCTCACATTTTTGTAAATATTTTCTTCTATCTTTTCATGTGACAACACTGAAGAAATGACACTTGTCTACAATGTAAAGTAGTGCGTGTACAGCTTGTATAACAGTGTAAATTTGCTGTCCTCTCAAAATAACTCAACACACAGCCATTAATGTCTAAACCGCTGGCAACAAAAGTCAGTACACCCCTAAGTGAAAATGTCCAAATTGGGCCCAAAGTGTCAATATTTTGTGTCGCCACCATTATTTTCCATCACTGCCTTAACCCTCTTGGGCATGGAGGTCACCAGAGCTTCACAGGTTGTCACTGGAGTCCTCTTCCCCTCCTCCATGATGACATCACAGATCTGGTGGATGTTAGAGACCTTGCGCTCCTCCACCTTCCGTTTGAGGATGTCCCACAGATGATCAATAGGGTTTAGGTCTGGAGACATGCTTGGCCAGTCCATCACCTTTACCCTCAGCTTCTTTAGCAAGGCAGTGGTGGTCTTGGAGGTGTGTTTGGGGTGGTTATCATGTTGGAATACTGCCCTGCGGCCCAGTCTCTGAAGGGAGGGGATCATGCTCTGCTTCAGTATATCACAGTACATGTTGGCATTCATGGTTCCCTCAATGATCTGTAGCTCCCCAGTGCCGGCAGCACGCATGCAGCCCCAGACCATGACACTCCCCCCACCATGCTTGACTGTAGACAAGACACACTTGTCTTTGTCCTCCTCACCTGGTTGCCGCCACACACGCTTGTCACCATCTGAACCAAATACGTTTACCTTGGTCTCATCAGACCACAGGACATGGTTCCAGTAATCCATCTCCTTAGTCTGCTTGTCTTCAGCAAACTGTTTGCAGACTTTCTTGTGCATCATCTTTAGAAGAGGCTTCCTTCTGGGACGACAGCCATGCAGACCAATTTGATGCAGTGTGTGGCGTATTGTCTGAGCACAGTGGCGTCACTAGGGTTGGTGTCACCCGGTGCTGAAAAAATTGGTGTCACCCCCTTCCCCCCCGCCCTCCACCAAATATAGCCCTCCCTCAGTACAGACCCCTCTCCGCTAAGTACAGATCCTGCAGTATAGATCCCCCTCCCTCAGTATAGATCACCCTCACTAATAACAGACCTCCACCCTCAGTGCAGACCCCCCCCCCATCAGTACAGACACCCCCCCATCAGTATAGATCTCCAAACTCAGTGCAGACCCCCCATCAGGGTAGAATTCACCCCCGTAGTGCAGACCCCCCCATCAGTATAGAATCCCCCTTAGTGCAGAGCCCCACAGTTTAGACACCCCCCTTTAGTGCAGACCCCCCATCAGTATAGAATCACCCCCTTAGTGCAGACCCCCCATCAGTATAGAATCACCCCCTTAGTGCAGACCCCCCATCAGTATAGAATCACCCCCTTAGTGCAGACCCCTCATCAGTATAGAATCACCCCCTTAGTGCAGACCCCCATCAGTATATAACCTCCCCTTAGTGCAGACCCCCCATCAGTATATAACCCCCCCTTAGTGCAGACCCCCCATCAATATAGACACCTCCTCTTAGTGCAGACCCCCCATCAGTATAGAATCACCCCCTTAGTGCAGACCCCACATCAGTATAGAATCACCCCCTTAGTGCAGACCCCCCATCAGTATAGAATCACCCCCTTAGTGCAAACCCCCCATCAGTATATAACCTCCCCTTAGTGCAGACCCCCCATCAGTATATAACCTCCCCTTAATGCAGACCCCCCATCAATAGAGACACCCCCTCTTAGTGCAGACCCCCATCAGTATAGAATCCCCCTAGTGCAGACCCCCATCAGTATAGAATCCCCCTTAGTGCAGACCCCATCAGTATAGAATCCCCATTAGTGCAGACCCCATCAGTATAGAATCCCCCTAGTGCTGAGCCCTCATCAGTATAGAATCCCCCTTAGTGCAGACCCCCCATCAGTATAGAATCCCCCTAGTGCAGCCCCCCATCAGTATAAGCACCCCTCTCCCCTCCCATAGCGCCCCCCCTGCACATGTCCATCTACTAATCTACTTAGAGTGTACAGTACCTCAGTACAGCGTGGCTGCGGACGTATACACACAGAGGTGTGTGTCACTCAGAGCTCCTCCTCCTCACTGGATGTAAACAGAGGAGGAGGCAGCTTCAGTCCGTTCCACGGGGGACACAGAGAGAGCGAGACGAGAGGCACAGGGCAGAGGGCGGTGTCAGCGGCTGCGGTTCTGCTATACATGGGTGTCACCCCTCTGGCGGGTGTCACCCGGGTGCGGCCAGCACCCCCCCGCCCCCACCTTGCAACGCCACTGTCTGAGCACTGACAGGCTGACCCCCCCACCCCTACAACCTCTGCAGCAATGCTGGCAGAACTCATACGTCTATTTCCCAAAGACAACCTCTGGATATGACGCTGATCACGTGACCTCAACTTCTTTGGTGGACCATGGCGAGGCCTGTTCTGAGTGGAACCTGTCCTGTTATACCGTTGTATGGTCTTGGTCGCCGTGCTGCAGCTCAGTTTCAGGGTCTTGGCAATCTTCTTATAGCCTAGGCAATCTTTATGTAGAGCAACAATTCTTTTTTCAGATCCTCAGAGAGTTCTTTGCCATGAGGTGCCATGTTGAACTTCCAGTGACCAGTATGAGAGAGTGAGAGCGATAACACCAAATTTAACACACCTGCTCCCCATTCACACCTGAGACCTTGTAACACTAAGGAGTCACATGACACCGGGGAGGGAAAATGGCTAATTGGGCCCAATTTGGACATTTTCACTTAGGGGTGTACTGACTTTTGTTGCCAGAGGTTTAGACATTATTGGCTGTGTGTTGAGTTATTTTGAGGGCACAGCAAATTTACACTGTTATACAAGCTGTACACTCACTACTTTACATTGTAGCAAAGTGTCATTTCTTCAGTGTTGATAGAAGAAAAGATTTACAAAAATGTGAGGGGTGTACTCACTTTTGTGTGATACTGCGTGATGTTTTTCTTTTATTTGCAGTAATAGTGGGTGCTTTTGTGAAGTGCAGCTATCTGGCTGTCTTGTATTTCTCATTAAAATTGGGAGCATGGAGTTGTGGGTGTGGTCACAAATGTTGATATCACTTTGCAGTTGTGGTTAGAAGTGGGCGTGGTCAGTAGGACGTAGAAATAGACGAAGAAAATATTTACAAAAATGTGACTGAGGGGCGTACTTACTTTTGTGAGATACTGTATGGCAGTAAAAAAAACACCGTGGGGACTGAGAGAAAGTCAACTAACGCGTTTCGTACTTTAATAGCGCTTACTCATGACTTGAAAACCTCGGGAACACCCTACTGACCACACCCACTTAAAACCATGCCTGCAGAATGATACCACTATTTTGTAACCACACCCACAACACAACCCCTATTTTTAACATGCCCTCAAACAACTGGCCACAAACATTTTGAACAAAAGGCAGATATTCAAGGTATAAAGACAAAATAAACAGATTTAAAATGAGAGATAGCCAAGGTGACCAGATTTTCAATATTAAATTGGGGAACGCCCGACTGACCACACCCACTTATAACCACACCTGCCAAGCGATATCACTATTTGTAGCCACACCCACAACATCATGCTCCCATTTTTAATGAGAAATCCAAGACAGCTGCACCATAAAAAAAAAAGAATCCAACTTTACAGTAAATAAACATCATACTGCAGTGAAAAAGACACTGTGGGGACTGAGAGAAGGTCGGCGCGTTTCGTACTTTGTTAGTGCCTACTCATGACTTTAAATTTGGGAACACCCTACTTGGCCACACCCACTTTCAACCACACCCACAAAACGATATCACAATTTGTGACCACACCCACAACATCATGCTCCCATTTTTAATGAGAAATCCAAGATAGCCGGGGACAGCCTTTGGAAACCGAGGACTGTCCCCAGAAATCAGGGATGTCTGATCAGCCTAGCTATATCGCCTCATCAACTCCTGTTTTAACTGATGAAAGTTTGCACCACCCTACGGCAACCGTGTGGATTGCAGGCATTTGTGGGGCAGTTGTTGCTCAGCCATATTCATTTGAATGGTTTGCAATTTGGTTGTACTGTCCAACAAACATGATGTGGGAGGTCATCTTCACTGCACCGCAATGCCTCCAGGCCCCATAGCAGCGGCGTGGGGTGCTCTCACTATTGTTACTGCCACGGTGCTCTTCCGCCTGTTATGTGATCTAGTTATCTTTGCGTCTTTCCCATCACTGAGGATGAACTGAAGTGTGGAGGTGGAAACAGATGGACAGGTTGGATCAATCGTAGATACAAAGAGAGTGAGCCAGAGAATAAGGCGTCAATAGATAAGGGACTGAAGTTAGAGAGATACTCATCCGTCCCCCCCCCCCCCCCCCTCCAGTCCTCTCCAGAGTGACCCCTGGCAATCCATATTTATTATTACCCGTTCATACGCCGCGGCTTCTCGCTGACCTTGTTTCTCCTTCTAGAAAACATTTTTCTCCATCGTGTAATTTTTATCACATCCGCAGGGTGAGATGTGCGGTGAGGGATTTGTAGGAACAACGAGAAACTTCTGTGTGTGTGCTGATTGCTGGAGCTGCTTACATTGCGGAACGCTGAATTCACACCTATTATGAATGGCTGTCATGCGTAGAAACACACCCATTTTAGTGACAATTACCGCTATGCACGGTGACACAGGACAACCTGAATGGTGTCTTTATTTAGAATGGCTTCCCATTGTACAAGTACAGTAAGTGCTGATAGACCAGCGCTGCATTGCACCATAATGTAGACACTGTGCAAATGTAGTATGCAGATAAGGCCAGGACAAGGGGTGGGCAGGAGGGGAAGCTGCCCCGGGCACAGTGAAGCAAGGTAGTAAAGAATAAAGGCAGGGTGGTACACCCCATCTACAGCGTATATTAAAAGCAGAGAAGGGGTTACAATCCTGTATCCTTGCCCTGGGAGCTGGACGACCCTGCCCCGGTACTGTATGCAGCCTTTCTATTGTGCCTGAATGAGCTGCACTATACGCGGGAAAAATGCCTGCGGTAATGAAGTGTATAGAAGTAGAGGGGCGTTGGCTATAGGTCATGCATGCTTGATGATACCTGCACAATTCCTGGGCCAATGCCACTTGCCAGAGCCAACAGCAAGACACCAATTAACTATTGATCTGCCTGTAAATATGGTATTCAGATCACCACTGTAGAGGGGGCATTCTTCACACCAATTTAAAGAATCATTTATCCCACTGACCACCAATGTAAGGAACATTCTTCTCACTGATCACCAATGTAAGGAACATTCTTCTCACTGATCACCAATGTAAGGAACATTCTTCTCACTGATCACCAATGTAAGGAACATTCTTCTCACTGATCACCAATGTAAGGAACATTCTTCTCACTGATCACCAATGTAAGGAACATTCTTCTCACTGATCACCAATGTAAGGAACATTCTTCTCACTGATCACCAATGTAAGGGACATTCTTCTCACTGATCACCAATGTAAGGAACATTCTTCTCACTGACCACCAATGTAAGGAACATTCTTCTCACTGACCACCAATGTAAGGAACATTCTTCCCACTGATCACCAATGTAAGGAACATTCTTCTCACTGATCACCAATGTAAGGAACTTTCTTCTCATTGATCACCAATGTAAGGAACATTCTTCTCACTGATCACCAATGTAAGGAACTTTCTTCTCATTGATCACCAATGTAAGGAACATTCTTCCCACTGATCACCAATGTAAGGAACATTCTTCCCACTGATCACCAATGTAAGGAACATTCTTCCCACTGATCACCAATGTAAGGAACATTCTTCTCACTGATCACCAATGTAAGGAACATTCTTCTCACTGATCACCAATGTAAGGAACATTCTTCCCACTGATCACCAATGTAAGGAACATTCTTCCCACTGATCACCAATGTAAGGAACATTCTTCCCACTGATCACCAATGTAAGGAACATTCTTCTCACTGATCACCAATGTAAGGAACATTCTTCCCACTGATCACCAATGTAAGGAACATTCTTCCCACTGATCACCAATGTAAGGAACATTCTTCCCACTGATCACCAATGTAAGGAACATTCTTCCCACTGATCACCAATGTAAGGAACATTCTTCTCACTGATCACCAATGTAAGGAACATTCTTCCCACTGATCACCAATGTAAGGAACATTCTTCTCACTGATCACCAATGTAAGGAACATTCTTCTCACTGATCACCAATGTAAGGAACATTCTTCTCACTGATCACCAATGTAAGGAACATTCTTCCCACTGATCACCAATGTAAGGAACATTCTTCTCACTGATCACCAATGTAAGGAACATTCTTCTCACTGATCACCAATGTAAGGAACATTCTTCCCACTGATCACCAATGTAAGGAACATTCTTCTCACTGATCACCAATGTAAGGAGCATTCTTCTCACTGATCACCAATGTAAGGAACATTCTTCCCACTGATCACCAATGTAAGGAACATTCTTCTCACTGATCACCAATGTAAGGAGCATTCTTCTCACTGATCACCAATGTAAGGAACATTCTTCCCACTGATCACCAATGTAAGGAACATTCTTCCCACTGATCACCAATGTAAGGAACATTCTTCTCACTGATCACCAATGTAAGGAACATTCTTCCCACTGATCACCAATGTAAGGAACATTCTTCCCACTGATCACCAATGTAAGGAACATTCTTCTCACTGATCACCAATGTAAGGAACATTCTTCTCACTGATCACCAATGTAAGGAACATTCTTCCCACTGATCACCAATGTAAGGGACATTCTTCTCACTGATCACCAATGTAAGGGACATTCTTCTCACTGATCACCAATGTAAGGGACATTCTTCCCACTGGACTCCAATGTAAGGAACATTCTTCTCACTGATCACCAATGTAAGGGACATTCTTCTCACTGATCACCAATGTAAGGGACATTCTTCCCACTGGACTCCAATGTAAGGAACATTCTTCTCACTGATCACCAATGTAAGGAACATTCTTCTCACTGATCACCAATGTAAGGGACATTCTTCCCACTGGACTCCAATGTAAGGAACATTCTTCCCACTGATCACCAATGTAAGGAACATTCTTCCCACTGATCACCAATGTAAGGAACATTCTTCTCACTGATCACCAATGTAAGGAACATTCTTCTCACTGATCACCAATGTAAGGAACATTCTTCTCACTGATCACCAATGTAAGGAACATTCTTCTCACTGATCACCAATGTAAGGAACATTCTTCTCACTGATCACCAATGTAAGGAGCATTCTTCTCACTATCCACCAATGATAGGTGTCATGCTTCCCCCCCGATCCCTGGTAATTTGCTTTTAGCAGGGGTTCATTGAGACTTGACAGTTATCTCAAGGGTTCCTCTGGGGTTGAAAGGTTGAGAAAGGCCTATACTAATTATGGTGTACTGCAGTATAAACCTGCTAGATACAGTGCCTTCAGAAAGTATTTATACCCCTTGAAATGTTGACATTTTGTCAGGTTACAACTAAAAACGTATTTATTTTAATTGGGATTTTATGTGATAGACCAAAACAAAGTGACACATAATTGTGAAGTGGAAGGATAAAAAAATAAATGGTTTTCAAACTTTTTTTACAAATAAATATGTGAAAAGTGTGTGTGTGTGTGGGGGGGGGGGCATTTGTATTCTGATACCCCTAACTAAAATCTATTGCATCTAGCTGTTCTGTGAAGCCCTCAGAGGTTTGTTAGAGAACCCTAGTGAACAAACAGCATCATGAAGGCCAAGGAACACACCAGACAGGTCAGGGATAAAGTTGTGGAGAAGTATAAAGCAGGGTTAGGTTATAAAAAAATCTCCCAAGCTTTGAAGATCTCACGGGGCTCTGTTCAATCCATCATCGGAAAATGGAAAGAGTATGGCACAACTGCAAACCTACCAAGACATGGCCGTCCACCTAAACTGACCGGCCGGGCAAGGAGAACATTCATCAGAGAAGAGCCAAGAGGTCCATGGTAACTCTGGAGGAGCTGCAGAGATCCACAGCTCAGGTGGGAGAATCTGTCCACAGGACAACTATTAGTCGTGTTCTCCACAAATCTGCCCTTTATGGAAGAGTGACAAGAAGAAAGACATTGGTGAAAGAAAGTCATAAGAAGTCCTGTTTGTAGTTTGTGAGAAGCCATGTGGAGGACGCAGCAAACATGTGGAAGAAGGTGATCTGGTCACATGACACCAAAATTCTACTTTATGGCCTAAAAGTAAAACGCTATGTGTGGGGGAAACTAACACTGCACATCACCCTGAACACACCATCCCCACCGTGAAACATGGTGGTGGCAGCATCATGTGGTGGGGATGGTTTTCTTCAGCAGGGACAGGGAAGCCGGTCAGAGTTGATGGGAAGATGGATGGAGACAAATACAGGGCAATCTTAGAAGAAAACCTGTTAGAGTCTACAAAAGACTTGAGACCGGGGCGGAGGTTCACCTTCCAGCAGGACAACGACCCGAAACATCCAGCCAGAGCTACAATGGAATGGTTTAGATCAAAGCATATTCATGTGTTAGAATGGCCCAGTCACAGTCCAGACTTAAATCCCATTGAGAATCTGTGGCAAGACTTGAAAATTGCTGTTCACAGACGCTCTCCATCCAATCTGACAGAGCTTGAGATATTTTACAAAGAAGAATTGGCAGAAATGTCCCTCTCTAGATGTGCAAAGCTGGTAGAGACATCCCCAAAAAGACTTGTAGAGAAAGGGGGTTCTACAAAGTATTGACTCCGGGGGGCGCCATACAAATGCCCCCCCACACTGTTCACAGATTTATTTGTATCATTTATCATTTTCTTTCCACTTCAAAATTATGAGCCACTTTGTGTTGGTCTATCACATAAAATCCCCAAAAAATACATTTACATTTTTGGTTGTAACATGACAAAATGTGGAGAATTTCAAGGGGTATGAATACTTTTTCAAGGCACTGTAGGTATGCAGAATTTTTTTTATCATATAGTAGTTGAGGTCACACCAATGCATTTGCATTATGATGCTTCCTCTGGGTGTATTGCGAGGCGAGTTCTGCATTGGCACCGCATGAATATGTAGGTAACCTACCTTCTATAGGACCCCCTGTAGGGGGCCCTTCATGTGAACTCACCCATTGAAAACAATGGCTTAGCTGTGTTCGGGACATTCACTGACACCTCTGTGTTTTAATACACATGTATGAAGAGACAGCCTAAAATTTGCAGGTGGGATTTAATGGGCTGCTGTGGGCAATGTGTGAGTTTTCTATGAATTACCCCCCCATGGTGCATGGCTGAATGTGGGTCGGTGGCCACAAGGGGGCGATGTGGGGCTGTTTGTTTGTTTGCTTGCTGCAGTAAACAGGCGGAACAGAAGCTGATCCATACTGATAATAATCAGTGTAAATAATAAATATGGATGATAATTGCTTACAGCAAATGGCCACAACTGCAGTCACTTGTGAGCAACATTTCAGGGGTAAGAAAAGCATTGAGTGACATTTACAGCTGAACTCCGGACAGAAATAAAAGATACAAATGAACGCAGCTCTGTAATGATTGATACATCAATAAACGTATTAATTTCTCATTATCTAGCATACCAGGCTCCCGTCTCTTCACCTCGTCTACGTTGAGAGCCGGCGACTTCCAGACTTTTGCAAAAAATCTATTTATTTTTGATGCAAGCAATTCAAGGAGCCAAATTTAAAGCTGAACTCCGGGGGGACAAAAACTTTCATTTACATATATTCCGCAAGAGCCACAAAGGATTCAAAATCTGCTTTGTGAGCTCCAAATGCCTTTGTAAACTCAGATATTACCTTGTAAAGTAGCGGTGACCTCATCACTGTGCTGTCCATAGTCTGAGCAAAGAGCAGAGCCATTGGAGGGGCCTATCAGGCTCCACCCATTACAGGGTGCCTGCAGAAAACTACAGGAGGGGGGCGGAGACAAGACCAGTCACCCTGCACAAGGAGAGAGAAAGAACAGGGCAGTGGGAGGGGACTACCAGGCTCCACCCACTACAGGGTGCCTGCAAAAAACTACAGGAGGGGGGCGGAGACAAGACCAGTCACCCTGCATAAGGAGAGAGAGAGAGAGAGAACAGGGCAGTGGGAGGGGCCTACCAGGCTCCACCCACTACAGGGTGCCTGCAAAAAGCTACAGGAGGGGGGCGGAGACAAGACCAGTCACCCTGCATAAGGAGAGAGAGAGAGAGAGAACAGGGCAGTGGGAGGGGCCTACCAGGCTCCACCCACTACAGGGTGCCTGCAGAAAACTACAGGAGGGGGGCTGAGACAAGACCAGTCACCCTGCACAAGGAGAGAGAGAGAGAACAGGGCAGTGGGAGGGGTCTATCAAGCTCCACCCACTACAGGCTGCCTGTAGAAAACTATAGGAGAGGGTGGAGACAAGACCAGTTACCCTGCACAAGGAGAGAGAGCAGCAGTGAGTGGTCTTTGTTACAGGAAGTGTAGCATGTGTTGCGCACCCCCCTAAGGAACCACTGGTGAATTTGGTCCTATTCCCATTTCGAAGCACACACAGCCAGGCACACAGCATTTCCTTCATTCTTCCACTGGCTCAGAAACAGTTTAGGAGGTTTTTTTTGGTATTTTTTGGGGGGGAGGGGACAATGAACTTGGTTAGGGATAGGCAGCTTGACATACCCCGATAAACTGCAGATCCCCCAGCAGCCAACATCAATAGACCCCCCCAGCAGCCAGCAACGTTAGATCTCTCCATTAACAGTAGATCCCTCCCAGCAACAACTGACCCCCCCAGCAACATAATACCCCCATGCAAAAATACATCTCCTCCAGTGACCATAGATCCTCCAGCAGCCAGCATTAATAGACACTCCAGCACATTAAATACATTCAGTGCTGGAGGTGTCCCCCGCGTTCCCGCTGAAGACTCATGTGACTTAATGTACAATACCCATTGAATGGCCGTAATCACCAAAAATGGTTATCTTGGTAAAGCTCCAACTGGCGAAGTGTGGCGTACAGCCGGACATCCTTGGCACAACTCGCTATAGTCATCCAGCCGGTAAGGTCCTCCATCCACTGGGCTGTATGTAGAACGTTTCCCTGTAAGACAATTGCATAATGTGCTAGTATGTATCACATACTAACACATTATGAAATACTTACCTTAGAATGAAGGGCTTCCATCATCCCGGGCTTTTCCTTCCGGGTTCGCGGAACTCCGGCTACCTGAGTGGCTGGAGCCCCGTAATGTCATGGTATGCCGGACCTTTAGAGCGCATGCTTTGGTGATAGGGTTGCCACCTTTTTATCAAGCCAAACTCAAACACTTCAGCTGCGCATGGGCAATTTTTCATTTTTTTTTTTTTGCAGTATATACTATAGGATTGTAGAAGACCTAGGACACCTTTTAGTAGTATTGTGGCGCTTGTAGTTTCCTGTGACGGACATTAGGTGTAGCCAAATTGTGTTAATAATGGGAGACGCTTAACAGTGTAGTTAAATCCAACAAGGTCAGTCTGTCCCCCAGTACAATCCCCCCCAAGGTCAGTCTGTCCCCCAGTACAATCCCCCCCAGGTCAGTCTGTCCCCCAGTACAACCCCCCCCCCTTAGATCAGTCTGTACTCCAGTACAATCCCACCAAGTCTTTACTCCAGTACAATCCCCCCCAGGTCAGTCTGTCCCCCAGTACAATCCCACCCAGGTCAGTCTGTCCCCCAGTACATCCCCCCCAGGTCAGTCTGTCCCCCAGTACAATCCCCCCAGATCAGTCTGTACTCCAGTACATCCCCCCACGTCAGTCTGTCCCCCAGTACAATCCCACCAAGTCTTTACTCCAGTACAATCCCACCCAGGTCAGTCTGTCCCCCAGTACATCCCCCCCAGGTCAGTCTGTCCCCCAGTACATCCCCCCCAGGTCAGTCTGTCCCCCAGTACAATCCCCCCCAGATCAGTCTGTACTCCAGTACATCCCCCCACGTCAGTCTGTCCCCCAGTACAATCCCACCAAGTCTTTACTCCAGTACAATCCCACCCAGGTCAGTCTGTCCCCCAGTACAATCCCACCCAGGTCAGTCTGTCCCCCAGTACATCCCCCCCAGGTCAGTCTGTCCCCCAGTACATCCCCCCCAGGTCAGTCTGTCCCCCAGTACAATCCCCCCCAGATCAGTCTGTACTCCAGTACATCCCCCCACGTCAGTCTGTCCCCCAGTACAATCCCACCAAGTCTTTACTCCAGTACAATCCCACCCAGGTCAGTCTGTCCCCCAGTACAATCCCACCCAGGTCAGTCTGTCCCCCAGTACAATCCCCCCAGGTCAGCCTGTACTCCAGTACAATCCCACCCCCCAGGTCAATCTGGTGCTGCGGGGCTGCCCTAGGATTTAAAACTCGGACTGTCCGGGCGAATCCCAGACAGGTGGCAACCCTAGTTGGTAATGTCACCGGTTGCATCCAGTGCTAATATCTCCTAAACGGTGCCCATGTAGGAGATATTCATTTTACCTACAGCCTTATAGGCTTACCTGTAGGTAAAAATCACAAAGTGGACTTTACTATCGCTTTAAATATTTTGCATTTAACAAGCCGTGTGTACGTACGGGATGAGCGTGAGATTTGTTTTCTATGAATTAAATATATATGGCAAGCGCCTGTGTAGTTATATCTGGCTTGCGCTGCCTGTGGGGTTAAATATGGTAATGGCGGGATAGCGAGGTGTTTTATCTGCGCTCGCAAGCCAAGGAACATTAATACAGTCATCTATATGGAAATAGCTGAGGATTATAGATGGACTCCCAGCACTGTGTAAACAGCCCTGATCCCTTCACAGAGCTTCGCTAATCATCACAGCGACATTGTCTTTCTGCTGCCCTCAGTCGGTGGTGTTTAAAGGATCAGTCCACCTAGAAATGATAATGCACTGCTCCATCATTGGTGTCAGAGAAGGGAATAGTGCCCCATCATTGGTGTCAGTGGGAGGAATAGTGCCCCATCATTGGTATCAGTGAGAGGAATAGTGTCCCATCATTGGTGTCAGTGGGAGGAATAGTGTCCCATCATTGGTATCAGTGGGAGGAATAGTGTCCCATCATTGGTATCAGTGGGAGGAATAGTGTCCCATCATTGGTGTCAGTGGGTGGAATAGTGCCCCATCATTGGTGTCAGTGGGAGGAATAGTGCCCCATCATTGGTGTCAGTGGGAGGAATAGTATCCCATCATTGGTATCAGTGGGAAGAATAGTGTCCCATCATTGGTATCAGTGGGAGGAATAGTGTCCCATTATTGGTATCAGTGGGAGGAATAGTGTCCCATCATTAGTATCAGTGGGAGGAATAGTGTCCCATCATTGGTATCAGTGGGAGGAATAGTGTCCCATCATTGGTATCAGTGGGAGGAATAGTGTCCCATTATTGGTATCAGTGGGAGGAATAGTATCCCATCATTGGTATCAGTGGGAGGAATAGTGTCCCATTATTGGTATCAGTTGGAGGAATAGTGCCCCATCATTGGTGTCAGTGGGAGGAATAGTGCCCCATCATCACTACAGTCCAAAACAAACATCATTTTAAACCCACTAAGCGGAGAGGGAAAAGGATGATACAGGACAGTAGGCGATGCACAAATAAATTCTCAGACCGGTAGATTTACTTTCATGAACTGCACATGGCCAATCCAAACAAGATAGATAGATAGATAGATAGATAGATAGATAGATAGATAGATAGATAGATAGATAGATAGATAGATAGATAGATAGATAGATAGATAGATAGATAGATAGATAGATAGATAGATAGATAGATAGATAGATAGATAGATAGATAGATAGATAGATCGATAGATCGATCGATAGATCTCGGAGTTTTATAATGGGCTCACATTCATCTCAGCTTTGTTATACTAATGATTAGTGGATCCAGTCTTTGGCGGGTGGCCTTGTCACATGTCACACCACACTGATCAATAGTATCAACTGAAGCTTGGATGAAAATCATGTTTGTTTATTGCAGAGCTTCTGACACCTAATCTGCATTTGTTCCAAGGAGCTTTGCTGAACGTCAAATGAAATCATGTTGGGTCCACAAGAATGTGATAGACGTGTCCGTCCATGAGCCAGTGTCATAGGTGGGACAGAAAGGCCAAGGTCAATGATCTCTTAATAATGAAACGAAAAAGCGCCCACTTAGAAGAATGACTTGCTGTCATAGCAACGGCGGATGGGTGACAATCCATCAAGCACCAAGGATTTTTTTTTTTCCCCGGGTCAGGTTAATTGGGTTGGCTGGGTCAGGTAGCTCATTGTTAGGGTTCTTAAGGGGACACAAGCCTATTAATAGGGTTGAGAGTTGACCTTTGGATCAGGAGAGTTCGTGTTATGGACATCGTGTTTCTTGTATGGAATGTTGTTGATTATATGGTACATGGAATTCCCTTTTCTCCTCATTAATTCCAGGCATGTCATCTTCTTCATCTCATCCATTTACTGAAAATCCCAGGCTCTAATGATCTAGTAGAGCATTCTCCTTGGAATAGAATATTGGCCAGTCCTTCCTTCCAGGGTAGATAGGACACCTAGGAGGTCCACAGGAGGGTTGCAATTGTTTTTTTTTGGACCTGATGGCCTTCAGTTAATGAAGACAATGCTTTCTGAAGATAACCACCAGTGGGGCCAAGGTTTCCTTTAAAGGCTAGGCAGCTTCAACTCCTGGACCTGTTGCTGTGTTGTGGTTACTAAGTCCCCATGGACCATGGTCTCTGTTGATCCCCTCCCCCCCAAGCTTCCAAAATTCACTGCAGACTGACCAGACACTCCTTACAATGTCAACTGACCACCTTGACTAATTTCAGTCCCATCGAGAGCTTCCTGTCATGCTGACCCTGACACCCCTCATTGCTTGTTTTGGTGTCACGGAGAAGAAAATCTTCCTAGTGGGGGCCACAGACAGCAACAGAATCCCAACAGACGTTCTAGCATGGGGCTGAGGCTCTGCAATAGGGGCGTTCCAGTTGGGAGGTACATCTGGGGCCCCCGACCTGCTGCTCCAGCAAATTAAACCATAGGGGGGCCCTTATGGATGAAGCCTTCGAACAGCAGTTGCGAGCTTCATTCTTAAATAAAATTGTATCAATGTTGTTAGGATTCTTTTTTTGGAACTTATGTGCAAATGAAAGACTTGACCTTTATACTGCATAGAACGTTACTTCTTCTCGTAATATTTCAATATATAGCTTGTATTACGTATGAACAGAAGATGGATATATTTAATCATTACAGGTTCTCCTTGCACCCGCGGATGATGAGCGTCACGCTACAAATACTCCCCCCCGCCACCTAATGAAGGGTTCCCCGCTCTGTGGCGGTGTGATATTTATAACAATCCCTAACTAGTGTTGTGCTGGAGACGGCACAAAGCCAACATCCCCCCCACCCTCCTCTCCAACGCTAGATCCGTGTGACAGTACAGAGGGCGCCGGTCCTTTCATTGAACCCAGGGTGAGGCCAATCAGCGGGAAGCCGGGCCTAACAAGACTGAACTCAACCGGACCAATTACTGCCGCATCATAGTGAGACGGTTTCCATTAAAAATAACAATGTGTTCCTAATGAGTTTATGTGCGGATGAAGGAAAGGAGCACGGGCGAAGGAAAGGAGCACGGATGAAGGAAAGGAGCACGGGCGAAGGAAAGGAGCACGGATGAAGGAAAGGAGCACGGGCGAAGGAAAGGAGCACGGATGAAGGAAAGGAGCACGGGCGAAGGTAAGGAGCACGAATGAAGGAAAGGAGCACGGATGAAGGTAAGGAGTAAGGAGCACGGATGAAGGTGAGGAGCACGAATGAAGGAAAGGAGTAAGGAGTATTAATGAAGGTAAGGAGAAAGGAGTATGGATGAAGGTAAGGAGTAAGGAGTACGGATGAAGGTAAGGAGCACGGATGAAGGTAAGAAGCACGGATGAAGGAAAGGAGCACAGATGAAGGAAAGGAGCACGGATAAAGGTAAGGAGCACGGATGAAGGAAAGGAGCACGGATGAAGGAAAGGAGCACGGATGAAGGAAAGGAGCACGGATGAAGGTAAGGAGCACAGATGAAGGTAAGGAGCACAGATGACGGTAAGGAGCACTGATGAAGGTAAGGAACACGGATGAAGGTAAGGAGCACAGATGAAGGTAAGGAGTAAGGAGTACGGATAAAGGTAAGGAGCACGGATGACGGTAAGGAGCATGGATGAAGGTAAGGAGCACAGATAAAGGTAAGGAGCATGGATGAAGGTAAGGAGCACGGATGAAGGTAAGGAGCACAGATAAAGGTAAGGAGCATGGATGAAGGTAAGGAGTAAGGAGTACGGATGAAGGTAAGGAGCACGGATGAAGGAAAGGAGTAAGGAGTATGGATGAAGGTAAGGAAAAAGGAGTACAGATGAAGGAAAGGAGCACGGATGAAGAAAAGGAGTATGGATGAAGATAAGGAGCATGGATAAAGGTAAGGAGTAAGGAGTACAGATGAAGGTAAGGAGCACGGATGAAGGAAAGAAGCACGGATGAAGGAAAGGAGCACGGATGAAGGAAAGGAGCACGGATGAAGGAAAGGAGCACGGATGAAGGTAAGGAGCACAGATCAAGGTAAGGAGCACGAATAAAGGTAAGGAGCACGAATAAATGTAAGGAACACCGATGAAAGTAAGGAGTAAGGAGTACAGATAAAGGTAAGGAGCACGGATGAAGGAAAGGAGCATGGATGAAAGTAAGGAGCACGGATGAAGGAAAGGAGCACAGATGAAGGTAAGGAGCACGGATGAAGGTAAGGAGCACGGATGAAAGTAAGGAGCACGGATGAAGGAAAGGAGCACAGATGAAGGAAAGGAGCACGGATGAAGGTAAGGAGCACGGATGAAGGAAAGGAGCACGGATGAAGGAAAGGAGTACGGATGAAGGAAAGGAGCACGGATGAAGGAAAGGAGCACGGATGAAGGAAAGGAGCACAGATGAAGGAAAGGAGCACAGATGAAGGAAAGGAGCACAGATGAAGGAAAGGAGCACAGATGAAGGAAAGCAGCACAGATGAAGGAAAGGAGCACGGATGAAGGAAAGGAGCACCTAATGAAGGGTTCCCCGCTCTGTGGCGGTGTGATATTTATAACAATCCCTAACTAGTGTTGTGCTGGAGACGGCACAAAGCCAACATCCCCCCCCACCCTCCTCTCCAACGCTAGATCCGTGTGACAGTACAGAAAAAGTGGCAACCCTAATCCTGAAAGGGGGGGGGGGTAAAATCTCCCAGAAGGCAAGTGGTTAATTAATATTAGGAAACGTATGGGGGTTGGAGAAACCGAATGTGTGGCGTATGTGTGTCACATCTGCCGCGTATGTTATTTGGATACAAATGAAATGATCAGTTCCTGAGAGGAATACAAAGAAAGAGGCAGCAAATCCATCACTGATACACGAGAGCAAACTTCTGCCCCCCCCCCTCCCTCCCCCGCCCCACCGTCATTCCATAATAATGAACCTCATGGAGTCCTCCACCCCCCCCCCCCCCCCATCATCAATTGGCAGCATTCCTGCACCTGTGCTCCCCCCCCCCCCCCCCCCCCGGTAATTATTACTTAGCGCTGAAGCGACCCTTGGATGTGACCCGGGGGGGGGGGGGGGGGGGCGGGGATCCTATTCTTCACAGCTCCCGAAAAAATTCTTCTCCTTGTAGATACATATTTGCTTCTGTATCTCCAGGAATGGATGCCAATTATCTGCCTAAAACAAAGTTGCGTGGGCATTATCGTCATTGATATCCAGCGGGAGAGGAATGAGACGGCGTGCCAACAGATGGATTCCAGCCAATCACAGACGTGGGATCCTAAAGGTTAAAAAAAAAAAATATCGACAAAATACACGAAATAAGAAAACTTTTTTTCCGTTTACAGTAAAATATTGTCCAGATTGTATATTCATTTTGAGATGGAGAATAAATACTGCGCCACCGAGCGCCACGGGAAGATTTAAATCTGGTTTATGATCAGGATTTGTAGGTGGTTTTTATAGTATGTTGGTATTATGTTCATTATTATTTGGGGTAATTATGGAGAAAGTGGGGTATTATTTGGGGTAATTATGGAGAAAGTGGGGTATTATTTGGGGTAATGCCGGAGAAAGTGGGGTATTATTTGGGGTAATGCCGGAGAAAGTGGGGTATTATTTGCATTTTGATTTTTTGTTATTTTTTTTAATGTGTTATTTTTATTCTATGATGCATTTTAACCCCTTCCCGCCCGCGCTATCGCCGAAAGACAGCTACAGAACAGGCTTGCTTTGCCTGAAGGACGTCACTTCGGACACAGCTGATCATAGATCGGGGTAAAGGGCCAATCACAGCGGCCCTTTACCATGTGATCAGCTGTGTCCAATGACAGCTGATTACATATGTAAACACAAGCCGGTTATTGGCTTTCCTTTCCTCACGCTGACAACATGAGGAGAGGAGAGGAGAGCCGATAACTGACTTGTGTTAAAGGGACATCTACACTGATAATCAGGGCATTGATTATCGGTGTCCTAATTATCAGTGCAGTCCTAACAGTGCCCATCAGTGCCTCCTCATCAGTGTCATCTATCGGTGCTGCCTATCCGTGTCCATTAGTGCTGCCAACCAGTGCCTATCAGTGCCCTTCAGTGACATCTATTAGTGCCCATCAGTGTTGCCTCATCAGTGCAGCCTATCAGTGCCAATGATATTGGCTCTTTACCATGTGATCAGCTGTGTTCAATCACTGCTGATCCCATGTAAATAATTTCCGGTTATCGGCATTTCCTTTCCTGAGTGCTGTCACTGTGTGAAGAACGGAAATCTGAGGGGTTCCCACCAATCATGAGGGGTTCTCACCATCCCTGTGCTGAGTTCCCGGGTCTGTACACCCGCTGTGCCCATTATGAGGAGTTCTCACCATCCCTGTGCTGAGTTCCCGGGTCTGTACACCCGCTGTGCCCATTGTGAGGGGTTCCCACCATCCCTGTGCTGAGTTCCCGGGTCTGTACACCCGCTGTGCCCATTGTGAGGGGTTCCCACCATCCCTGTGCTGAGTTCTCGGGTCTGTACACCCACTGTGCCCATTATGAGGGGTTCCCACCATCCCTGTGCTGAGTTCCCGGGTCTGTACACCCGCTGTGCCCATTATGAGGGGTTCCCACCATCCCTGTGCTGAGTTCCCGGGTCTGTACACCCGCTGTGCCTATTATTAGAGGTTCCCACCCTCCCTGTGCTGAGTTCCCGGGTCTGTACACCCGCTGTGCCCATTATGAGGGGTTCCCACCATCCCTGTGATGAGTTCCCGGGTCTGTACACCCGCTGTGCCCATTATGAGGGGTTCCCACCATCCCTGTGCTGAGTTCCCGGGTCTGTACACCCGCTGTGCCCATTATGAGGGGGTCCCACCATCCCTGTGCTGAGTTCCCGGGTCTGTACACCCGCTGTGCCCATTATGAGGGGTTCCCACCATCCCTGTGCTGAGTTCCCGGGTCTGTACACCCGCTGTGCCCATTATGAGGGGTTCCCACCATCCCTGTGCTGAGTTCCCGGGTCTGTACACCCGCTGTGCCCATTATGAGGAGTTCCCACCATCCCTGTGCTGAGTTCCCGGGTCTGTACACCCGCTGTGCCCATTATGAGGGGTTCCCACCATCCCTGTGCTGAGTTCCCGGGTCTGTACACCTGCTGTGCCCATTATGAGGGATTCCCACCATCCCTGTGCTGAGTTCCCGGGTCTGTACACCCGCTGTGCCCATTATGAGGGGTTCTCACCATCCCTGTGCTGAGTTCCCGGGTCTGTACACCCGCTGTGCCCATTATGAAGGGTTCTCACAATCCCTGTGCTGAGTTCCCGGGTCTGTACACCCGCTGTGCCCATTATGAGGGGTTCCCACCATCCCTGTGCTGAGTTCCCGGGTCTGTACACCCGCTGTGCCCATTATGAGGGGTTCCCACCATCCCTGTGCTGAGTTCCCGGGTCTGTACACCCGCTGTGCCCATTATGAGAGGTTCCCACCATCCCTGTGCTGAGTTCCCGGGTCTGTACACCCGCTGTGCCCATTATGAGGGGTTCCCACCATCCCTGTGCTGAGTTCCCGGGTCTGTACACCCGCTGTGCCCATTATGAGGGGTTCCCACCATCCCTGTGCTGAGTTCCCGGGTCTGTAGACCCGCTGTGCCCATTATGAGGAGTTCCCACCATCCCTGTGCTGAGTTCCCGGGTCTGTACACCCGCTGTGCCCATTATGAGGGGTTCCCACCATCCCTGTGCTGAGTTCCCGGGTCTGTACACCCGCTGTGCCCATTATGAGGGGTTCCCACCATCCCTGTGCTGAGTTCCCGGGTCTGTACACCCGCTGTGCCCATTATGAGGGGTTCCCACCATCCCTGTGCTGAGTTCCCGGGTCTGTACACCCGCTGTGCCCATTATGGGGGGTTCCCACCATCCCTGTGCTGAGTTCCCGGGTCTGTACACCTGCTGTGCCCATTATGAGGGGTTCCCACCATCCCTGTGCTGAGTCTGTACACCCGCTGTGCCCATTATGAGGGGTTCCCACCATCCCTGTGCTGAGTTCCCGGGTCTGTACACCCGCTGTGCCCATTATGAGGGGTTCCCACCATCCCTGTGCTGAGTTCCCGGGTCTGTACACCCGCTGTGCCCATTATGAGGGGTTCCCACCATCCCTGTGCTGAGTTCCCGGGTCTGTACACCCGCTGTGCCCATTATGAGGGGTTCCCACCATCCCTGTGCTGAGTTCCCGGGTCTGTACACCCGCTGTGCCCATTATGAGGGATTCCCACCATCCCTGTGCTGAGTTCTCGGGTCTGTACACCCGCTGTGCCCATTATGAGGGGTTCCCACCATCCCTGTGCTGAGTTCCCGGGTCTGTACACCCGCTGTGCCCATTATGAGGGGTTCCCACCATCCCTGTGCTGAGTTCCCGGGTCTGTACACCCGCTGTGCCCATTATGAGAGGTTCCCACCATCCCTGTGCTGAGTTCCCGGGTCTGTACACCCGCTGTGCCCATTATGAGGGGTTCACACCATCCCTGTGCTGAGTTCCCGGGTCTGTACACCCGCTGTGCCCATTATGAGGAGTTCCCACCATCCCTGTGCTGAGTTCCCGGGTCTGTACACCCGCTGTGCCCATTATGAGGGGTTCCCACCATCCCTGTGCTGAGTTCCCGGGTCTGTACACCTGCTGTGCCCATTATGAGGGATTCCCACCATCCCTGTGCTGAGTTCCCGGGTCTGTACACCCGCTGTGCCCATTATGAGGGGTTCTCACCATCCCTGTGCTGAGTTCCCGGGTCTGTACACCCGCTGTGCCCATTATGAAGGGTTCTCACAATCCCTGTGCTGAGTTCCCGGGTCTGTACACCCGCTGTGCCCATTATGAGGGGTTCCCACCATCCCTGTGCTGAGTTCCCGGGTCTGTACACCCGCTGTGCCCATTATGAGGGGTTCCCACCATCCCTGTGCTGAGTTCCCGGGTCTGTACACCCGCTGTGCCCATTATGAGAGGTTCCCACCATCCCTGTGCTGAGTTCCCGGGTCTGTACACCCGCTGTGCCCATTATGAGGGGTTCCCACCATCCCTGTGCTGAGTTCCCGGGTCTGTACACCCGCTGTGCCCATTATGAGGGGTTCCCACCATCCCTGTGCTGAGTTCCCGGGTCTGTAGACCCGCTGTGCCCATTATGAGGAGTTCCCACCATCCCTGTGCTGAGTTCCCGGGTCTGTACACCCGCTGTGCCCATTATGAGGGGTTCCCACCATCCCTGTGCTGAGTTCCCGGGTCTGTACACCCGCTGTGCCCATTATGAGGGGTTCCCACCATCCCTGTGCTGAGTTCCCGGGTCTGTACACCCGCTGTGCCCATTATGAGGGGTTCCCACCATCCCTGTGCTGAGTTCCCGGGTCTGTACACCCGCTGTGCCCATTATGGGGGGTTCCCACCATCCCTGTGCTGAGTTCCCGGGTCTGTACACCTGCTGTGCCCATTATGAGGGGTTCCCACCATCCCTGTGCTGAGTCTGTACACCCGCTGTGCCCATTATGAGGGGTTCCCACCATCCCTGTGCTGAGTTCCCGGGTCTGTACACCCGCTGTGCCCATTATGAGGGGTTCCCACCATCCCTGTGCTGAGTTCCCGGGTCTGTACACCCGCTGTGCCCATTATGAGGGGTTCCCACCATCCCTGTGCTGAGTTCCCGGGTCTGTACACCCGCTGTGCCCATTATGAGGGGTTCCCACCATCCCTGTGCTGAGTTCCCGGGTCTGTACACCCGCTGTGCCCATTATGAGGGATTCCCACCATCCCTGTGCTGAGTTCTCGGGTCTGTACACCCGCTGTGCCCATTATGAGGGGTTCCCACCATCCCTGTGCTGAGTTCCCGGGTCTGTACACCCGCTGTGCCCATTATGAGGGGTTCCCACCATCCCTGTGCTGAGTTCCCGGGTCTGTACACCCGCTGTGCCCATTATGAGAGGTTCCCACCATCCCTGTGCTGAGTTCCCGGGTCTGTACACCCGCTGTGCCCATTATGAGGGGTTCACACCATCCCTGTGCTGAGTTCCCGGGTCTGTACACCCGCTGTGCCCATTATGAGGGGTTCCCACCATCCCTGTGCTGAGTTCCCGGGTCTGTACACCCGCTGTGCCCATTATGAGGGGTTCCCACCATCCCTGTGCTGAGTTCCCGGGTCTGTACACCCGCTGTGCCCATTATGAGGGGTTCCCACCATCCCTGTGCTGAGTTCCCGGGTCTGTACACCCGCTGTGCCCATTATGAGGGGTTCCCACCATCCCTGTGCTGAGTTCCCGGGTCTGTAGACCCGCTGTGCCCATTATGAGGAGTTCCCACCATCCCTGTGCTGAGTTCCCGGGTCTGTACACCCGCTGTGCCCATTATGAGGGGTTCCCACCATCCCTGTGCTGAGTTCCCGGGTCTGTACACCCGCTGTGCCCATTATGAGGGGTTCCCACCATCCCTGTGCTGAGTTCCCGGGTCTGTACACCCGCTGTGCCCATTATGACGGGTTCCCACCATCCCTGTGCTGAGTTCCCGGGTCTGTACACCCACTGTGCCCATTATGAGGGGTTCCCACCATCCCTGTGCTGAGTTCCCGGGTCTGTACACCCGCTGTGCCCATTATGGGGGGTTCCCACCATCCCTGTGCTGAGTTCCCGGGTCTGTACACCTGCTGTGCCCATTATGAGGGGTTCCCACCATCCCTGTGCTGAGTCTGTACACCCGCTGTGCCCATTATGAGGGGTTCCCACCATCCCTGTGCTGAGTTCCCGGGTCTGTACACCCGCTGTGCCCATTATGAGGGGTTCCCACCATCCCTGTGCTGAGTTCCCGGGTCTGTACACCCGCTGTGCCCATTATGAGGGGTTCTCACCATCCCTGTGCTGAGTTCCCGGGTCTGTACACCCGCTGTGCCCATTATGAGGGGTTCCCACCATCCCTGTGCTGAGTTCCCGGGTCTGTACACCCGCTGTGCCCATTATGAGGGGTTCTCACCATCCCTGTGCTGAGTTCCCGGGTCTGTACACCCGCTGTGCCCATTATGAGGGGTTCTCACCATCCCTGTGCTGAGTTCCCGGGTCTGTACACCCGCTGTGCCCATTATGGGGGGTTCCCACCATCCCTGTGCTGAGTTCCCGGGTCTGTACACCTGCTGTGCCCATTATGAGGGGTTCCCACCATCCCTGTGCTGAGTTCCCGGGTCTGTACACCCACTGTGCCCATTATGAGGGGTTCCCACCATCCCTGTGCTGAGTTCCCGGGTCTGTACACCCGCTGTGCCCATTATGAGGGGTTCCCACCATCCCTGTGCTGAGTTCTCGGGTCTGTACACCCGCTGTGCCCATTATGAGGGGTTCTCACCATCCCTGTGCTGAGTTCCCGGGTCTGTACACCCGCTGTGCCCATTATGAGGAGTTCCCACCATCCCTGTGCTGAGTTCCCGGGTCTGTACACCCGCTGTGCCCATTATGAGGGGTTCCCACCATCCCTGTGCTGAGTTCCTGGGTCTGTACACCCGCTGTGCCCATTATGAGGGGTTCCCACCATCCCTGTGCTGAGTTCCCGGGTCTGTACACCCGCTGTGCCCATTATGAGGGGTTCCCACCATCCCTGTGCTGAGTTCTCGGGTCTGTACACCCGCTGTGCCCATTATGAGGGGTTCCCACCATCCCTGTGCTGAGTTCCCGGGTCTGTACACCCGCTGTGCCCATTATGAGGGGTTCCCACCATTCCTGTGCTGAGTTCCCGGGTCTGTACACCCGCTGTGCCCATTATGAGGGGTTCCCACCATCCCTGTGCTGAGTTCTTGGGTCTGTACACCCGCTGTGCCCATTATGAGGGGTTCCCACCATCCCTGTGCTGAGTTCTCAGGTCTGTACACCCGCTGTGCCCATTATGAGGGGCTCCCACCATCCCTGTGCTGAGTTCCCAGGTCTGTACACCCGCTGTGCCCATTATGAGGGGTTCCCACCATCCCTGTGCTGAGTTCTCAGGTCTGTACACCCGCTGTGCCCATTATGAGGGGTTCCCACCATTCCTGTGCTGAGTTCCCGGGTCTGTACACCCGCTGTGCCCATTATGAGGGGTTCCCACCATCCCTGTGCTGAGTTCCCGGGTCTGTACACCCGCTGTGCCCATTATGAGGGGTTCCCACCATTCCTGTGCTGAGTTCCCGGGTCTGTACACCCGCTGTGCCCATTATGAGGGGTTCCCACCATCCCTGTGCTGAGTTCTCAGGTCTGTACACCCGCTGTGCCTATTATGAGGGGTTCCCACCATCCCTGTGCTGAGTTCCCGGGTCTGTACACCCGCTGTGCCCATTATGAGGGGTTCCCACCATCCCTGTTGAACTTTTTTTTTTGTTAGATATTATAACCGGAGCCAGAACACCCAAAGGTGAGTAGTAAGACATGAGGGTGGACAGGGATGGAGTCGGGGAGATCTCACTGGTGGAGTATCCAAGACATACAAGAAGCTGGCAGACTCCGCCCAGCCTGCTCCACCTATAACTAAAAGTTTCATTTTGGGTGGACTGACCCTTTAAATGTTCCGGTGGTCTAAATGAAGACCAAAGTAGTTTAATCTGGAAGGTGAGTCGGGGACGGGGATTAGACGTTGGAGATATCGGTGACCCCGTTTGACCCGCTTCCTCCCATTCCAGCAGTCAGAGATGATGGCTGATCTGTACAATCCTAGCGGGAAGCACCGTGGAACGCCATCCAAAGACGCGGCTAATTAGAAAACGTTTTATTGGATTAAGCGTTGGGCCTCTGGGGTCCTTCAGTGGATTGCGCTCAATGCGAAAAGTAAAAAAGAAGAAACGAGTTGATTTTCTCTGCAGATTCCATTCATCTTGCGGCATTGGCTCTGGCGGCTTTTCATCGGGAAATTGAGGTCAGACCCGCCACGTCCTCCAAACTCCTGATTAACTTTCGGAGATCTCTTTTCTGTCTTGCTCATTGTTTTAATTAGAGTTGGAGGTCGTTCTGGAATGATTTGAGGAGATTATGCTGCGGGCACCGCGACGCAGCGCCAAGACCCACCTGCCCCCCCCTTTTTTATGGAGGGGGGGTCAGGTGACGTCGGTGGAGGGGGACATCGCGGGAGCAAGAAGGAAGGTCTACTTTGGTTTGCCTGTTTTTGGGGTGCCCACACACCAAGCCCGGGTTCACAGTGCAGCGATGCGGGAACCAGAGCGATTCCAGCGCCGATTCCCGCCTCTCTCCCGCAGGCAGCTCACAACTGCCCTCTGCCAACCGCTGCGGGTGTCAATACAATGTTCAATGACACCCCCCAGATCGGTTCACAGGAATCAGAGCGAACTGTGAATTCGGACAGGAATCAGAGCGAACTGTGACTTCGGACAGGAATCAGAGCGATTGGGAGTGAACGCCCATGCCATCCGATTCCAGTGCGGGAATTATTATACGAATCCAATGCGAGTTCAGCCATACATGCGATGTCTGTGTTTGCAATAGTGTGAACCCGGGCCAAAGCAGCGTGCCCCAAAAGCATGGCAACACACTGATTTTTAGACATATGCGCCAATGCACAGCAAAAATGTGACTGGGCCCTTGAGTATCCACTTGACCCCCTAACCCCCCCCCCCCCCCGGGCCTTTTCTGGTACTTTTTGTTTACATGTAACAATCAGTATTTATTTATTTATTTTTTAAAGCAGAGGCCCTAGAGAACGAATTGGTGGGCGTTGCAATTTTTTTTTATGTCGCACGCAGTGGCAGCGCGTCCATAAGGGCGCACGGGCGCCGCCCCCTCTCTCCAGCCACCCCCTCTATCACCGATAGATAGATTCATGCATAGCATGAATCTATCCACGGCCGCCTCTGCCGCCCCCTATTCAGGCGTCGGGCCCCTTTTCGCCTGAATTATAGCGGCGGGGGGGGGGGGGGGGGGGGGGGACTTTGAAGCACCTGATTAGAGCCATAGGCTCTAATAGGCGTCAAAAAAGGTGACCTGCGAGCGCCATGCTTGTCGCTCGCAGTTCACCCAGGTGTGTTAGAAAAGCAAATTAATATTCGCTTTCCTTACACTGAACCGCCTCTCCGACAATCAGGTGGTCCGGTCTGTTACCCGTCAACTGATTGGCTGAAACAACAGGCGCTGTGATTGGACGCCTATCAGGAGGAGAGGGTGGGAGGAGAAGACATTGAGGACATGGAGGAGTGTTGAGGACACTGCCCGCCGCCGTCACCCACTGCCCCATAGAGACAGGGTAAGTGCCAGGCAGACGGCGAGCAGGCGGGTGGGGGGGGTACAGTGGCAGCATTCGATGGGCACAGTGGCTGCATTCGATGGGCACAGTGGCTGTATTTGATGGCACAGTGGCAGCATTCGATGGGCACAGTGGCAGCATTTGATGGACACAGTGGCAGCATTTGATGGGCACAGTGGCTGCATTCGATGGGCACGGTGGCAGCATTCGATGGACACAGTGGCAGCATTTGATGGGCACAGTGGCAGCATTTGATGGGCACAGTGGCAGCATTTGATGGGCACAGTGGCTGCATTTGATGGCACAGTGGCAGCATTTGATGGGCACAGTGGCAGCATTTGGGCACAGTGGCTGCATTTGGTGGGCACAGTGGCAGCAATTGATGGGCACAGTGGCAGCATTTGATGGGCACAGTGGCTGCATTTGATGGCACAGTGGCAGCATTTGATGGGCACAGTGGCAGCATTTGATGGGCACAGTGGCTGCATTTGATGGGCACAGTGGCAGCATTTGATGGGCACAGTGGCAGCATTTGATGGGCACAGTGGCAGCATTTGATGGGCACAGTGACAGCATTTGATGGGCACAGTGGCAGCAATTGATGGGCACAGTGGCAGCAATTGATGGGCACAGTGGCAGCATTTGATGGGAATGAGGAAGCGTTTAATGGGCACAGTGGCTGCAATTGATGGGCACAGTGGCTGCGTTTGATGGGCACAGTGAGGCTGCAATTGATGAGTTTTTATTTCAGAAATTTTCAGTTTGTTTGCGCCCCCCAAAAATTCGATGGGCACAGTGGCTGCATTCGATGGGCACAGTGGCTGTATTTGATGGCACAGTGGCAGCATTCGATGGGCACAGTGGCAGCATTTGATGGACACAGTGGCAGCATTTGATGGGCACAGTGGCTGCATTCGATGGGCACGGTGGCAGCATTCGATGGACACAGTGGCAGCATTTGATGGGCACAGTGGCAGCATTTGATGGGCACAGTGGCAGCATTTGATGGGCACAGTGGCTGCATTTGATGGCACAGTGGCAGCATTTGATGGGCACAGTGGCAGCATTTGGGCACAGTGGCTGCATTTGGTGGGCACAGTGGCAGCAATTGATGGGCACAGTGGCAGCATTTGATGGGCACAGTGGCTGCATTTGATGGCACAGTGGCAGCATTTGATGGGCACAGTGTCAGCATTTGATGGGCACAGTGGCTGCATTTGATGGGCACAGTGGCAGCATTTGATGGGCACAGTGGCAGCATTTGATGGGCACAGTGGCAGCATTTGATGGGCACAGTGACAGCATTTGATGGGCACAGTGGCAGCAATTGATGGGCACAGTGGCAGCAATTGATGGGCACAGTGGCAGCATTTGATGGGAATGAGGAAGCGTTTAATGGGCACAGTGGCTGCAATTGATGGGCACAGTGGCTGCGTTTGATGGGCACAGTGAGGCTGCAATTGATGAGTTTTTATTTCAGAAATTTTCAGTTTGTTTGCGCCCCCCAAAAAATTTTGAGCACCAGCCGCCACTGGTCACACGGTATTTACGCAGCAGTCTTGAATGCAATTTTTTTTTGAGAAATTTTGAAATTTCAATGCAAAAAAACAAAAAAAACCCACAATACATAATCTAATTTTTTGGGTAAAATATAAAAAATGATGTTACGCCGAGTAAATAGATACCAAACATGTCACGATTTAAAATTGTGCACACCTGCGACAAATTATGTATATGCTACTATCCATACAAGACGCCTTTAAAAGCCTTTACAGGTCACCACTTTAGATTACATAGCAGGTCTGGTGTTAGAATTACTGCCCATGATCTGACGTTCGTGGTGATACCTCACATGTGTGGGACGATCGCTGTTCACGTGGGATTGTCCGTTCGCCTTTGCACGCGAACACTGGGGCAATTTTAATTTTTTTAAATAATTTTTTTTTCTTTTTTTTACACTGCTACTTTTTTTTAAACACTTTTATTGCTGTCACAAGGAACTTAAATATCCTTTGTGACAGTAATAGGCACATGACAGGTCCTCTTTACGGAGATATCTGGGGTCTATAAGACCCCAGATCCCTCCTCTGCCCTTAAAAGCATTCAAAAGTCCAAGATCGATGTGTTTCAGAGTCTTTTGATTTTGGAAAATGACGCCGTTTACAAAAAGTTATGTCAGGTCATCGCTTCCGGGTTACCACATCACAGAGCCGGACAAAGCTGATCCAGTATTTGTTTGGCTCTGTGATCAGTGGAAGTGCCGGCTGGTCGATCGGGACTCCCGGTAAAGCCACGGAAGGCGGCGTGAGGTTCGGGGCATCCCCTCCTACTGCTTGTAAAAGCAATCCAGAGGCTTGTCAGCTGCTAGGATTACTTTTACAAGATAGAAAACAGCAGCTGCAGCCATCATCCCGGTACAACCACTTGAAGTCCAATGACCTACCAAGTATGTGATTGGTCGGCAAGTGGGTTTGTGTTAACCCAACCACTGGATAATAGAGAAGACTCGGCACACCTATGAATGTACGTGACTGTACATGGGTTACATAGTTACATATAGTAACTCCACTAATGCCACTAATTACAATTCTCTTTCTGGTAATGCCAGCTGCTTGTCCCTGATCGAGAAATTCATCCTTTCTATCCTGGTGATCACAAAGTGCGTATTTAAAAAAAAAAATAGCATCGTAATTAGAGCAATAAAATTGCAGATACATTCGAGTGAATGGAGCAAAGACAAAAAAAAGAACATTATTGGGCTACTTCCTGTGCTGGTCGAATGTATGTCATTTATATAAAACAGAAAATACCAAATTCAACCACTAGATGGCTCTAAGTATTGTAGGAAATTTCTGTAATACTTAACGACACCCAGTGGCCAAATATGGTATTTTCCATTCTAAATAAACAAAAGAATGTTATTAGGATATTTCCTGTGCTGGTGGAATGCTTGTCATTGATATAAAACAGAAAATACCAAATTCAACCACTAGATGGCTCTAAGTATTTTAGGAAATTTCTGTAATACTTAGCTACATCCAGTGGCCAAATGTGTTATTTTTCCATTCAAAAAAAAAAAAAAGTTTCTTAGGCTGTTTCCTGTGCTGGTGGAATGTTTGTCATTGATATAAAATAGAAAATACCAAATCTGACCACTAGATGGCTCTAAGTATTTTAGGAAATTTCTGTAATACTTAGCGACACCCAGTGGCCAAATATGGCATTTTCCATTCTAAATAAACAAAAAATGTTGCAGTAATACCTCGGATTGCGAGTAACGCGGTTAACGAGCGTTTCTCAATGCGAGCTATTATATTTTTTTAAATCTTGACTCGGTTTGCGAGTGTCTTCTTGCAAAACAAGCAGGATTCAAGCCCCTGCTGTGCGCAGTACCGCATTTGGCAAGAGGTGCGGGGGCGCCTGTAACACTTGGAGCCGCTCAGAGCTGTTCAGATGCCCTCGGAAATACTACGTTCCCGAGTGTTTCTTAGCCTTTCTGAGGGTTTCTGAGTACATCCGAGCCATCTCCGAGTATTTCTGAGTCTCTCCGGCGCCCCCCCCACCTCTGGCCACATACGGTATTGCATACAATAGAAGTCAACGTGGAACAAATTTTCTTTGTTTCCATTGACTTCTATGGGGAAACTCGCTTTGATATGCGAGTGCTTTGGATTACAAGCATTCTCCTGGAACGGATTATGATCGTAATCCAAGGTTCCACTGTATTAGGCTGTTTCCTGTGCTGGTGGAATGTTTGTCATTGATATAAAACAGAAAATACCAAATTCAACCACTATGGCCCTAAGTATTGTAGGAAATTTCTGTAATACTTAGCGACACCCAGTGGCCAAATGTGGTATTTTCCATTTTAAGTAAACAGAAAATGTTGTTAGGCCATTTCCTGTACTGGTCGAATGTTTTTCTTTGATATAAAACAGAAAATACCAAATTTAACCACTAGGTGGCCCTAAGCATTGTAGAATTTTTTTTTTTTACTTAGCGACACCCAGTGGCCAAATGTGGTATTTTCCATTTTAAGTAAACAGAAAATGTTGTTAGGCTATTTCCTATACTGGTCGAATGTTTGTCTTTGATATAAAACAGAAAATACCAAATTCAACCACTAGGTGGCCCTAAGCTTTGAAGAAAAATTATTTTATACTTAGCGACACCCAGTGGCCAAATGTGGTATTTTCCATTCTAAATCAACAAAAAAAAACACACTCAACCAGCACAGGACAAAGCTTAATAACATTTGTTTTTTTGTTTGTTTAAAATTTTTTGTCCCATTCACACAGAACAAATGCACATGCGCTTTCACTGATGGAAGTGCTATGCAATTTTTTATGAATTAAATTAATTAAATGAAGTGATTTGTTATGAATACACCCCAAGGTGAGAGTAAATCCAGAACAGGAGATGAGTGGTGGGAAGGAGATTTCCCTCTCTGTAGTGTCTGCGGGACAGGAAGTGAAGGAAAATCTCCCAAGGGAGACACAGTAAAAAAAAAAAAAAAGTTACAGTGGTTCTAATGTTGGACAATGAAAGAGTTAACTCAGAAATTCCCATAGACCCCCCACCCTCCCCTCCCCCTCCACACTTCAAAACCCGGAGCATCTGTCTGAGAGCGCTGCTCATTTAATCGCAAGCTGGGTTCTATTTGATGGCAAATTCACACATAAATAAAGTAAATTGGACGGCATAATTAACCGTCACACGGGGAGCCAGACAACGTTTGATATCTCCTTGTCAGCAGGAAATAATGGCGTAGGGACGCAAGCCTACGGACGCCCTTCCAGGAATCGGGAGCCCGCGGTGTGTCATTGGACTGCGCTATGAATAGCCTCTATTGATTCCCTTTAAATGATCAATACTTCTGTTCCACGGGATCGGAGCTTTCCTCACCACTTCAGCTCCGGAAGGTTTTACCCCCCTCCCCCCTTCATGACCAGGCCAATTTTTTTTTTCACTATTCAGCACTGCGCTACTTTATTTCAATCTAAATTTATTGAAACGTACATACAGAATAATTCTACACAAATGGTACTCACATACCAACAACACCAAGGAAACAAACATAAAAGTAAAACGATAAACTGTGCTTTTAGGGAGCACCTAAAGATACAAGTGCATATAATATACAGTACAGTAGAACCTCGGATTGCGAGCATAATTCCTTCCAGAGACATGCTTGTAATCCAAAGTGCTTGTATATCAAAGCAAATTTCCCCATAAGAAATAATGGAAACTCAGAGGATTCGTTCCACAACCATTTATTCATAAATCCTTCAGTTTATAGTCCATATAATAAGATCATAGCGATGTGATCAGGTTGTGTAACCATAAAATGTCCGTCCACAAATGGAAGCCTCCACAAGGGGATTAGAAGAAAAATCCAGCAGGAGCTACAAAGTATTAAAAAGAAGAGAGGACGCCTCTAAGTGTAGCAATATGTTGCTACCGTATATACTGGAGTATAAGCCGAGGCACCTAATTTTACCACAAAAAACTGGGAAAACGTATTGACTCGAGTATAAGCCTAGGGTAAGAAATGCGCAGCTACTGTAAGTAGAAAAGAGGGTCAACAATGCCCATTTGCAGCCTCACTGTGCCCATTTGCAGCCACAGTTCCCCTGAACTTCAAACTCAGTAGTTAAGGGTTCCCAGATGCCCCCTAACTGCAGCCAAAATTTGGGGTCTCTGGACCCAAAGGGTCCCAAAATGACATTGCTGCAGATGGACACAGTTGACCAAATTGGGTATGCAGTCCCAGTGGAACTAGCACTACAACATATCCAAATTTGGGGTTCCTAGCACCAAGTGGCCCCGAGATACAGGGCCCCAAAGTCGGTTTGGAAAATGTCAAGCACTTTTCTGCAGCAGAGAATGACATTTTCCGAACTGAATTTGGGGTCCCGTATCTTGGGGCCACTTGGTGCTAGAAACCCCAGCTGGATATGTTGTAGTGCTAGTTCCGCTGGGTTTGCACACCAAATTTGGGGTTCCTAGCACCAAGTGGCCCCGAGATACGGGGCCCCAAAGGAGGTTTGGAAAATGTCATTCTCTGCTGCAGAACAGTGCTTGATTCGAGTCAAGCACTTTTGCTTCGGGGCATTTTCAGCACAAAAAAATGTACTGAAAAACTCGGCTTATACTCGAGTATATACGGTAATTGTTTTTCCTTCATTAAATGTAACCACTTTGCTACACCTATGCCTCGTACACACGGACATTCCAACAACAAAATCCATGGATTTTTTTCTGACGGATGTTGGCTCAAACTTGTCTTGCATACACACGGTGGCACAAATCTTGTCGGAAATTCCTGAACGTCCAGAACGCGGTGACGTACAAGACGTACGACGAGCCGAGGAAAATGAAGTTCAATAGCCAGTGCGGCTCTTCTGCTTGATTACGAGCATGCGTGGCACTTTGTGCGTCTGAATTGTGTACACACGAGCGGAATTTCCGACAATGGATTTTGCTGACGGAAAATTTGAGATCCAGATCTCAAATTTTGTTTGTCGGAAATTCCAACGGAAACTGTGCGATGGAGTCTACACACGGTCGGAATTTCTGACAGCAAAGCTCCCAGCGAACATTTCCCATCAGTAAAAACGGACCGTGTGTACGCGGAATTAGAGGTGCCTCTCTTCTCTTTTATACTCAGTTGTGACGTGACGCGACGCTACTTGTACATTAAGACATCACTTGTATATCAAGTCAAAATTTATTAAAGAATTTTGCTTGTCTTGCAAAACGCTCTCAAACCAAGTTTACAGTGGAACCTCGGATTACTCGCATAAGCCGTTCCAGGAGAATGCTCGTAATCCAAAGCACTCGCATTTCAAAGCGAGTTTCCTCACAGAAGTCAATGGAAAACGAAGATAATTTGTTCCGCATTGACTTCCATTACATGCAATACCGCATGTGGCCAGAGTTGGTGGGGGGGCGCCGGAGAGCCTCGGAAATACTCGTGAACAGCTTGGCTGAACTCGGTATTTTGTAAAATACTATATATGGCACCAATACCCCCCCCCCCAATACCAATGGAAGTTATGATCAATAATGTGACATGCTGGGAGGTTAATTGGATCCTGTCTAAATTGTCCCTAGTATGTATGAATGTGAGTTAGGGACCTTAGATTGTAAGCTCCTTGATGTGAATGTACAATGTATATGTAAAGCGCTGCGTAAATTGATGGCGCTATAAAAGTACCTGAAATAAATAAAAATAAATAATAAAATATATTAGTCTTTAGCATTAAGCTACAACTCCAAAGAGGATACTACTAGCAAAAAAAAAACTCCTTTACAAAGAAAAAGAGAATATAACACAAACAAATAATAAAAAGTAACTGCGCTACTTTAACTGGTAATTGTGCAGTCATGCAACACTGTACCCAGATGAGATTGTTATTATTTTTTATTACTTTTATTATTATTTTTTTTTTCTAAATTATTGGATCACCACTGTTTTTTTTTATTATTATATAAACAAAATAAGACTGAAAATTTTGAAAAAAAACTGATATTTTCACATTTCTGTTATAAAATATATTCAATAAAATATAATTGCTTCATATATTTTGGCCAAAATGTATTCTGCTGCGTGTATTCGGTAAAAAAAAAAAAAAAAATTCCGATAACTGTATATAAACCACGTAAAGAGGTTGTAGACCTCCAAAATAAAAAAGTCCAAAAAAAACAAAAAACTTGCAAGACAAAAGGCATAATGTGTAGGGTGCATGGCATACTAGCTCATTATGAAATACTTACCTTAGAACGATTCCCTGAATCGGCGCCCGCACACCGCTAACAGGGCCACCATCTCTCCCGGAGTTACTTCCGGGTTTGCGGGCTCCGGCGCTGTGATTGGCTGGAGCCGCGATGACGTGACTAGCCGCGTACGCGCGTGGGACCGCCGGCCACGGCATGGTCACTGAAGGAACGACAGGAGTGGGCCGTTTCTCCAGTGCGCATGCGCCGATGATGTCGGCGGCACTGTATATAGTAAATATCTCCGAAAAGGTGCAAGTTTACGAGATATAGACAGAACCTACAGGTAAGCCTTATTATAAACTTACCTATAGGTAAGAACACCTTTGGGATAAATTAGTGTGGAGACTGCGAGCCAGGCCTTCTCATCCAACATCAGTGCCTGACCTCACAAATGCTCTTCTGGAAGAATGGTCAAACATTCCCATAGACACCCTCCTAAACCTTGTGGACGGCCTTCCCAGAAGAGGTGAAGCTGTTATAGCTGCAAAGGGCGGAGCCAACTCAATATTGAACCCTCCGGACTAAGACTGGGATGCCATTAAAGTTCATGTGCGTGTAAAGACAGGCGTCCCAATACTTTTGGCAATATAGTGTATATTGTATCCTAAATGCCAGACGGCAATTTTTCATTTCTCTGAGGTTCCATCTTGCCGCCTGCCAATCACTGGAGGAATTTCTGTTAGTAAAGGAATTTGGCTTCCGTCTATAAATTCAGAGGAGCTTTAATTATCCCCGATGTAAGGGTGCCATCTAATCATAGGCCTAACCACTAACAACTGCATTCATTTCCCATAATCCCCTTTGGCTTTCACCGCATAGATGCTCTCATCGCCGCAGGTGTGTGACCCCGCAGGTGGCGCGTTTTATCTGGAGATAAAAGGGATTTACACCATACCGACCCCCTCTGATGCTTCAGGATTCTGCAGAATGCATTAACTGTTTTAAAACATGTGCATAGTATTGACTTACAGATCAAAGCCGGCCACAGAGGAGGCACCGCGGTCAGAGGATCCTCAGGAGTGCTCATCGATGACCCGGGGCATTTCAGAAATATGGCATAACATGAATCCTGAAAGGATTTCTCTAACTGACTTGTTACTATGGCCAACCTTATCATGTCAGCTTATCATCTTATCATCTTCAGTCTATGACCATCCCTTGTATCATGTCTGCAGTCTCTGACCATCTTTTGTATCATGTCTGCAGTCTCTGACCATCTCCTGTATCATGTTTGCTGTCTCTGAGTATCTCTAGTATCATGTCTGCAGTCTCTGACTATCTCCTGTAGTATGTCTTCAGTCTCTGACCATCTCTAGTATCATGTCTGCAGTCTCTGACCATCTCTAGTATTGTGTCTACAGTCTCTGACCATCTCTTGTATCATGTCTGCAGTCTCTGACCATCTCTTGTATCATGTATGTTGTCTCTGACTGTCTCCTGTAGTATGTCTTCACTCTTTGACCATCTCTTGTATGGTGTCTGCAGTCTATAACCATCTCCTGTATCATGTCTGCAGTCTCTGACCATCTCCTGTATCATGTCTGCAGTCTCTGACCATCTCCTGTATAATGTCTGCAGTCTATAACCATCTCCTGTATCATGTCTGCAGTCTCTGACCATCTCCTGTATCATGTCTGCAGTCTCTGACCATCTCCTGTATAATGTCTGCAGTCTATGACCATCTCTTGTATCATGACTGCAGCCTCTGACCATCTCTTGTATCGTGTCCGCAGTCTCTGACGATCTCTTGTATCATGTCTGCAGTCTCTGACCATCTCTTTTATCATGTCTGCAGTCTCTGACCATCTCCTGTATAATGTCTGCAGTCTCTGACCATCTCCTGTATAATGTCTGCAGTCTCTGACCATCTCCTGTATAATGTCTGCAGTCTCTGACCATCTCTTGTATCATGTCTGCAGTCTCTGACCATCTCCTGTATAATGTCTGCAGTCTCTGACCATCTCCTGTATAATGTCTGCAGTCTCTGACCATCTCGTGTATAATGTCTGCAGTCTCTGACCATCTCTTGTATCATGTCTGCAGTCTCTGACCATCTCCTGTATAATGTCTGCAGTCTCTGACCCTCTCTCGTATCGTGTTTGCAGTCTCTGACCATCTCTTGTATCATGTCTGCAGTCTCTGACCATCTCTTTTATCATGCCCATAGTTTTTCACTGTTGTGTGTCTGCTGTCTCTGAGACTGAATATTCTTTGAATTTTGTGTTTGGCCCTTTGGCGAAGTCGGGGGCCACACTTGAGGCTCCCCTCCCTGCATATCGAGAAATTGGACCACCACTGGTTAAAAGGACGACCTGTTCACCAATCACCAGCTAAAGATTAACGAAGAAAAGGAAGAAGAAGCAATTGGAACCAGTGGGAATTTCTGGTTCTGCGACTCCAACTAGTGAAGTCGCTGGATTAGCAATTTGCAAACAAAAAGGTCAGAAACTGTAACTTTGGTATTTCTCTCGGGGTGTTTCCAGGGTGATTTTGAAGTGTAACAAAATTCGTGACAGTGAAGAGGAGACAAGCAGGTGTTTCGGAATATTTATTTTCCCCGCTGCGCGTTCAAGGGTGAAGCCATTAGAGGGTCTACCCTTCCACATCCATACAGGCAATTAGAGGATGGCCTGGGATGTCAGTGTGATAATAAAATGCATCAAGGAGTCACGGAATTGGATTCTTGTCTCTACATTATTCGCTTATTACGCAGAATACGGAGACGGCGGACATGCTGTTTGTTCTTATTGATCTGTATTGAAAATATCCAGCAGCAAAGTTTAATTGAAATGCGCAGCTTGGGCCCTCGACAGACTATCAATGAGCTCCGCTGCTTATCAGCCAGGTGCGACCGGGGAAATAAAAGTTCCCACTATGCTGAGAGTTCGATGGGCAAATGTTGGTAACAATGTTTCAAACGTTATGCTACTTGCAATTCTCTTTGTTTTATCTTGTCAAAGCATTATTTCCCCTCGGAGGAACGGCACGCCAACGGGAGCCACCAAGGGATCTGTATTTCCATTTCCTCTGTTCCCTCTTTACTCCTTTCCACCCAGCCTTTGCATCCCTTTAAATGGGTCTTTACCCAAGGGGGCAAGATGGACTTCTTTATCATGTGAGCAATGTGATTGGCTATGAAGATCGAAGGCTATTTCTGCAGCCCCACACCCCTTTCAGCCATGTTTTTGTGAAGTAGAAGCAGCCTCAGCTCATTCCATCAGAAGTCACTCTTCCAACGCGTTTTGCCCCACCCCTGGGGCCTAATTATAGTGGTAGGGTCCTAATTATGTGATTAAAGTAATAGTAAACACACTTTTTCATCTTTTACCTACAGGTAAGCCTGTAATAAGGCTTATTACAGGCTTACCTGTTGGTACTCTGAATATCTCCTAAACTTGCACTGTTTAGGGGATATTCAGAGTGCATGCAGCCGGTGACAACACTGGTGCATGTGCTCTGAAGGCCCGGCATACTGTGCCAGACCTTGCCCTAAATGGTGGCCCCCTCGCACATACATGGTAGTGATGTCATCCCACCCCCCGGTTTCTCATGTAGCGTAAGCCGCAAACCCGGAATGAAGACCAGGTGCAGATGGAAGCCCTCTCAGCGTTTTTAAGGTAAGTCTCCTTATAATGTGCTAGTATGCGATGCCAGCAGCACAGGGCGGCCTGGGAAGCAGGGGAATACGGTGCACAGAGAGGGTGATCGGTGTTGCAGGGGGCGACAATTACTGGAAACGATCATTTGTATGGCTCTCTCTGCAGCAGCTGAAAGCCAACAGGAGGTAGAAGAGAAGAAGCCAGCTTTCAGCTGCTGCAGAGAGAGCCATACAGGGGATTGGTTCCAGTAATTACCTCTCTGCAGCACCGATCACCTTCTTTGCCCACATCCAATTCACCCTGCTGCCTGGGCCCCCCCTGCTGGTCCGGACCCCATACAGGAGGACTGGTGGTACCCACTTATCTACGGCCCTGCATAAGCTAGCCAAAAGGCTTGCCCAAGAAGCATTGTTCAAGAATAGCAATAGGTGAAGTCACCAAGTGCCAGAGAGGTCCCAAACCCATAGTGCTTTTCTGGCACCCCCAGGAGGTATATCACCAGGAGTTCTTTGTGTACCCCAGCCCCTGGCCAGACAAGGGCAGCCCCATACCTACCAGAAGGCACTGCACTTAGGGAGAGTCCTACCTACAAAATTGGGACAATCCTGGTGCACCAGGCCAAAATCAACCCAAAAGGAAAGGCAGAGGGCGTAACTAAAACCTTCAGGGCCCTAGTGCAGGAAACCATGAAGGGCCCCCCCCCCTTTCCATCGGCCCCAGGGCCCTTTCCTCTGGTCTGGTTTTAAGTGCCATAGACTGCAATGTTAAATCACAAAAGTCCCAAGCAAGTCACAAGGAAATCACAAACAAGGAGATCACAAGTAAGTCACAGGACTTCGGGGTCGTAGCACTGTGAACCAAGCCTTACGTTCCCACAGATGTCTTGGGGCCCCCCCCACATTGGCGGAACGACAGGGCCCAGTCGCAAGTGCAATCTTTGTGACCCTGGTAGTTCCGCCACTGAGGAAAGGATATCGCACCAGTATCCACCTATTACTTTAGGAACAGTGGTGGCTGGTGTTTTTTTTTTTGTTTGGAGGGGCCTGCAAACAGCCACCCCCCCCCCCAGCGGCTGGTGGCACCTCAAACCTCCAGCGCCTGTTCGTTGTCTTACCCCATCTAGGTTGCGGGCATCAGGCAGCAGCATCGGGCAGGCGGTTGTGTCCTTTCCTCCATAGCTGCGGCCGTGCGACTCCTCCCCTCCTCCTAGGCGTCCAATAGGATCGCCTGTCCTTTTCGGCCAAACGTCTCATGACCCCGCTTCCTGGTTGGCCTGGGAGGAGGATCAGTGTTAAAATAGCGAATATTCACTCGCTGTTGTAACACATCTGGGTGGGCTCCAACGTTGCCATGTAATGTAATAGTTGAATGAACAGCATTGTCACCCTGTTAAAAGAAGACGAATGAATTTACTGTCAGGATGAATGTTATGGGGGTAAAAAAAAAAACAGCTTTCATCATAGTGTAAATGTATTATTTGATGCCGCCAATAGTTATGTTGTAAAAAGAAACTCTTATCCGTTTCTGTATAATGGACATTCCTCCAGCCATAATGAGGCCTCTTGGATTACAGGCAGATAATGCCGATCGTTCTTCTTTAATTATGCTCGGATCAATGTTGGTGTGAAGGATACATTTCCCCTTATCTGACGGTGGGAACCTTTTCCCTTGGATGTCCCTCGTGGCCATTTTAGTCCTCCTGCCTGATTAGACGTCCACCCACCAGCCTGGGAACAATGCAGCAAATATAACCCCCCCCCCCCCCCCAAGGCTCCACAAATCAGGGTCTCGTCCCTCTCCGCACACAGGAGCTAATTACCATGCATATGATGAAAGGCCACCGATTTCCTATTCCAGAGCGGCTCGATAAGGTGGCGGGACCTTAAAGATTCCCATTTCTGCGATCCAGGACGGCCAGATATAGATTCTGCTTTGCGGCTGAAAATAGGTTCATAAGAAGATTTACTGGTTTAGATAAATTGCACCGTGTTCCCAGAGTCCCCCTGCATCGATCACGTAGAAGATTGAAACTTGTGGAGGGCGATGGGAATTTAATGATGGCTGCTGTATACAGACAGTCCTAACTTGCTGTGACAGTCCAAGTTTTATCACACCGGCCAATGATTGATGGATAAAGAAACCGTTGGCCGGCAAAGTTGGGGCCCTTGGAGACAAAACAACAGTTCCCAGCAGACAATAGAATAACTTGTGCAAGGTTAGTCTGTTACCAAACCCAGGATGTCCTCTCCTGGGTCTCCGGCCACATGCTCTTCTTCGGGAAGGTGTAGAGGTTGCTGTGATTTCTCTCTTTCAATCCTACTGAGCCAGTCCCTCTTTTCCTTCAGTACAATACATTCGTTGTGAGTTTTTTCTCTCAACAAAATGTGCGTTTGCTTCAGTGTATGGGTGGGCGTTAACAATTAATGGTACTGAAACCACAAATTAGTTAATTTTAGGTGTATAAAGGTGACCATACATTATAAAATCTGATTGTACAATCTCTGCTTTAGATTTACCAACACTATATAATCCGAGGACACAGCTATCGATCCAATCACTCTGTATGTAATCAGGCAGGCCCTTGCATGACGTAGTTGATGGTAGATTGAAAGGAGATTGTACAATGAAATTGTATAGGTTTTGGTAAGCTTTACAGACTTCCAGGGACACACTTCCATAGCTCCCAGCTGTCCTGGATTCTGAGGGACTGTCCCGGATTCGGAGGGACTGTCCCGGATTTGGAGGGACTGTGCCGGATTTTGAGGTACTGTCCCGGATTTTGAGGTACTGTCCCAGATTTTGAGGGACTGTCTAGGATTTGGAGGGACTGTCCCGGATTTGGAGGGACTGTCCCGGATTTGGAGGGACTGTCCCGGATTTGGAGGGACTGTTCCTGATTTGGAGGGACTGTCCCGGATTTGGAGGGACTGTCCCTGATTTGGAACAAAGTTCCTCTGGTCCTCTTTCCTCCTCACGTGTCCCTCATGTTGGTCTGATCTGTATAGCTGTATATAAAATGAACTTTTTATCTTTCAAAAAGTGTTTCCCAGCGATAAACCTTTCACCCAATTTCTAAAGTGCTGCATTTGTAATTGTCAAACGGCAATATATAGGAATAGTAAAGGTAAAACAGCACTTGTGGGTTTAACCAATCCATTTTTTCCCTCTAAATTCTCCTTTAACCACTTCAGCCCTGGAAGGATTTACCCTCCTAATGATAAGGGCATTTTTTGCGATATGGCACTGCGTCATCTTAACTGACAATCGATGTCCTTTTTTTCCCCCACAAATAGAGCTTTACTTTGGTGGTATTTGATTATCTCTGCGGTTTTTATTGTTTGCGCTATAAACAAAAAAAAGAGCGTCAATTTAAAAAAAAAAAAACAATATTTTTTACTTTCTGCTATAATATATATCCAAAAAAATATATAAAAAATCGAATTTCTTCATCAGTTTAGGCCAATATGTATTCTGCTACATATTTTTGGTAAAAAATAAATCGCAATAAGCGTATATTGATTGGTTTGCACAAAAGTTATATCGTCTACAAAATTTAGGGACCTTTTATTTTTTTTTATTGTTTTTACTAATAATGGCGGGAATCAGCGATTTTTAGTGGGACTGCGACATTGCCGCGGACAAATCACTAAGTGACACTTTTTGGTGACCAGCTACATTTATACAGCGATCAGTGCTATAAAAATACACTGATCACTGTATAAATGACACTGGCAGGGAAGGGGTTAACACTAGGGGGGCGATCCGGGGGTTAAGTGTTCTCTGGGGAGGTCCTTTCTAACTGTCAGGGGGGATGGGCTCAATGAGAGTAGAGAGAGATCGCTGTTCCTGATCTCTAGGAATAGCTGATCTCTCTCTCCTCCCCTGTCAGAACGGGGATCCGCCCTGTTTACATAGGCAGATCCCCGTTCCGCCTTTGTGAGGAGCAATCGCGAGTGGCCAGCAGACATCGAGCCTGCCGGACCCACGGGCGATCACATGCACAGACCGTCGTACAGGTATGTCGCTTTGCGCAGCCAAGCCGCCTTGCGGCAGTATATGTGCGGAAGGCGGTCGGCAAGAGGATATGGGGGTGCGGCAGGGGAGGCGTGTCCTATGCCTACATAGGTGTCCCTCATTCCCATCTCAGAAAGTTGGGAGGTGCGCACACTTCTCCTGGTTTCAGTAGTACAGCTCTCCTCCACTTAGGCTCCTATATGATCGCTTAGCTCCGGCACACTCTGCCAAATGAACGATCTATGCAAGAAGAAGGTAAGCTACAAAACAATTGATTAGCGGAGGAAGACATTGGCTGTGCAATTTGGCTGTGCAATGCCTACATAGGTGTCCCTCATTCCCATCTCAGAAAGTTGGGAGGTGCGCACACTTCTCCTGGTTTCAGTAGTACACCTTTCCTCCACTTAGACTCCTATATGATCGCTTAGCTCCGGCACACTCTGCCAAATGAACGATCTATGCAAGAAGAAGGTAAGCTACAAAACAATTGATTAGCGGAGGAAGACATTGGCTGTGCAATTTGGCTGTGCAATGCCTACATAGGTGTCCCTCATTCCCATCTCAGAAAGTTGGGAGGTGCGCACACTTCTCCTGGTTTCAGTAGTACACCTTTCCTCCACTTAGGCTCCTATATGATCGCTTAGCTCCGGCACACTCTGCCAAATGAACGATCTATGCAAGAAGAAGGTAAGCTACAAAACAATTGATTAGCAGAGGAAGACATTGGCTGTGCAATTTCGTGAGAACAGTACTCCCTGACCCCAACCCTGACCGCGCCTGCATTGGAGAAGCATGAAACTAGAGAAGTGGTTGGGGCAATCTCCTAGAGGGGAAGGGCAGGCGCAGGGGGTGTGTTCATGAGGTCAGCCGATGAACTACTTTCTTCTAACAGTTTTCAGGAGGATCACCAGGAAAGGTATGGAGGGATTTTCTATAGGAGACACTGGAGGGCTGAGGTAAGGACTGCCCTAGAATATAGAGAAAGATTTTTATTTTCGGCATCGAAGGTACAATAATGGTAAATTGGTACAAAGGGAAGCGGAAATTTTGAAAAAAAAGGTGAACTTAGCCTTTAATCCGCTACTAATAATAATCATTTGCAAGAGAAAATCCAATCAATTTCCATGATATTGACATGCCTGGCTCGGCGGTAAGAAGTCTATAATTAATCGGTTCGCAGTCATTCCTTTCTGCCTAATTAATCTCGGATCAATGTCTTCCGACATCGGAGGAACTCATAAAGCCAGACTTGATAGGAAGGAAAAAAAACATGTATTGAAAGTAGTTTAATAAAATGATGCCGCCGGGCGAGAACAACTTTATTTAGAGATTAACGGTGTGCATGAGATGATTTTCCATGGAGGAAAAAGAAAATGAAAGGTATTTTATAACCAGACAGGAACATTTTGCACATTATCTGCCTGATTTAGCTGGTGAGCTGGGTGATTGGCTTGGCGTACATTGTGGGCAGGGCGGCCGTGCTGCTAGCTTTGCCCCCCGTGGTTGCGGGTCTTCTCCTTCTGTCTAAATTTAATGGCTGAAAAGAAAAATGAAGATGTTCCCATCCTGTCCGGACACACCGATGGATTCTAACCTGGAACGGGAGAGATCTGCCCAGGTTCAATTCACGAAGGATTCATGTTCAAAATTTGTGGGAGAATTCCAATCAAGTCCAATGGTGGTGGTAAGTGGACTTTCTTTTTTTACTATTTTTTTTTCTACTTTCACTAAAACTTTACATATAGTTACATAGGGGACAACCCCCCCCCCCCCCCCTATCTGATATACACTATATTGCCAAAAGTATTGGGACACCTGCCTTTACACGCACATGAACTTAATAGCCTCCAAGTCTTAGTCCGTAGGGTTCAATATTGAGTTGGCTCCGCCTTTGCAGCTATAACAGCTTCAACTCTTCTGGGAAGGCCGTCCACAAGGTTTAGGAGGGTGTCTATGGGAATGTTTGACCATTCTTCCAGAAGAGCATTTGTGTGGTCAGGTGCTGATGTTGGACGAGAAGACCTGGCTCGCAGTCTTTGCTCCTATTCATCCACAGGTGTTCTATCGGGTTAAGGTCAGGACTCTGTGCAGGCTAGTCAAGTTTCTCCACCCCAAACTCGCTCCTCCGTGTCTTTATGGACCTTGCTTTGTGCACTGGTCCAAATCATTGGTGGAGGGGGGATTATAATGCGGGGTTGCTTCTCAGGGGTTGGGCTTGTGTCAGGGCTGGGCTCAGTCCTTCCTTCTCAGAGCTGGCCGCTCAGCTGTCGGCCAATTGCCAGCTCCTATCTCTCTACAGGTACTCAGCTATTGATGATATCCTGCTTGTCAGTCCTGCCTATTTAAGCTGTTCAGCCCAGAGGTTCTCTGCTTTCGCCTTGGTCAACGTAACAGAAACGTTCTTCTGCGATCCTGTTCAAGACTTGTTTTGCTGACATCCCTTCTGGCTCCAGATCATGCTGCTGTTCCACTACATTGATCCCTGATTCTGGCTTGGCTGACTATCCGTTCTAGTTACTGAACTTTTGGCTATGTTTTGACTGCATTTGTTCTTTTTTTCTTTTATTATTAAACAAGTGTGATTTAACTGTACGTCTGTCTCGGCCTGATTTCATGGTTTCTGACAGTTTGGCTCCTTAGTTCCAGTGAAGGGAACTCTTAACGAGTCAGCATACCAAGACATTTTGGGCAATTTCATGCTCCCAAATTTGTGGGAACAGTTTGGGGAGGAGGAACTTGACTGGCCCGCAACCTGATAGAACACCTTTGAGATGAATTAGAGCGGAGACTGCGAGCCAGGCCTTCTCGTCCAACATCAGTGGAAGAAAGGCAGGTGTCCCAATACTTTTGACAATATAATGTATTTTAACACAGGTTCTCTTTAAAAAAAGAAATCAGGGGTCTTCTAGACCCCTGATGTCTCACCTGCCTTCCATTGAAGCCAATGGAGCACAGGTCATGCTCCATTAGCTTCCCCCCTGGCCACAAGGGCCAAAGGAAGTGACACCAGAAACCGGAAGTGACGTTTTACATGTCCTATCCAGGTTCCTTCCAGCTGGGGGAGATCAAAGAATGTATGCTCTCTGATCTCTGTCCCCTCCACCCAATGACACCTGCTGTGCGGGTCTGGGGCCCACAGCTGGGACATACATACCCCGTTTCCCCCGAAAATAAGACCTAGCGTGATTGTCGGTGATGGCTGCAATATAAGCCCTACCTCCCAAATAAGCCCTACCCTGTTTCCCCAAAAATAAGCCCTACCCTGAAAATAGGACCTACAAGGACTTTAACTAGGGCTTATTTGGGGGGTAGGGCTTATATTGCAGCCATCACCGACAATCACGCTAGGTCTTATTTTTGGGGAAACAGGGTAGAAACCCCAAAACCAATGAAATCACCAAAATACCACATATAAAATAAAAGCCCTCTAAGGCCATACAGGGCATTAAGGTTGAAAAAAAAATCTCCCTGCTGAATCTGCACAAATAAAATATTCAGGGACCTCAAACCTGCAGGGGTAGTAAAAGGCAATTTTATATTTGATTACAATTAAATGAAAATATTTAGCTTTGTTATTTTATTTTAGTCTTGAACATTTGACATATACCGAATATATCCCCCCCCCCCCCCCCCCCCCACCATACATTCTGACTTGAATGATGGACCTTTGCTGCCCACTAAATGTGACCATCCATGACATACATTCATTTCATGAAGACCTCTGATCTCGCTTAGCGCTTTTCCCTCCCCTACAGTAACACGAGATGGAGATTCTGATCAGTGATCCGTAAAATAACAACTATTATTCGCAAACAATCGATCTCCATCCAACCAAAGTTAATCTCTTTCGATCATCCTCAGAAACTCTCGATAAATTTCCTCGTCTTTTTCCGCCTCCATAAAGTCGGCCCGCTCACCCGCTGGCAAAAGGGGATGGTTAATTTAGCAACATAAATTATTTCTGGGCAATTAAGCAGAACCGGGAAGGGAACCGAACAAAGGGTGGATCAGCTGCTGACCCGTGATGAAGATGAAATGTTCACCTCGGATTGACACGTTGGCCTTGAACATGGCTGACTTCAAGACAAAAAAAAAAAAAGGAACCTCTTCTGCTGTGGTCAAGTCGTGACCCCCCCTTTCCACGACTTCAAGTTCACAAAAAACAACTGAAGCGTGCGATAATTAATTTGATATTGTGTTTGATTTGCACACCCAATTAAACAGATCCAAAGGGGAATGTCAACGCGGTTTGCTCCCCAGTTAGGGAGGAGGAAAGATGATTGATTGAATGACCTTCCAGATCAAGCAGAAGTCATCGCAACCACAAAGGAGAGCTTTGCAATCAACGGGAATTTATGGCTAATGCAATTAAGAATTGATTCATAATTATCGTCACGCAACTGAAATGAATTCTAGACAAAAACACAGATGATGGAGGGCCGTTCTGTAACTGGAGAAGAACAGAAACATCATCCCTTGGCAAACAAAGTCTGGCACATATATCTGGAATAAGTGACGGTGGGACAGTCCTTATGGGTTCTGGAGATGGCAAGCCACCAGATAACTCTGGAAGTCGTTATAAATGGAGATGTTCTCAAAATTAGCCATGTTACTCTCTGGATTAATCAGCCTGATTAAAAAAAATGAAGTAGCTCATGGAAAGCATCGGGAAGTAGAGATGTTTGCTTTATTTTTTTAACAATAAAATAAATGTCTGGATAAGAGGGCTGGAGGTGAAGATCTGGGTAAATGACTGTAATCGAAATCAGTTTATGAAAGCGTAACTAAACCCAAACAACGTGTAATATATCGCAACTTACAGTCCTAATGCAGGTCGAATATCGAACGAATTTTCTTTTCAAAATCAGAATGTTCGTTTTTTTTTTTGTGATCCGATGGCGCCATCATTGATTTTCGAAAATTCGGGCCGACCAAGTCTTCAATTTCACCGCATGTTGCTACAGAAAAGAATTTTCTTGGCCGGGAATCTTCTTTTCTCTCCGTAAATTTTCTTTTCTTATTACATTTCTCGCACGATTCTCCCATCATTGATTAGAAAATCGTTCGTTTTTCTAAAAATTTCCAACATGTCCGATTCCTAAAAATTTGATTGCCGCACGAAAATCGGCCGTTGCTGCAGCCCCACTAATGGTGCGAAATTCATACGAAAATTCTTTCATACGATTTTCGAAAGAAAATTCTTACGAAATTCGAACCGTGTATGGCCGGTGGTGGCCGCAATCGTTTTCTTTATCATTTTTATTTTATTTTATTTATTTTTAACTGGTGATTCCTGCCAATAATATTTACTGTATACATAGAAGGTGCAATCAGCGTAAAAATAATAATAAGGAAATCCCCCCCCCCCAAAATGCAAGCAGAACACTGAATGATTTTCACAAAAATCGATAACAAATGATAAAAATAAAGAAAGTGCAGCGCAATATAACAATAAAATATAGTCCAAAAAGCTAGTGAACTACAAGTCCCAGAGAGATGACTCCACCGGTGAAGATCAACAGTCTCAATAATGGTGACAGACACCTCCACCTTCGATCTAAGTGCTACGCTCACCTCTAGGCATGGACTCCTGAGCTATGATTAAGCACTGTTTGCAGTGCGAAACGTGTCAGCTCTTCTGTCCGTTCTGCTGTGGCATGTATTTTTGTTGATTTTTTACTCAATAAAGGCGAAAATAATTTTTTGAGTGCGGCTGTCCAGGATTTTTCTCAAACTTCATTGCTATAAGCATTGCCAGCACCGTGTCTTCCAGCCTAGAGGAGAGGTTTGTTCCTGATTGACCTGCCTGGTTCGGTGATATTTCTTTCTCATGGACTCCGGAACTAACAGGCAGTCATGCCAGCAGGTCCCACACAACAGGTAGGTAACAGAAAGGAATCAATTAGAACTTCTCCTAGAACTTCTCCTCCAGATCGATCTTCTCAATGCGGGCATCAAACCTTGTGTATATGAATATACACATGGTTTGATGCCCGCATTGAGAAGATCGATCTGAATATACACATGGTTTGATGCCCGCATTGAGAAGATCGATCTAAATATACACATGGTTTGATGCCCGCATTGAGGAGATCGATCTGAATATACACATGGTTTGATGCCCGCATTGAGAAGATCGACCTGAATATACACATGGTTTGATGCCCACATTGAGAAGATCGACCTGAATATACACATGGTTTGATGCCCGCATTGAGAAGATCGACCTGAATATACACATGGTTTGATGCCCACATTGAGGAGATCGATCTGAATATACACATGGTTTGATGCCCGCATTGAGAAGATCGACCTGAATATACACATGGTTTGATGCCCGCATTGAGAAGATCGATCTGAATATACACATGGTTTGATGCCCGCATTGAGAAGATCGACCTGAATATACACATGGTTTGATGCCCACATTGAGAAGATCGACCTGAATATACACATGGTTTGATGCCCGCATTGAGAAGATCGACCTGAATATACACATGGTTTGATGCCCCTATAGAGAATATCGATCTGGAGGAGAAGTTCTAGGAGAAGTTCTAATTGATTCCTTTCTGTTACCTACCTGTTGTGTGGGACCTGCTTGCATGACTGCCCGTTAGTTCCGGAGTCCATGCCTAGAGGTGAGCGTAGAACTTAGATCGAAGGTGGAGGTGTCTGTCACCATTATTGAGACTGTTGATCTTCACCGGTGGAGTCATCTCTCTGGGACTTGTAGTTCACTAGCTTTTTGGACTATATTTTATTGTTATATTGCGCTGCACTTTATTTATTTTTAATAATATTTACTGGACTGTATCTATGGAGGAACAGCGTTGTCACTAGGGATAATATGGGTTTGGTCCAAACTGGGTTTGGAGGTAAGCTGTGATTGCTGGGCCCTGCAGCTACGCATATACCCAGGGGTGGGGATGCTCATGTCATTATTGACCGAATATAGCCACCATACTGCCATGAACTCTACCTTTATGAAGGCATCTGACATGGTAGGTTACCATACCCCCTAACTTTTCAACTTGGGAATGAGGGACATTGCAGCGAGACAGTGACCTGCGGCATGCTTTGCGTGCCGCAGCAAAAAGTTGGTGTGGCCAAACATGATAGTGGGATGGGGCTCAAGGTCTGTGGTTAAACAAAACCTGGGCGTCCTTGTACCTATAAAATATGCTTTGATTGCTGCACCACAAGCTGGAGTGTCAGAGATACATATAAACCTCAACACAATCATTTAAAAAAATCCTTCAAATACATCTGCTTTTGTATTTACTGAAAATAGACAAAGAGCTTAAAATAGAGGATTATGAAGGAGCTGTGAAACCCTGGGATGGAGCCAAAAAATAAGTACTGCAGTACATGTAACACATAGTAGCAAAGGATGGTCATAGTCAAGTTGCTCCTAATAGCGGGAGTGACTTAAAGACGGATGATTAAAAAGAAGTTGAGCCTAGTTTCTGTACACAGTGCACCATTGCTTGAACATATGAACATCAGAAGGAAAGTCTTATCTCAATAGTCAGAAATATGGAACAAAACACTTATGCCCCGTACACACGGTCGGATTTTCCGATGGAAAATGTGTGATAGGACCTTGTTGTGGGAAATTCCGACCGTGTGTGGGCTCCATCACCCATTTTCCATCAGATTTTCCGACACACAAAGTTTGAGAGCAGGATATAAAATTTAACAAAATCCGTTGTCGGAATTTCCGATCGTGTGTACACAAATCCGACGCACAAAGTGCCACGCATGCTCAGAATAAATAAAGAGATGAAAGCTATTGGCTACTGCCCCGTTTATAGTCCCGACGTACGTGTTTTACGTCACCGCGTTCAGAATGATCGGATTTTCCGACAACTTTGTGTGACCGTGTGTATGCAAGACAAGTTTGAGCCAACATCCGTCGGAAAAAATCCTAGGATTTTGTTGTCGGAATGTCCGATCAATGTCCGACCGTGTGTACGGGGCATTAAGGATTTTCAAATTAGTGGTTGTAGGGGTGGTAAAACCTTGGACGGCGGGTAGGAAAGATCACTATGGTACACGAAAGGCAGGAAGGAAGGATCACTATGGCACATAGAAGAAAGGAAGGAAGGATCACTATGGAACATGGAAGGCAGGAAGGAAGGATCACTATGGCACATGGAAGGCAGGATCACTACGGCACATGAAAGGGAGGAAGGATCACTATGACACATGGAAGGCTGGAAAGAAGGATCACTATGGCACATGGAAGGCAGGAAGGAAAGATCACTATGGCACATGGAAGGGAGGAAGGATCACTATGACACATGGAAGGCTGGAAAGAAGGATCACCATGGCACATGGAAGGCAGGAAGGAAGGATCACTATGGCACATGGAAGGCAGGAAGGATCACTATGGCACATGGAAGGCTGGAAGTAAGGATCACTATGGCACATGGAAGGCAGGAAGGAATGATCACTATGGTACATAGAATCCAGGAAGTATCACTATGTTATATGGAAAGAAGTGTTCACTCACCCAGAGGCTCAGGCAGCAACATCAGGAGCACTGCTTCAAAATTCCCACCCACACAACCCCTTTACAGCCACAGATTGACTGCGCGTTGAGGATTGTGGGCAGACACAGGGGGATATGGAGAGGGGGGGAGCAGACCAAGCCTCTCTCTTCTTCCATTCTGCGAGCTTTAGAATGGGTGAGCTGGTGGGCCGTGAGTGGACGGGAGAGATGGGGGGCTGTGCTGGCTGGGCACTGAGCGAGTCTCAGCCTTGACAGCTACGACACGCACCTGACAGGCGGATTAGTGGAGTCAAGTGCCAAAACTTGTTCCAGTTATTGGGCTTTGCTGCAGGATTCAGCTCAGATTCACAGGACACTGGGATTTACTTGAAATCTGAAACAGTCCCGGTGAATCCGGGATGGTTGGGAGGTATGGGTTACTGTCTCTGGGTTGCTGGGGACATACCTGTTTTGCACCTTGCCTTAAATCTTGGGGGCATCCAAGTATCGGTAGGCATACCAGCTACAGTATAAGAAAATTGTGAAATCCTCATATACCTGCCTTGATACACAGTTGCTGGTCATATGACCAGATTCATAGGTGTAACCAGGTGCTGGACTACATAAATATGGAGAAGGAGACATTTCCCTCTTTGTAATCAGTTTCCTTTCACTTTCTGCTACTATGCTCTATGTTGTGTTTCACTATCCCCTCCAGAAAGCAGAGGAAGAAAGCCTATGAGAGCTAGCGCCAGGAAAGCCTATGGACTGCTCTGCAGAACGCTGAGGGTTCCCATAGGGGATTGAGGAAGAAGGGTAATGGGGGAACAGCTTTTACTAGACTGCACCGGAAACCTCATTCTCTTTGCAGCACGGGAGCAGAGGTGTACACATTGGTCCTGGTGCACGCAGATTATCCACAGGGCCAGAGACTAAGACCTGGGGGTGGAGACACCTGGGGCAGTACAGCACGAACCACAGTGATCACATCTGCACCGTTGCGGCAGGGAGAATGGAGCATCCGTTCACCCTCTACTTCCCACTGCTGATCATTGGAGGCATTCTGTGGAGAGACGGAGGGGCCCCACTTCTAAAGAGAGAAGTCACAGCAACAATCCCGGGTACTGGTGAGAGGGCTGTTAGCCCATAGCTGATACTAACAGGAACTGAGCCACTGAGAGCAGAACACCAAGTGTGCCCAATCCATACTGCACCCATACTGCACTTATTCCAAACCTTTACTGCACCTATACCAATCCTATACTGTATCTGAAGCACATCTACCTTGCACCTGTGTAGAGACTATACCTTACCTTTACTGCATCTTTACTGCATGCAGGTTAACTGGAACTGTTGTTAAGTGCACTGGCTCTCTTAAAGGGCCCCAACAATAGCCGGCAGAAGAACATCTCAAAAGACTGCCTCTCCCATAATAATTATTCTGCAAGCCCCCCCGTTTGTTCCCCTGCCCCTCTGACCACCATCCTCCTGTTCTTTTAAGCAGTGCATACCCAGTTGTTCTAGGCCTAGCATTGCTGCCTGCCATAAATGTGCTTTGGCAGTACAGTTCCAACACTACTGCTCACTGCTTCATTTAAGGTGGCCTTGCTACTTTTTATGCTGATCTGGATGCCAAACGTCATCTTATGCCTAGTACTTATTGTTACTTTGTATGCTAAATTGTGTTATTACCATTGTTAATCAATTTTATGTTTGCCTGTGTACCAACTATATTGGTTGACAATATATTAAGTTTGCCTTTACTACCTGGTTTGGTGCCTGTTTTCTTTGATATAGTACTACTATTGAGTACTAAGTATTACTTTCAGTGATTTCTTGCGGTATTTTATTTTTGTACACTAAAACGGTTGTATTAAAGTGGCTGAGGTTCTTGAAAAGGTTGAGGCAAAGAACAGAGGACCCATCCAATCCAGTAGTGGCTCCTAAGGGGGTAGCACTACATAGGCATTAGTCATGTGATCTCAGCTGAAAGGCGTTGGAGAGTTCAGGTCAGGGGCGGATCCGGAGGGGGGGAAGGGCAATTGCTCCCCCAGAGAAAATATTACAAACTCTGAGGCCGAGTGTGCCCCGGGTAACCAGAGCCACGGTCGGGACAACTCGCAGCCATTCTAAACATTAATTACTGCTCAGAAATCTCAGGACTGCACTCTCCGCCCCCTGTACCTCCCCAGCAGTTTTTCTCCTGCAGGCTGCTGCTTAAGTGGGCGGGATGGGGATGTGCCTTCTCTCCCGAGATCGCGCTCATCTGGAAGTGGGAGGTGTGAGCAGCTGAGCAGAGGGAGACGAGTGAATGTTCCTGGAGGTGAGCAATTGAACTCCCTAAAGCGTTATGACTGCCCTGATGTATGCCCTCCTGAACCCCCCCCCAGTGTATGCCCTCCTGATCCCCCCAGTGTATGCCCTCCCGATCCCCCCAATGTATGCCCCCTGATCTCCGCAGTGTTTGTCCTCCTGATCCCCCCAGTGTATGCCCTCCTGACCCCCCCCCCCAGTGTATCCCCTCCTGACCCCCCCTAGTGTATGTCCTCCTGATCCCCCTCAGTGTATGTCCTCCTGACCCCCCCTCAGTGTATCCCCTCCTGATCCCCCCCGTGTATGCCCTCCTGACCCCCCCAGTGTATGACCTCCTGATCCCCCCAGTGTATGCCCTCCTGACCCCCCCAGTGTATGCCCTCCTGATCCCCCCAGTGTATGCCCTCCTGATCCCCCCCGTGTATGCCCTCCTGACCCCCCAGTGTATGACCTCCTGATCCCCCCAGTGTATGCCCTCCTGACCCCCCCAGTGTATGCCCTCCTGACCCCCCCAGTGTATGCCCTCCTGATCCCCCCAGTGTATGCCCTACTGATCCCCCAGTGTATGCCCTCCTGATCCCCCCAGTGTATGCCCTCCTGATCCCCCCAGTGTATGCCCTCCTGATCCCCCCAGTGTATGCCCTCCTGATCCCCCCAGTGTATGCCCTCCTGATCCCCCCAGTGTATGACCTTCTTATCCCCCCAGTGTATGCCCTCCTGATCCCCCCAGTGTATGCCTTCCTAATACCCCCCCCCCGGTGTATGACCTCCTGATCCCCCTCAGTGTATGTCCTCCTGACCCCCCCCCAAGTGTATCCCCTCCTGATCCCCCCCAGTGTATGCCCCCCTGACCCCCCCAGTGTATGACCTCCTGATCCCCTCAGTGTATGCCCTCCTGACCCCCCAGTGTATGCCCTCCTGATCCCCCCCAGTGTATGCCCTCCTGATCCCCTAGTGTATGCCCTCCTGATCCCCCCAGTGTATGCCCTCCTGATCCCCCCCAGTGTATGCCCTCCTGATCCCCCCCAGTGTATGCCCTCCTGATCCCCCCAGTGTATGACCTCCTGATCCCCCCCAGTGTATGCCCTCCTGACCCCCCCAGTGTATGCCCTCCTGATCCCCCCAGTGCATGCCCTCCTAATCCCCCCTGGTGTATGACCTCCTGATCCCCCAGTGTATGCCCTCCTGATCCCCCCAGTGTATGCCCTCCTGATCCCCCCCAGTGTATGCCCTCCTGATCCCCCCAGTGTATGCCCTTCTGATCACCCCCAGTGTATGCCCTCCTGATCCCCCCAGTGTATGCCCTTCTGATCACCCCCAGTGTATGCTCTCCTGATCCCCCAAGTGTATGCCCTCCTTATCCCCCCAGGTGTATGCCCTCCTGATCCCCCCTAGTGTATGCTCTCCTGATCACCCCAGTGTGTGCCCTCCTGATCACCCCAGTGTGTGCCCTCCTGATCCCACCCAGTGTATGTCCTCCTGATCCCCCCGTGTATGCCCTTTTGAGCCCCCCCCGTGTATACCCTCCTGATCCCCCCTGTGTATGCCCTCTCGATCCCCCCCCGTGTATGCCATCCTGATCCCCCCAGTGTATACCCTCCTGATCCCCCCTGTGTATGCCCTCCTGATCCCCCCCGTGTATGCCCTTTTGAGCCCCCCCAGTGTATGCCCTCCTGATCCCCCATGTATGCCCTCCTGATCCCCCCCGTGTATGCCCTCCTGATCCCCCTAGGGTATGCCATCCCGATCCCCCCCCCCCAGCGTGTGCCATTGTGACCCACCCCCCACCTGGTGACACATAGTCCTTTGCTCTACTGATCCCTGTACACTGTCCTACATCCTACTGACCCCTGTACATTGCCCTGTTACCCCCTGTCTTCCACCCTACTTACCCTATTTCCTCTGTTCTTTCAACTCCTGTCCTCTGCCCTGCTGACCCCCTGTTCTCTGCCGGACTGTTCCATGTACACTGCCCTACATCCTACTGACCTCTGTACCCTGTACACTGTATTATACCTTACATTTAAATTTAAGCAACACCTTATTTTCTGGCAGTGCCTCTCCCAAGACTAGACTCTGGATCCGCCCCTGGTTCAGGTAGACCTCCTGACCTAAAGGCATGACTCCTACACTTCTTCAGCTAAGATCCCATAACTGGTGACTGAACCTTTAGTCCCATGACCATCCCCCATAGAAATAACATTATAATTATTTTGGAGGTTCTTCAAACATTATTTAAGGTAGTGGGGTGGACAAGACGGCTGACCCAACTCTGCCCTATGGTATGATATGGTATGATATGGTATGGTTGTGTATGGTATGGTATGATATGATATGGTATGGTATGGTATGGTATGATATGGTATGGTATGGTATGGTATGATATGGTATGGTATGGTATGGTATGGTATGGTATGATATGGTATGGTATGATATGATATGGTATGGTATGGTATGATATGGTATGGTATGGTATGGTATGATATGGTATGGTATGGTATGGTATGATATGGTATGGTATGGTATGGTATGGTATGGTATGATATGGTATGGTATGGTATGGTATGATATGGTATGGTATGGTATGGTATGATATGGTATGGTATGGTATGGTATGATATGATATGGTATGGTATGGTATGGTAACCATGTGCGCCGTCAATAAATTTGTTTCGTTTCGTTCCGTTTCATATTAGAATTAATTCGTATTTCGTAATTCGTGTCCGAAATTTCGTACGAAATACGAATTTTCATTAGGTTTGTTAACTTTTCGTAACAATTACGAATGTTCGTTATGATGAATTTATCATTATGAGGGGCTCCCACCATCCCTGTGCTGTGCTAACTTCCTGGGTTTTTAACTTTTAGGTCCGTTAACTTTTCGTAACATTTACGAATGTTCGTTAGGAATTTGGATCCGAAATTCGTAAATGAAATTTCGTATTTCGTACAAAATTCGGAAGCATAGCAATTCGTATTTCGGATCCTCCCGAATGTATGGATTTACGGAAATACGTATGAATTTTCGATTCGTACGAAACTAATCGCACATGTCTATGATGTGGTATGGTATGATAAGGTAAGGTATAGTATGGTATGGTATGGTATGATATATTAGGATATGGTATGATATGATATGGTATGGTAGGATATGATATGGTATGGTAGGATATGGTATGATATGATATGGTATGGTAGGAAATGGTATGGTATGGTATGATATGATATGGTAGGATATGGCATGGTATGGTAGGATATGGCATGGTATGGTAGGATATGGTATGGCATGGTATGGTAGGATATGGTATGGTATGGTATGGTATGGTAGGATATGGTATGATATGGTATGGTATGGTATGGTAGGATATGGTATGGTAGGATATGGTATGGTAGGATATGGCATGGTATGGTATGATATGGTATGGTATGGTAGGATATGGTATGGTAGGATATGGTATGATATGGTATGGTATGATAGGATATGGTATGGTATGGTAGGATATGGTATGGTATGGTAGGATATGGTATAGCATGGTATGGTAGGATATGGTATAGCATGGTATGGTAGGATATGGTATGGTATGGTAGGATATGGTATGGTATGGTACGATATGGTATGGTATGGTATGATATGGTATGGTATGATATGGTATGGTAGGATATGGTATGGTATGGTATGATATGGTATGGTATGGTATGGTAGGATATGGTATGGTATGGTATGGTATGGTATGGTATGGAATGGTATGATATGGTATGGTATGGTATGGTATGGTAGGATATGGTATGATATGGTATGGTATGGTATGGTATGGTATGGTATGGTAGGATATGGTATGGTATGGTAGGATATGGTATGGTATGGTAGTATATGGTATGGTAGGATATGGTATGGTATGGTAGGATATGGTATGGTATGGTAGTATATGGTATGGTAGGATATGGTATGGTATGGTATGATATGGTATGGTATGGTATGGTATGGTATGGTAGGATATGGTATGATATGGTATGGTATGGTATGGTAGGATATGGTATGGTATGGTATGGTATGGAATGGTATGATATGGTATGGTATGGTATGGTATGGTAGGATATGGTATGGTATGGTATGGAATGGTATGATATGGTATGGTAGGATATGGTATGGTATGGTATGGTAGGATATGGTATGGTATGGTAGGATATGGTATGGTATGGTAGTATATGGTATGGTAGGATATGGTATGGTATGGTATGATATGGTATGGTATGGTATGGTATGGTATGGTATGGTAGGATATGGTATGATATGGTATGGTATGGTATGGTAGGATATGGTATGGTATGGTATGGTATGGAATGGTATGATATGGTATGGTATGGTATGGTATGGTAGGATATGGTATGGTATGGTATGGAATGGTATGATATGGTATGGTAGGATATGGTATGATATGGTATGGTATGATATGGTATGGTATGGTATGGTAGGATATGGTATGGTATGGTATGGTAGGATATGGTATGATATGGTATGGTATGGTATGGTATGGTATGGTAGGATATGGTATGGTATGGTAGGATATGGTATGGTATGGTATGGTAGGATATGGTATGGTATGGTAGGATATGGTATGGTATGGTATAGAATGGTATGATATGGTATGGTATGGTATGGTATGGTATGGTATGGTATGGTATGGTATGGTATGATATGGTATGATATGGTATGGTATGGTATGGTATGGTATGGTAGGATATGGTATGGTATGGTAGGATATGGTATAATATGGTATGGTATGGTATGGTATGGTAGGATATGGTATGGTATGGTATGGTATGGTAGGATATGGTATGGTATGGTAGGATATGGTATGGTATGGTAGGATATGGTATGGTATGGTATGGAATGGTATGATATGTATGGTATGGTATGGTAGGATATGTATGATATGGTATGGTATGGTAGGATATGGTATGGTATGGTATGGTATGGTAGGATATGGTATGGTATGGTATGGTAGGATATGGTATGGTATGGTATGGTATGGTATGGTATGGTATGGTAGGATATGGTATGGTATGGTAGGATATGGTTATGGTATGTATGGTATGGTAGGATATGGTATGGTATGGTAGGATATGGTATGGTATGGTACGGTAGGATATGGTATGGTATGGTATGGTATGGTAGGATATGGTATGGTATGGTAGGATATGGTATGGTATGGTATGGAATGGTATGATATGGTATGGTATGGTATGGTAGGATATGGTATGATATGTATGGTATGGTATGGTATGGTATGGTATGGTAGGATATGGTATGGTATGGTAGGATATGGTATGGTATGGTATGGTATGGTAGGATATGGTATGGTATGGTAGGATATGGTATGGTATGGTATAGAATGGTAAGATATGGTATGGTATGGTATGGTAGGATATGGTATGGTAGGATATGGTATGGTATGGTAGGATATGGTATGATATGGTATGGTATGGTATGGTATGGTAGGATATGGTATGGTATGGTATGGTAGGATATGGTATGGTATGGTAGGATATGGTATGGTATGGTATGGAATGGTATGATATGTATGGTATGGTATGGTAGGATATGGTATGATATGGTATGTATGGTAGGATATGGTATGGTATGGTATGGTATGGTATGGTAGGATATGGTATGGTATGGTATGGTATGGTATGGTAGGATATGGTATGGTATGGTATGGTATGATATGGTATGGTATGGTATGGTAGGAATGGTATGGGTATGGTAGGATATGGTATGGTATGGTATGGTATGGTATGGTATGGTATGATATGATATGTATGGTATGGTAGGATATGGTATGGTATGGTACGGTAGGATATGGTATGGTATGGTATGGTATGGTAGGATATGGTATGGTATGGTATGGTATGGTATGGTATGGTATGGTATGGTATGGTATGGTAGGATATGGTATGGTATGGTAGGATATGGTATGGTATGGTATGGTATGTATGGTATGGTAGGATATGTATGGTATGGTAGGATATGGTATGGTAGGATATGGTATGGTATGGTATGGTTATGGTATGGTAGGATATGGTATGGTATGGTATGGTATGGTAGGATATGTATGGTATGGTAGGATATGGTATGGTATGGTATGGAATGGTATGATATGGTATGGTATGGTATGGTAGGATATGGTATGATATGGTATGGTATGGTAGGATATGGTATGGTATGGTATGGTATGTATGGTATGGTAGGATATGGTATGGTATGGTATGGTATGGTATGGTATGGTAGGATATGGTATGGTATGGTATGGTATGGTATGGTATGGTATGGTAGGATATGGTATGGTATGGTAGGATATGGTATGGTATGGTATGGTATGGTATGGTATGATATGATATGGTATGGTATGGTAGGATATGGTATGGTATGGTACGGTAGGATATGGTATGGTATGGTATGGTAGGATATGGTATGGTATGGTATGGTATGGTATGGTATGGTATGGTATGGTAGGATATGGTATGGTATGGTAGGATATGGTATGGTATGGTATGGTATGGTATGGTAGGATATGGTATGGTATGGTAGGATATGGTATGGTAGGATATGGTATGGTATGGTATGGTATGGTATGGTATGGTAGGATATGGTATGGTATGGTAGGATATGGTATGGTATGGTATGGTATGGTATGGTAGGATATGGTATGGTATGGTAGGATATGGTATGGTATGGTATGGTATGGTAGGATATGGTATGGTATGGTATGGTATGGTATGGTAGGATATGGTATGGTATGGTATGGTATGATATGGTATGGTATGGTATGGTAGGATATGGTATGGTATGGTAGGATATGGTATGGTATGGTATGGTATGGTATGGTATGATATGATATGGTATGGTATGGTAGGATATGGTATGGTATGGTACGGTAGGATATGGTATGGTATGGTATGGTATGGTAGGATATGGTATGGTATGGTATGGTATGGTATGGTATGGTATGGTATGGTAGGATATGGTATGGTATGGTAGGATATGGTATGGTAGGATATGGTATGGTATGGTATGGTATGGTATGGTATGGTATGGTAGGATATGGTATGGTATGGTAGGATATGGTATGGTAGGATATGGTATGGTATGGTATGGTATGGTATGGTAGGATATGGTATGGTATGGTATGGTATGGTATGGTAGGATATGGTATGGTATGGTAGGATATGGTATGGTATGGTATGGAATGGTATGATATGGTATGGTATGGTATGGTAGGATATGGTATGATATGGTATGGTATGGTAGGATATGGTATGGTATGGTATGGTATGGTATGGTATGGTAGGATATGGTATGGTATGGTATGGTATGGTATGGTATGGTAGGATATGGTATGGTATGGTATGGTATGGTATGGTATGGTATGGTATGGTATGGTAGGATATGGTATGGTATGGTAGGATATGGTATGGTATGGTATGATATGGTATGATATGATATGGTATGGTATGGTAGGATATGGTATGGTATGGTACGGTAGGATAGGATATGGTATGGTATGGTATGGTATGGTATGGTATGGTATGGTAGGATATGGTATGGTATGGTAGGATATGGTATGGTAGGATATGGTATGGTATGGTATGGTATGGTATGGTATGGTAGGATATGGTATGGTATGGTAGGATATGGTATGGTATGGTATGGTATGGTATGGTAGGATATGGTATGGTATGGTAGGATATGGTATGGTATGGTAGGATATGGTATGGTATGGTATGGTATGGTAGGATATGGTATGGTATGGTAGGATATGGTATGGCTTTGTATACAGTTATCCAGATGTGTGAAAATGTAACGTAGAAGCTGAAAAGCAGAAAAGTGATATCTAAACATCAAAACAAAAGTGGAGTTTTCTTCAAAGTGAAACATAGTTCATTCTTCTGCCTCTTTTTCTCCATGAAGCATAATCATTTACATTTTAATTAAAATAAAATATTGTATCCTGTATATGGCAGCTGTTAAGATTTTCATTCCCTTTAGATTAGAGAAAAACGCGACAAAATTATAGAAGCGCCTCTGCTTTTTTGAATTGAGATGCAGAACGCGCCTTGATTGACAGAGCTTGATTCTATACATCATTGCCATTCTGCAGAAATTGCATATCACTCAGAAGAATCTGCTGGCTTGCATATAAATGGCGAGCTCGCAATGCTGTTTTGGAAGGGGTATTGCTTTTCGCCTTAGAAATAGCAGATTTAATTTCCAGTTCATTTTCCTTCCACCGTAATTTGTCTCTTATTTAGTCCCCCCCGCCAACCATTAACCCTGGCACGGTGCCAGTGCATTTCAAGGGAAGGGCCATTTTCCTTTGGGTGTTGCAGGGGTGGGTTCCGATCCACATTCCCTCTCTTCTCTTACTTTTATTCGTCTTTTCTCTCATTTAGTTCATCGGCTTTATTGATCTGCTACAGAACTCAAGTGCATTTCAAGGGATGCTCCGTTTTCCATTATTTTCCAACTTCCATTGGAATTTTCAGGGTTAAGGGCCATTCTTGTCTCCCTCTCCCCTCCCACCTTCATTTTTTTTCTCATTTAGTCCCCTTCTCTCCATTAACCCCAGCCACAATGCAAGTCAACTGCGACCAGCTGCTTATTACAGGCACATCTGCTTGGTGAGCGATGAAAGCCCTTCAAGGGCTCCTCCGGATCTATAAACTCAGAATATACTCCAGATATGTTCACAAACATGGCGCTACCTTAGAAGAGAGAGACCTGGGGGACCGATAGAACCCGTTCTGTAGTGGTAGACTCTATGCCAGGGCTTGACCAATTTGCTTTGAATCTAGGAGCCAGCTAAAGAAGGTGGGAGCCAGTTTCTTTAACCGCTTCAGCCACGGAAGATTTTACCCCCTTCCTGCCCAGAGCACTTTTTGTGATACGGCACTGCGTCGCTGTAACTGACAATTGTGCGGTCTTGCGACATTGCACCCATACAAAATTGACGTCCTTTTTTTCTGCACAAATAGAGTTTTCTCCTGGTGGTATTCGATCAGCTCTGCGTTTTTTATTTTTTGCGCTATAAACAAAAAAAGAGTGACAATTTTGAAAAAAAAAAGCAATATTTTTTACTTTTTGCTATAATAAATATCCCCCAAAAAATATATAAAAAACGAATTTATTCCTCAGTTTAGGCCGATATGTATTCTTCTACATTCACAAACAATGAGAAATAAACAGATACAAAGTATTTCTCCCTCAGCGCTCATGCAAAAAAAAAATATGATAAATAAAAATATATATATCTGGTACTATAAAAATGTAAACTGTGTCAAAAAATATGTATAAAAAAAACCCAAAGTCTTTTAAAGATTAGCAGCGCTATTCTTCTACATATTTTTGGTAATAAAAATCGCAATAAGCGTATATTGATTGGTTTGCACAAAAGTTATAACGTCTACAAAATAGGGGATAGATTTATGGCATTTTTGTTATTATTATTTTTTTTTTACTAGTAATGGCGGCGATTTGCGATTTTTATCATGACTGCAACATTATGGCGGACACGTCGGACACTTTTGACACTATTTTGGTAGCACTGGCATTTATACAGCGATCAGTGCTATAAAAATGCATTGATTACTGTATAAATGACACTGGCAGGGAAGGAGTTAAACATTAGGGGGCGATCAAGGGGTTAAGTGTGTCCTAGGGAGTGATTCTAACTGTGGGGGGGAGGGGCTATCACTGACATGACAGCGATCACTGCTCCCGACGACAGTAGATCTGTCGTGTCACTGGGCAAAACAGGGAAATGCCATTGAGTCCGCGGGACCCGCGGGCACGGTCACAGAGTACGCAGCGATAATGCTGCGATTTTAAGGGGATGTACCTGTATGCCCATTTTTCCAGCCCAGCCATTGTACATCGTCGTGTGGGGGAACTTAATTTTTTTTTGGGGGGGGGGATTTTGTGTGCTTGGGTGTAACTTGTTTTTTTTTTTCCAATTAAAAAAACATTTTTTTTTACTTCACTTTTTTTTTACTTCACTTTTTTTTTCCCACCACATTGGGGACAAAAATTCTCCTGTGCGATGATTTTTTTGGGTGACAGGTTCTCTTTAATGAGATATCCAGAGTGTAAAAGACCCCCAATGTCTCCCCTGTGCTCCACTGAATGGAATGCAATGAACATCCCACTGCATTACATTCTTTCAAGCCTTGTTGGCCGGGAAACTGTCACCGGGGACCCGGAAGTGACGTCACACATCAATCCGGAAGTGACGTCACACATCACTTCCGGGGCAACCATTAGAAGGGAAGGAGAGCAGACGTGTGTCCGCTCTCCTCCCTCCCCTCTACCCGGCGGCACCCGCTATGCCAGTCCCAGGCCCACAGATGGGCAAGCGGAGCCTTGGATACATAGCCCGGGGGGGGACAGACAATTGGGCGGTAGCTCAAAACTTCTGGTCACATTAGCATTTGTTAGTTTGCAAGTTTCCTTGCGTTGCATTAAAGCGGGGTTCCACTATCTCTGAGATTTTTTTTTTCCGGCAAAATGACAATGAATATGCTCTATTAATATAGAACTCACTTGTTCGGTTTTTAAAGACGAGTGCTGTCCGTTTTCCCCCAATAAAGAAACTTATAAACTACGATCCAGACCGTTGTCATCTTGCCTGTGGGCATGTGAATCCCACAGGCATCCTCTTCCGGGATACGGTGCTGCTGATCAACCAGCATGCACCGCCCGTTCTGTTCCCGATCTCGCGCATGCGCAGTAGATTGCAATAGCAGCGCCCTCAACAGCTCCGGTTGCCATCACAACGAGCGGCGTCATAGGAAGTCCTGCCCCGTTGTGATGGCAATGACGTCACTCCCAGGATTGAAATCTCGAGAACTCTCGCAACAGGCCGCCGCACTGACTCCTGGGAACAATGACACAAGCTCCCAGGAGCCAGTGCGGCTAAGAGGAAGTGACGATTTAGCCGCAGGAAACACGCCCCTATCCGCAGCCTGTACATCCTGGAAGACACAGATACTACAACAAAGGTACAGTATAAAAAAAAAAAAAAAAGTGCCGTTTTGTCATTAGGACATTGCGGTAATCCTCTGCAGCTAGTGTTGTAAAATCGGGTGGAGATCCGCTTTAAGCTCTTACAGGCGGGATTCCGCGCTGGACTGACTTACTGGCTTGAGGGTCTGTGAGTGAGTGATGGTGGGGGGGGCGTGTCGCTCCTGCTGAATCTTGCCCAACTTGGCAGAAAGGTGGCGGTGAGCCCTTTTGAGGGGCTTGGGCTGCTACCTCTGGGTATGGCAGGGGCGGCCCGTCCATTGAGGGTGCACGGGCGCCGCCCCCTCTATCCACGCCACCCCCCCTATATGATTAATAGGTAGATTCATGCACAGCATGAATCTATCCATGGCTGCCGCGGCCACACCCTATTTATGCGTCTGACCCCTATTAGGTTTTTTTTTTTTGAAGCACGGGATTAGAGCCAGAGGCTCTAATAGGCTTCAAAATAGGGTGGACTCGTGGCGCAGAGCACTGCGCCATGAGCCCACCCAGGTGTGTTAGAAAAGCAAATGAATACCGTATTCGCTTTTCTAACACTGAATCGCCTCTCCGACAATCAGGAAATGCGGGTCTGATACCTGTTTCCAGATTGGTTGAAAGGTCAGGTGATCCTATTGGGCGCCTAGGAGGAGGAGGAGGAGGAGGGGGGTGCATGGCGGGAAGCCGCCATGATCCACACCACAGGAGGAGGAAGAAAGCAGCCGGACATGCTGCCCGCCCGCTTCCTAGATGGGGTAAGTGCGGGACTTGGATGGCCTGACTGTCCTCCAGCGGGAGGGGGGGTTACCGCCCCCTCAAAAGAAAAAACCACCAGCCGCCAGTGGGGTATACGGCCTCAAGGTCGTTTCTGCATATTCTTGTGAGGGTGGGTAGAAGGAGCGCCCGGTATCCAATTAGAAGTGAAATAAAAGTGAATATGTAACAACGACACACTCACCTTTATTTCACTTGCATTGCATGAGCCCGGCTTCACACATGTGCGGTGCGAACTGAAGCTCAGGTTTCACTGGGGAGATAAAAATAACTTGTTCAAAGGTTTATCTGCGTTTCAGCTGCGGATCAGAGAGCAGGGAGAGGGGGAGGGAGAGGGGAGGGAGAGGGGAGGGAGAGGGGGAGGTGTAGTGAGGAGAAGGAGAAAATCCATGTTCAGAACGCAATGCATCTGCCAATCAGATGCGTTCCCATAGAAGATACTGGGCTTGTAATTCGAAACGCAATGCCCAGAAAACGCACACGTTTTTTGTGCAATGCGCAGTGCGAATGCAACGCACATATGTGAACCAGATGCATTCCAATGAATATATTTTAAAATGTCCTGCGAATTGGATGCATTGTAAGCCGCATCTAATTCGCATAGGTGTGAACCCGGGCTTAAGGTAGCCAAATGTGGTTTTAACGGACATGTCTCAATTACATTGCAGTGTCAGAAACCATGAAATCAGGCCGAGACAGAAGTACATTTAAATCACACTTGTTTAATAATAAAAGTAATGCCGCGTACACACGAGTGGACATTACGGCGGACTTTGCCCGGCGGACTGGATTTCGTCGGACAATTCGATGTGTGTGGGCTCCAGCGGACTTTGTTTTCTCAAAAGTTCGACGGAATTAGATTTGAAACTTGTTTTAAATTTATCCGTTGAAATCGAGTCCGGTCGAAAAGTCCGCCGTCTGTACGCTAGTTCGACGGACTAAAAGCCACGCTAGGGCAGCTATTGGCTACTGGCTATGAACTTCCTTGTTTTAGTCCGGTCGTACGTCATCACGTACGAATTCGACGGACTTTGGTGGATTGTGTGTAGGCAAGTCCGTTCATTCACAAAGTCCGTCGGAAAGTACGTTGAAAAGTCCGCCGGGCAAAGTCCGCCGTAATGTCCGCTCGTGTGTACGCGGCATTAAAAGAACAAACGTAGTCAAAAACATAAAGAAAAAGGAAATCTCCGTGCAAAGGACTGAGTACTAAATAAAGAGTTGGAGGGGGTTAATAGAACTGCTGCCTCTACTAATTACTACCACTGAGTGGAGCAATGCCATATGATAGGAAAACAAAGTAGATATGGCGCTGTTCTACTGCTAACACATAATGATGTAAAAATACTTGAGCTGCTTCTTTTTGGAAAAAAACCTGAAGACTAGGAAGATATTACACTATATAAATTATAAGTGTATGATACAAAATAAACTAAACCAAACTTACTTGTGCAGTGTGATCTTGCATTAAAACTAAAATCAAACAAAATGTGTGCTCCTTGGCATAGAAAACCAGTATATATGATAACCAAGACAAAATTAAAATACTATAAAAACTGTTGTGCGTGCTGAAACACTCTGAAGTGCAATTTGTGATTAAAATACTTATATCTGATACCCGTTAGGATAAAGGTAAAATGAATACACTAAAACACTAGATAAATTGTAAAATTGTAAATTGTAAAGTGCTCTTGTCCCCGTGAAGAAAATCCTCTTTCTGGTCTGATGGACTTTTCAGTGAGTGAACACACCGTGCATATCTTAGTTCGCGTTCCTATTGCGGCTGCACTCACCAGATTCTTCTCCCCCTCCTGGGGTTAAAAGCATCCACAGTATATATGCCACTGTGTAGCAATACAGGAAGAAGATCGTCCTTAGTGCTGGCACTTAGACCAGTTCAACTTGGACAGAGTTCCAGCAGACTCAGAAATGAGCCTCACGGGCACAAGAGCACTTTACAATTTATAATTTACCGTATATACTCGAGTATAAGTCGAGTTTTTCAGCACATTTTTTTGTGCTGAAAGTGCCCCCCTCGACTTATACTCCAGTCAAGCACTTTTCTGCAGCAAAAAATTTCATTTTCCGAACCGAATTTGGGGCCCCGTATCTCAGGGCCACTTTCTGCTAGGAACCCCAAATTTGGTGTGCAAACCGAGTGGAACTGGTACCACAACATATCCAAAGCTGGGGTTCCTAACACTAAGTGGCCCCAAGATACGGGGCCCCAAAATTGGTCAACTGTGTCAATCTGCAGCAATGTCATTTCAGGATGCTTTGGGTTCAGAGACCCCAAATTTTGGCTGCAGCTAGGGGGCATCTAGGAACCCTTAACTACCAAGTTTGAAGTTCGGGGGACCTATGGCTGCAAATGGGCACAGTAATGCTGCAAATGGGCATTGTTGACCCTCTTTTCCGCTTACAGTAGCTACAAATTTCTCTCCCTCGTCTTATACTCGGGTCACTAAGTTTTTCCCATTTTTTTGTGGTAAATTAGGGCCTCGACTTATACTCGGAACGACTTATACTCGAGTATATACGGTACTTTAGGAATTTTTGTCTTTTTCGATGATTTTTATTAGTTTATTTGAAATGGACAATATGGAAATGCAGACATAGAAAATCTGCTTGTTGTAGTTTTAACAACAGTTAATAGCACTTTAAAAAGTATATTAATTATTGCACCTATATTGTTTCAGTATGCACAACAATTTATCTAGTGTTTTAGTGTATTCATTTTACCTTTATCCTAACGGGTATCAGATATAAGTATTTTAATCACAAATTGCACTTCAGAGTGTTTCAGCACGCACAACAGTTTTTATAGTATTTTAATTTTGTCTTGGTTATCATATATACTGGTTTTCTATGCCAAGGAGCACACATTTTGTTTGATTTTAGTTTTAATGCAAGATCACACTGCACAAGTAAGTTTGGTTTAGTTTATTTTGTATCATACACTTAAAATTTATATAGTGTAATATCTTCTTAGTCTTCAGGTTTTTTTCCAAAAAGAAGCAGCGTAAGTATTTTTACATCATTATGTGTTAGCAGTAGAACAGCGCCATGTCTACTTTGTAGTCAAAAACATAGCCAAAGTTCAGTAACCGGAACGGATAGTCAGCCAAGCCAGAAGTCAGGGATCAATGTAGCGGAACAGCAACCAGGATCTGGAGCCAGAAGGGATGTCAGCAAAGCAAGTCTTGAACAGGATCGCAGGAGATAGTTTCTGTGATGCTGACCAAGGGGAAGGCAGAGATCATCAGGGCTGGACAGCTTAAGTAGGCAGGACTGACGAGCAGGATATCATCAACAGCTGAGTAACTGTGGAGAGAGATAGGAGCTGGCAATTAGCCAACAGCTGAGTGGCCAGCTCAGAGAAGGAAGGGCTGAGCCCAACCCTGACATGCAGCTCCCCACAATTCACAAACTCTTTACATCCTTGTGTTTCAATGCTCTAAAACGCAAGTACATTAAGCTGACCAATGATGTCACCTGACCCATTTGTTTACTGGCCATATGAAAAAGGTGCAGGGATAGCGTGGCATCACTGACCACATATGACCACGTCAACATTCCAGTGATAACATCGACCAAATATGACTGTAGCCATATCCGGCCAATAAAGTCACTTGGAATACCTCTTTGCTTCCCGGGGAGATGTCATTCAGTGGCGGGATCAGATGTGTCGGTCGGTAATCAGGATTTGTTTCTTTTGAAAGGTTTCATTCATCATGAATGACGTGGATCTACACTGCTGGACGACCCAATTGACTATTTTTTTTATAAAAGACTTGTCAAAAATGGTGTCTTTATTTACTATTTGCTTTTGTTGCAAGAATGAGGAGATGTCAGGACCTGGTTCACCTGCTGGTGGCACTGTGGTTCCCAGAGCACAAAACTGTGGTTCCAGTGTCCACCAGCGGGTGTCTCCCAGCAGCCAGCAGGTCCTGGTAACCAGTCTCCACCTGGTGCTGGCCGCTGGGAGGGTACTTAGACCCCCTTACACACTGGTACGGTTTTCAGGCACTTTAGCGCTGGAAAAATAGCCTCTGCTAAGCGCCTGAAAACCGGCCTCCCATTCATTCAAGTGTGACTTTTCACACATTGAGGCGGTGCGCTTGCGGGACATTCCGAAAAGTCCTGCAAGCAGCATCTTTGGGGCGGTTTGGGAGCGCTGTATTTAGCTGATTAGTGTACCGGCACGCTGCCAATACCATGTGACCGCCGTAACCAATCACAGCAGCTTACATGACAGATGTAAACAATGTAAACAATGGATGGCTTCCTTTCATGCCATTTATTGTGTACAATTGTGTTGCTACCTGTAATTGTAGTCAATTTGATCACATGGTATAGACAGGGCCAATCACAGCCCATCTGTACCATGTGATTAGCTTTGACCAATCACAGCTAATCACAAAAAAACAAAAAAAAAACAAAACGGAATGAATCAGTTTCATTCAGTAAAATGCTTGCTTATAGCAATGTATTGCACTGCTATAAGCAATCTTTTTTTTTTGTCACCGATCAGTGTCCTTGATCACCGCCACACCAGTTATATGATGACGCTGTATTGCACTGGTGACAGATTGTAAAAAAAAAAAAATTGTGATTTTTTTTTTCTTTTCTAAATTTTCCAAAGATAAAGCAAAAAATTAACTTAAGAAAACCCTCCATGCCTCTTACTAAATACCTTGGACTGTCTACTTTCCAAAAAGGGGTCATTTGGGGGGGGGGGGGTATTTCTACTGTTCTGGGATTTTAGGGCCTCAAGAAATGAAATCGGCCGTCAGTACATCAGGGTTAGGCCCCTTTTACACTTGTACGACCTGAAAGTTGCGCCATTTTTACGTGACTTTGCTGCGACCTTGACGTGACTTCGACAGTGGCGTCTCCAGCTTTCATATTTAGGGGGAGCACATGGAGGGGACAGGGACAAAAGTAGAGGGGCAACTATAAAATGCAATTGTATATATATATATATATATATCCTGGGGCCCTTTACTACGATCCCACAATTGCCCTTTCACATGTTCTGCAGTGAGCTCCCTTTCCTACTGTATTGGGGCCCCCCAGGGTGGCAGAAAACAAGAGATATATGTCACCAGCATACCAAGAAAATATAAGGGTCCAAAGCAGAGAACTATCAGGGTTGCAAAGGTTGTCTTGCCACCAGGCCCTGGTGTTCTGCCACTGTGGGGTTCCCCAGCCTCCTCTTGCTGTCCTGCCCCTGCTATTGACAGCGCTGGTCTGGCATCTCTTGGAATTTACAGGCTGGTTCTCCTCTCCTAAGGACAGGAGGAATCAGTCTGTTTTTTCAGTAACTGAGAGTCCTGGTGGAGTCCTTCCTGCAACTCGCTCTTCTCCCTGCCAATGAGGATGCAGGGGAAGGAGCAGATCGGGCGGCCGTGGTTGTGTGAGCGCTCGCATTATGCAGTGTCAGCGAGCAGAGAGAGGGGGGAGGAATCACCCGCAGGAGCTGACTGGGGACGCTCTCCCTCTCAATAGAGACTGTGTTACTCCAGCGGTGGCCCGAGTAAGATGCGGCGCATCCGCTACGAATGCAAACAAAAAGACATTGCCTTTTTATTAAAAAAAAATGGTGGGGCACAGCATAATGTTGGGGAGGTAGGGCCCCCTCTGGCCCCCCCTAGGGATGCCATTGGACTACGATGCAAGTTGAAGCAATGCCTTGAGGTCTATGTGGACCTCAAGCCACATCAAAGTCGGACCAAAGTAGTGCAGTGACTACTTTGATATGGCAGGTGTGAACGGTATTCATTGGAAATCATGGGGGAGTACGGCGAATTGTTATGCGACTTTGCAGGACAAGTCGCACAAGTGTGAAAGGGGCCTTAATCGATTTTCAGATACTGTATACCCCATAGTTTGTGGACTCTATAACTTTCCTACAGACTAAATAATATACACTGATTTGGATTATTTTCAGCAAAGAAACGGAGAAGAGATACATTTTGGCCTAAATGTATCATTTAAGATGATTTGTTTGCAAACTTTTATAACAGAAACGAAGAAAAACACAATTTTTTTTTCCAAATTTTCAGGCTTTTTTTGTTTATTTAGCAAAAAATACCCCCCCCCCCCCCCCCCAAGCGGTGAATAATTACCACCAAAAGAAAGCTCTCTTTGTGTGAAAAAAAATCATTAAAAATGTCATATGTGTACAGTGTAGCACGACCGCGCAATTGTCATTCAAAGTGCGACAGCGCTGAAAGCTAAAGATTGGCCTGGGCAGGAAAGAGGGTAAAAGTGCCCGGCACTGAAGTGGTTAATGCGGCTTCAACCTCCAAGGTTATAAAGCGGACTTCTCATTTAGGTTATACAAAAATTGGCCAGGGTTCTCTCTTGGATCTCGCTTGTTAATTCCTCCGAGTTAATGCCGCGCTTGTCTCTTTTCCGAAAGAAAAGCACAAAAAGGTCAGTTCTCTAATAAGATCATTTATTACACATCCAACCGCAGGACAAAGTTCCCGACCGCATAAAATGCCGTCCTTCGCAGCAAATTCCGCCCTGGCCCTGATACATTGAAGCTCCTATGAATTCCCGGCATCCTCAGTCGAAGTTTTATGACCCCCCCCCCCCCCCCCCCTTCGCTTGCTCAGTTACCAGGAAGGAACCAGAAGCCGGATTGATACATTTTATCCCATTGATAATGATAAGAAGTCGGAATGACGGCAATCCGATCGGCGCGGTTATTGAGTCTCTGCCATGAAAGCGACAAAAGAGGACGGAGTCACACAAATATCGCCATAGTGACATATTTCTATCTCCTGACACTCTCATTAGCAGATAAAGGAGCTTACCGAGACTAAAGTGCTCCATGAATGCAGAGACTTGGCAACAGATGTCTACCTAATACGTCCTACCGAGGCTGAGCCAGGTACAAGAACGACCGAAAATGTGTCCGAAAATAGTAATGTAATCGTAATGTAATGTGCATCCCTCCCTGGGGGGGGCTGAGAAGGGTCGGTGATCATGTGGTCACTCTAGGGTTGCCACCTCATCCCTTTAAAACCAAACACATATTAATTACACGGGTTCTGTGGCTGATTAAGGTGGTAATTAAACTCACTTGGTGACTTATCTGCAATAATTAGCCTCAGAACCTGTGTAATTCATATGTGTTCGGGTTTTAAGGGATGAGGTGGCAACTCTAGGTCACTCTCATGCCATGGGTCTAAATGTGGAGCAGGACACCAGATGGAAGTCATTCACCCGGTCATTGGAGTGAGATAATAGTGGGGCATAATTCCTGCCACTGACACCAATAATGCGTTTTACTTTTAGGCCAAAAAGTACAGTTTTGGTCTCATGTGACCAGATCACCTTCTTCCACATGTTTGCTGTGTCCTCCACATGGCTTCTCACAAACTACAAACAGGACTTCTTATGACTTTCTTTCTCCAATGTCTTTCTTCTTGTCACTCTTCCATAAAGGGCAGATTTGTGGAGAACACGACTAATAGTTGTCCTGTGGACAGATTCTCCCACCTGAGCTGTGGATCTCTGCAGCTCCTCCAGAGTTACCATGGACCTCTTGGCTCTTCTCTGATGAATGCTCTCCTTGCCCGGGCCGGTCAGTTTAGGTGGGCGGCCATGTCTTGGTAGGTTTGCGGTTGTACCATACTCTTTCCATTTTCCGATGATGGATTGAACAGAGCTCTGTGAGATGTTCAAAGCTTGAGAGATTTTTTTATAACCTAACCCTGCTTTATACTTCTCCACAACTTTATCCCTGACCTGTCTGGTGTGTTCCTTGGCCTTCATCATGCTGTTTGTTCACTAAGGTTCTCTAAAAAAAACCTCTGAGGACTTCACAGAACAGCTGTATTTATACTGAGATTACATGACACACAGGTGGACTCTATTTACTAATTAGGTGACTTCTGAAGGCAATTGGTTCCACTAGATTTTAGTTAGGGGTATCGGAGTAAAGGGGGCTGAATACAAATGCCCCCCCCCCACACTTTTCACATATTTATTTGTATCATTTATCATTTTCCTTCCACTTCACAATTATGAGCCACTTTGTGTTGGTCTATCACATAAAATACCAATAAAATACATTTATGTTTCTGGTTGTAACATGAGAAAATGTGGGAAATGTCAAGGGGTGTGAATACTTTTTCAAGACATTGTATATACTTATTGGTATTTTTTTTAAAATTTTTTTTGTTTACCAAAGACATGCAGCAGAATACATTTTGGTCTAAATTTATGAAGAAATTTGTTTTTAATGGATTTTTTTTTTTAACAGAATGTAGAAAATATATATATTTTTTTGGTCTTTTTTTTTCATTAGTATATAAATATATATATAAACAAAAAAAATCAAATACCACCAAAACAAATATGTTTGTCAAAAAAATTATCTATTATCTAAATATCTATTTCATTTGTGTACAGTGTTGTATGACCGCGCAACTACCAGTTGAAGTAATGTGTCATAATGTGATTTTCTAATTAATTATATGTATACATATGTTGTTTTAACGATAATTAAATTAAAAATATTTTAACCGCTTGCCGACCGCCCCACGAACATTTACGTCGGCAGAATGGCACGGACAGGCAAATGGGTGTACAGGTACGTCCCTTCGTCCCTTTAAATTTTCCACCGTGTGATCGTGTGCGCACCACCGGCGGCACGTGCGCGACCCTGCCGCGAGCTCCGTGAGTGTGATCGTGGGTTCCACGGACTCGATGTCCGCGGGGATAATCGCGATCATCTCACGGAGAGGAAGAACAGGGAAATGCTGATATAAACAAGCATTTCCCCGTTCTGCCTAGTGACAGGACACCGATCACAGTTCTCTGTAATCGGGAGCGGTGATCAGTGTCGTGTCACACGTAGCCCCTCCCCCCCACAGTTAGAATCACTCCCTAGGACACACTTAACCCCTACAGCGCCCCCTAGTGGTTAACCCCTTCACTGCCAGTCACATTTACACAGTAATCAATGCATTTTTAATCGCACTGATCACTGTATAAATGTGAATGGTCCCAAAATAGCGCCAAAAGTGTCCGATGTGTCCGCCATAATGTCGCAGTCACGATAAAAATCGCTGATCGCCGCCATTACTAGTAAAAATAAAAATTATTAATAAAAATGCCATAAAACTATCCCCTATTTTGTAGACGCTATAACTTTTGCGCAAACCAATCAATAAACGCTTATTGCGATTTTTTTTTTACCAAAAATATGTAGAAGAATACGATCGGCCTAAACTGAGGGAAAAAAATTTTTTTTTATATATTTTTTTTGGGATATTTATTATAGCAAAAAGTAAAAAATAATGCGCTTTTTTCAAAATTGTCGCTCTTTTTTGTTTATAGCGCAAAAAATAAAAACCGCAGAGGTGGTCAAATACCACCAAAAGAAAGCTCTATTTGTGGGGGGAAAAAAGGACATCAATTTTGTTTGGGAGCCACGTCACACCACTGCCCAATTGTCAGTTAAAGCGACGCAGCGCCGAATCGCAAAAAGTGCTCCGGTCTTTGGCCAGCCAAATGGTCCGGGGGGGCTGAAGTGGTTAAGAAACATGATGTGTACGGGTGTGCCTATAAAGTCCATTTTCAATAAATTTGTACAAATATTTACTTTAGTTAAAGTAGCGCAGTCACATGGTTAAAGGAATTCACAACTTCGTTTTTTTTCTCATGTATTTTTCGAATCCTTGCTGCGCTCCTCGCATAGAAGGCGTTGGGTACAAACTACCGAGCCTAATGTTCCCCTTTGTATGTTAAGATGGGAATATATATGCTAATTGCTAATGGCGTGAAATGCAATGCCGAATTTCGACCGGTGGTGATTATTGATTTCACAGAGGCGTTCGCATGGAACAATAGAGAGTGAAAGTGTGTCACAATGTATCAGAGTGAAACTACTAATAACCACATCATTTACAGCGGCGGCACACCATGTCTGTATTGTTGAGGATTAGAAATGGTTGGCTTATCCTGTTTTTTTTTAATGACTCGGGTTTCTCCGAACGGTAAAAGTGTCAGGTCTGTAGATGTTTAAATGAGACATAACACAGCATTGACAAAGATATATGGGCTCCCTGCACATCGCCCCCCCCCCAACCCCCCCAACCCCCCCCAGTTCGGGTGTTTGCTGAACACCCGAATTTTCCAGGCGATTCTTTACATAAATTTGTTTAGTTAAACTTGTTTAATAAGAATAGTTTTCGAATTTCCAAAGAGAATAAAATAAAATAGAATAGAAAATAAGGGAAAAGAATAGAAAGAAAAATATTTTCTATTCAATTCTTTCATTTTCTATTCTATTTTGTTCTCTTTGGAAATTTGAAAACTATTCGAATTTGAAAAGTTTTCGAATTCAAAAACTACTTGAATTCAAAAAGGATTCGAATTTTAATTTTGCCCGAATTTCTTTTTTCGTTACTTCGGATTTGTTTTGGTACTATTCGAATTCGGAAATTTGGATAAATCCGAATTTCTGAAAAAACGAAAATTCGCCCGAATTTTAATTCACAGCGAGCCTCGGGACTTACCATGGATCGGAGCAAATTTTTTTTCTTAATAAAGGATTTGTCAACAACTGTGTGTTTTTACTTCTTTTTGACACTTTTTATTTGGTGAATGGGTAGGGGTACAATACAATAGGGGGATCCCGCCCCCCCTCATACTCTTTCACATGGGGGAGGGGCAGGATCTGGGGGTCCCCTTGTTAAAGGTGGCTTCCAGATTCCGATAAGCCCCCCCCGCCCGCAGACCCCGACTACCACCGCCCAGGGTTGTAGGGTGGAGTCCCTTGTCCACATCAACATGGGGACAGGATGCTTTGGTGGTGGTGGGGGGTGCCCAAAAACACCCCCCCATGTTGAGGGCATGTGTCCTGATATGGTTCAGGAGGGCGGGGTGCTCACTTGCCCCACCCCCTTTCCTGTACTGCCAGGCTGCATGCTCAGATAAGGGTCTGATATTGATTTTTTTTTGGGGGGGGTCCAATGCTGTTTTTTTTAAATTGTCCTTTTTCCCTGTATTAAGGTAAGAGAAGTCCCAGGAGTAGTATTGCCCCTTAACCCGCCCCTTCGCCACCCAAATACCTAGTCCTCACTTGATCTGTAGGGGCTCTCCCCTCTATCCCTGTTCTCACAGGACACAGAGGCAGCAGAAGAAGGGGACGGGGCTGAGCTCAGTGTGTGTCTATGGATGCACACAGCCTAGCTCAAGAGCGCACCAGCACGAGTGTCCACATATCACAAAGTTTAGATCTGAAGAGGAGGAGCAGACAGTGCAGGCAGGGGAACCCAGAAGAGGAGGTAAGGCACACCTCCCAACTTTTTGAGATGGGAACCTATTATCAAAAGTTTGTGTGCATAGGACACACCCCCTGCCACGCCCCCTTAAAGGAGAATTATACAAAAAAAAAGATTAGTTAAACCCAATACTATTCCTTTGCAAGGGGTTTTCAAATTTACAAATGCAACAATTTAGAAATTGGATGAAAGTTTTAGCACTGGGAAACACTTTTTGAAAGATAGAAAGTGCATTTTTATATACAAATATAGAGATCAGACCAAAATGAGGAGGAATGAGGGACAGAGGGACTTTGTTACAAATCCGGGACAGTTGGGAGCTATGGGTAAGGGGTGGCTCTGTGCCATACCATTGTCATACCATTGCATAGAGCAGGTAAGTTTGTTTATTTTTTTAGGTAAAAAAAAATATTTAACATTAGTACCACTTTAAGTATTTGCAATGATGTACCGGTACATCGCGGGGTTGAAGTGGTTATACTGGGATGATGCCTGACCCTGACCCTTGGGCAATGGGTTGGGCACCAGGAGGCTAAGGGATGTGGCTAAAGAGGGGATATCGCTCAACTCTTTTGGCCCCTCATAAGGTCATAATATTATGAAGGGTAAAGCCATTCGAATAACACCAGGTATTCCTGAATTTATAATGTTTTGGATTTTTAATCAGCAGGTACACCAGTCTTTGAAACCTACCCTTCATGGTTATGAGCGATGAGATTTGTGCTTTGACTTCGCAGGATTGATGGAACTTTTAAGTGATCGATGTTTGTGATGGGCAAACTAATGGATGTGACCATATTTGGTCAGTGATGTCGGGGGGGGGGATCTTGGGTGATGTCATTGACCAAATATGGTCAATGATGTCACCTGAGATACCTGCCCCTTTGTATACCTTCAGCTGATGGGCAAAGAACTGTCATCCTCAGGAGTAAACGGGCCAGGGTTGTAGGAAAGAGGCCCTTGTCCCCGTCAACATAAGGACAAGGTGCTTTGCTAGGGGGTTCACTCCTGAAAAAAGGTACCCTATGTTGAGGGCATGGGGCCTGTTATGTTTCGGGGGGGGGGGGGGGGTGCATGCTTGCTGACCACCTTTCCTGGTCAGTCAGGCTGCCTGCTTAGATAAGGGTCTGGTATTGATTCTAGGAGAGACCCAAAATGTAAAAAGCCTCATTAAAAGGGCAAAAATGGCCTTTAAATAAAATAAAAGGGGAGTTCGTATCACCACAGAGTGGCACTGTGGATACGGTACATAAATAGTTAGTGCCACGTCCCAATATTGGAAATTATTAGAGAGTATTTGAAATGATGGACTTTATAGGCATAACACAGAAAATTGTAAAAGAATTAAGATATTTATTACAAAGGTTGTTAAAAGAACATGTACATAGACTACACATTACATATGTTCACAAAAAATACTTGGGAGCAAATTGAATACACTATCTACATGGTAAATATATCTTTATGCAAGGTAATTGATCGTTTTACTTATTCAATCCTAACAGGTTTCAAAGAAGACAGTGTAAAAAATTGCTCAGCCTGCTCTACATGTTACACGTTCAGTAACGCTTCCTCAGGAGCTTTTGGCATATTCGATGAACAGAAAAATAGACATAAATACATTGCATTCTACATTAAAAAAGGAAGAGAAAACATTGCATCACATGGCTACATATAGAAAGTATGTAATATTACCACCCCTGTGAAGTAACAGCCTCATTAAAAGGTAAAAAAAATGACCTTTAAAAAAAATAAAAGGGGATGGGTCACCGTCAGCATTCCAACACTACAAGGAATGCAAATTCTAAAGGAGTTCTATGAACAGAAAAATAGACATAAATACATTGCATTCTACATTAAAAAAGGAAGAGAAAACATTGCATCACATGGCTACATATAGAAAGTATGTAATATTACCACCCCTGTGAAGTAACAGAATTGGAAACATGTTTCTATGCCATAGCTCCAGACCTCTAATGGCAAGGGAGGGTGCAGAGAGGAAAAGAAAGACGATTACATAGAAGGGGAGAAAGAGACAAAAACAGAGGAAAGAGAAAAAGAAGAAAAGAGAAAAAGGGAGAAAATTGAAAGAAAAAAAGGGGGGGGGGGGGGGGAGGAAAGGAGGCTGGAATGTACGATATGGGGACTATGGGGGCTAAGAAGTGTAAGAATGCAATCAGGGTGGCTAAAAAACGAGAGACACATAGCGGAGGAGAGAAAAAAAATCCAAATGAAACCCATTACTAGTAAAAAAAAAAAAAATAATAATAAAAATGCCATAAATATATTCCCTAATTTGTAGACGTGATAACTTTTGCGCAACCAATCAATATACGCTTATTGTGATTTTTATTTACCAAAAATATGTAGAATACAAATTGGCCTAAACTGAGGAAGACATTTTTTTTTTTTTTTGGATATTTATTATAGCAAAAAGTAAAATATATATATTTTTTTTTTCAAAATTGTCGCTCTTTTTTTGTTTATAGCACAAAAAATAAAAACCGCAGAGGTGATCAAATGCCACCAAAAGAAAGTTCTATTTTTGGGAAAAGAAGGACATCAATTTTATTTGGGTACCACCAAAAGAAAGTTCTATTTGTGGGAAAGTTCTATTTGTGGGTACAGCGTCGCAGGACCGCGCAATTGTTAGTTAAAACCACTCAGTGCCGAATCGCAAAAAAATGGCCTGGTCATTAAGGGGGCAAATCCTTTCCGGTCTGTAAGTGGTTAAAGCCCAGAAAGCATTACTGAAAATAGCACATCTAGTAAAAAAAATATATGAATAAATCCACTTGAAACAGCCAGGCCAGTGGCAGGAAACATTCGGCATTATCGGGCTATTTAGATAAGAGCCGCCTCTAAATGCTTTTAGCGTTGTTCTGCATTTCATGTTTATCTACATGCACAAATGGTACTCTGCAGAGAAAACAAGCAGCCCATGTGCCGCGTGTCGCCATCCTCCCGCATAATTGTTTCCGCGGATGCACCTTCAATTTCATCATAATTGATGTGTGAGAAAATCTCATATTCCTGAACCAGGCGAGCACGTGATTTACGGGTCACGTGACCTACCAGGTTCTACAACTTCAAATGTCAAACGCTCATAACCAGGACCAGGCCTGAAACTGTGGCACCCCCGAGGCACCATTCAAGGATAGATGAAACTGTTTAGATATGGGTAACTGCGGTGAGGGTTGATGAGTCAATGGGGAAGAGGTAGGGATCTGCTCATCTGTGGACAGTCAGGGCTTTTTTTTAGCGGGAACGCAGGAAAACACAGTTCCAGCACCTCCAGCACACAATGTAGATAATGCAAGGGGTACTAGAGTGTGCTGGAGGGTCTACCGATGCTGGCTGCTAGGGGGGGTCTATGGTTACTGGGGGGGTTCTATTGTTGTGGGGGGTCTAGTGTTGCTGGGGAGGTTTATTGTTGCTGGTGGAGGATCTATTGTTGCTGGAGGGGGGGTTCATTGTTACTAGGAGGAATCTACTGTTGAGGGAGGGGTCTATTGTTGCTGGCTGCTGGGAGAGCTGTTTTTGCTAGCATTAGTGCTCCATTTTTGAGGGGGGGGGCAAACAAACCACCCAGGACCACCTCCCCCATTCGGTCAATCCATCAGTCAAACCCAAAACTCCACCCCACCGCCCTGTTTGGCCGATCGGTCTGTCAGTCAAAACCCCTCCTCGCTTGGTCGGTCAGCAAACCAAACTCAGCCCCCCCGTCGCTCGCCTGTCCGCCCACCACCCCCGCACTTACCCCATGTAGGTTGCGGGCAGCTTTGGCAGCTTCCCCCTACGTCCCCTCCTTGGCAGGCCAATACGGTCGCTTCTCCTTTCAGCCAATCGGGTCTTAAGACCTACTTCCTAATTGGCCTGGGAGGAGAAGCAGGAAGACAATAGCAAATATTAATTCGCTATTGTCACACAACTGGGTGGGATCAGGGCACAGTGCTCTGCGCCCCGAGTCCACCCTTTTTTAAGCCAATTAGAGCCTCAGGCTCTAATCACGTGCTTCAAAAAAAACAAAAAACAATAAAATCCATGCGTCCGGCGGCCTGCATGTAGATTAGGGGCCGGCGCACAGATTGGGGGGGGGGGGGCGGAACCCCTGCGCCCTTAATGGAGTGGCCGCCACTGGTTGCTAGTCAGGGTCTATTGTTGCTGGGGTGAGGGGGATTTTTTGTGGCAGCTCTATTGTTGCTGGGGCATCCGTTGTTGCTGGGCAGATCTTTCCTTCACACCGACCTCTGTTAGCCACGAGAGTATGCCCTGTGATGTGTCACTAACAGTACTGTCATGGTTGGTATACCCTTCCTTTTTCTGCGTAAACACTGAGGAGAAGAAGGCATTTAGTACAGTTGCCATCTCTGCCATCCATAACCATCCTCCCATCCTTGTCTTTTATGTGGGCAATGTACTCTGGTCTCGCCTTTTTACTGATAATACAGTATATCAAAAAAATGTATTTGGATTTTTTTTCTCTCCTCCGCTATGTATCTCTCATAATCTTTTTTAGCCACCCTGATTGCATTCTTACACTTCTTATTGCATTCCTTGTAGTGTTGGAATGCTGACGGTGACCCATCCCCTTTATATTTTTTAAAGGCCATTTTTTTCCCATTAATGAGGCTTTTTACATTTTGGTTTAGTCACCCAAGTTTCACCTTCACTCTTCTATTTATTGCCCATTGGAATGCACTGTGTGATACATTTGTTTAATATGCTCCTAAAGCATTTCCATTTTTTTTTCCCGTTCAATGTTTCTAGGATTTGGTTCCAATTGATGTCATGTAGTAATGACAGCAGCTCAGAAAAATTGGCTCATTTGAAATTTAGTGTTCTTGTGCTGCCCTTGTGCCTCCGTTTTCTATGTTTTACGCTAAATGCCGATCATCCTATGATCGCTAGATCCCAATTTGTCCCGCATTGTCACATCTGGGATCAGACTTGGATCGTTCGTAATCAATAAATCTAGCAGGGCATTCTTTCTAGTTGGGGAAGCCACCAATTGGGACATGAAGTTGTCCTCCAAGACATTCATGAAATTAGTGAGCTTTCCCCACTTCCAGGCCCGGATTTACTCCCTTTGCCGCCCCAAGGCTGGGTCCTTCAATGCCCCCCCCCCCCCCCCACACACACACACACACATACACACCCACCACGTCCTTTATCGATGACTTCTACAATAGATCAATTAAAAACATATCTCCATACACGAGAACACTGAAAATAACTGGCTTTAATTGTACAGACTAAAAATACTTCAGGGTAAGCGCGCGAGGGGTAAGGATTTTTCGCAGGCAAATTTTCAAGGCAATGGCTGGTGTTAGTGCTTCAATCATCCCCGGCACCAAGGTTGTTATGGTGTCAGGATAATTGAAACACATTATTTCTATCATTACATTGTAATATAAACTGAAATAGTTCAACTCACCATAATGCAGAATCATTGGGAGCCCTGAGCGTGTCACTTGCCACCATCTCTTGTCACTTGCCACTATGCCTGCCACCAGATGGGGATGTCACTTGCCACCATGCCTGCCACCAGATGGGGATGTCACTTGCCACGCTGCCCGCCACCAGATCGGGATGTCACTTGCCACGCTGCCTGCCACCAGATGGGGATGTCACTTGCCATGCTGCCTGCCACCAGATGGGGATGTCACTTGCCACGCTGCCCGCCACCAGATGGGGATGTCACTTGCCACCATGCCTGCCACCAGATGGGGATGTCACTTGCCACGCTGCCCGCCACCAGATGGGGATGTCACTTGACACCATGCCTGCCACCAGATGGGGATGTCACTTGCCACGCTGCCCGCCACCAGATGGGGATGTCACTTGCCACGCTGCCTGCCACCAGATGGGGATGTCACTTGCCACGCTGCCTGCCACCAGATGGGGATGTCACTTGCTACGCTGCCTGCCACCAGATGGTGATGTCACTTGCTACGCTGCCCGCCACCAGATGTGGATGTCACTTGCCACGCTGCCTGCCACCAGATGGGGATGTCACTTGCCATGCTGCCTGCCACCAGATGGGGATGTCACTTGCCACCATGCCTGCCACCAGATGGGGATGTCACTTGCCACGTTGCCTGCCACCAGATGGGGATGTCACTTGCCATGCTGCCTGCCACCAGATGGGGATGTCACTTGCCACGCTGCCTGCCACCAGATGGGGATGTCACTTGCCACCATGCCTGCCACCAGATGGGGATGTCACTTGCCACCATGCCTGCCACCAGATGGGGATGTCACTTGCCACGCTGCCCGCCACCAGATGGGGATGTCACTTGCCACCATGCCTGCCACCAGATGGGGATGTCACTTGCCACGCTGCCCGCCACCAGATGGGGATGTCACTTGCCACGCTGCCTGCCACCAGATGGGGATGTCACTTGCCACGCTGCCTGCCACCAGATGGGGATGTCACTTGCTACGCTGCCTGCCACCAGATGGGGATGTCACTTGCCACGCTGCCTGCCACCAGATGGAGATGTCACTTGCCACCATGCCTGCCACCAGATGGGGATGTCACTTGCCACCATGCCTGCCACCAGATGGGGATGTCACTTGCCACTATGCCTGCCACCAGATGTGGATGTCACTTGCCACTATGCCTGCCACCAGATGGGGATGTCACTTGCCACCATGCCTGCCACCAGATGGGGATGTCACTTGCCACCATGCCTGCCACCAGATGGGGATGTCACTTGCCACGCTGCCCGCCACCAGATGGGGATGTCACTTGCCATGCTGCCTGCCACCAGATGGGGATGTCACTTGCCATGCTGCCTGCCACCAGATGGGGATGTCACTTGCCACGCTGCCCGCCACCAGATGGGGATGTCACTTGCCACCATGCCTGCCACCAGATGGGGATGTCACTTGCCACGCTGCCCGCCACCAGATGGGGATGTCACTTGACACCATGCCTGCCACCAGATGGGGATGTCACTTGCCACGCTGCCCGCCACCAGATGGGGATGTCACTTGCCACGCTGCCTGCCACCAGATGGGGATGTCACTTGCCACGCTGCCTGCCACCAGATGGGGATGTCACTTGCTACGCTGCCTGCCACCAGATGGGGATGTCACTTGCTACGCTGCCCGCCACCAGATGTGGATGTCACTTGCCACGCTGCCTGCCACCAGATGGGGATGTCACTTGCCACCATGCCTGCCACCAGATGGGGATGTCACTTGCCACGCTGCCCGCCACCAGATGGGGATGTCACTTGCCACGCTGCCTGCCACCAGATGGGGATGTCACTTGCCACGCTGCCTGCCACCAGATGGGGATGTCACTTGCTACGCTGCCTGCCACCAGATGGGGATGTCACTTGCCACGCTGCCTGCCACCAGATGGAGATGTCACTTGCCACCATGCCTGCCACCAGATGGGGATGTCACTTGCCACCATGCCTGCCACCAGATGGGGATGTCACTTGCCACTATGCCTGCCACCAGATGTGGATGTCACTTGCCACTATGCCTGCCACCAGATGGGGATGTCACTTGCCACCATGCCTGCCACCAGATGGGGATGTCACTTGCCACCATGCCTGCCACCAGATGGGGATGTCACTTGCCACGCTGCCCGCCTCCAGATGGGGATGTCACTTGCCATGCTGCCTGCCACCAGATGGGGATGTCACTTGCCATGCTGCCTGCCACCAGATGGGGATGTCACTTGCCACGCTGCCCGCCACCAGATGGGGATGTCACTTGCCACCATGCCTGCCACCAGATGGGGATGTCACTTGTCACGCTGCCCGCCACCAGATGGGGATGTCACTTGACACCATGCCTGCCACCAGATGGGGATGTCACTTGCCACGCTGCCCGCCACCAGATGGGGATGTCACTTGCCACGCTGCCTGCCACCAGATGGGGATGTCACTTGCCACGCTGCCTGCCACCAGATGGGGATGTCACTTGCTACGCTGCCTGCCACCAGATGGGGATGTCACTTGCTACGCTGCCCGCCACCAGATGTGGATGTCACTTGCCACGCTGCCTGCCACCAGATGGGGATGTCACTTGCCATGCTGCCTGCCACCAGATGGGGATGTCACTTGCCACCATGCCTGCCACCAGATGGGGATGTCACTTGCCACGCTGCCTGCCACCAGATGGGGATGTCACTTGCCATGCTGCCTGCCACCAGATGGGGATGGCCCTTGCCACGCTGCCTGCCACCAGATGGGGATGTCACTTGCCACCATGCCTGCCACCAGATGGGGATGTCACTTGCCACCATGCCTGCCACCAGATGGGGATGTCACTTGCCACGCTGCCCGCCACCAGATGGGGATGTCACTTGCCACCATGCCTGCCACCAGATGGGGATGTCACTTGCCACGCTGCCCGCCACCAGATGGGGATGTCACTTGCCACCATGCCTGCCACCAGATGGGGATGTCACTTGCCACGCTGCCCGCCACCAGATGGGGATGTCACTTGCCACGCTGCCTGCCACCAGATGGGGATGTCACTTGCCACGCTGCCTGCCACCAGATGGGGATGTCACTTGCTACGCTGCCTGCCACCAGATGGGGATGTCACTTGCCACGCTGCCTGCCACCAGATGGAGATGTCACTTGCCACCATGCCTGCCACCAGATGGGGATGTCACTTGCCACCATGCCTGCCACCAGATGGGGATGTCACTTGCCACTATGCCTGCCACCAGATGTGGATGTCACTTGCCACTATGCCTGCCACCAGATGGGGATGTCACTTGCCACCATGCCTGCTACCAGATGGGGATGTCACTTGCCACGCTGCCTGCCACCAGATGGGGATGTCACTTGCCACTATGCCTGCCACCAGATGGGGATGTCACTTGCCACCATGCCTGCCACCAGATGGGGATGTCACTTGCCACTATGCCTGCCACCAGATGGGGATGTCACTTGCCACCATGCCTGCCACCAGATGGGGATGTCACTTGCCACCAGATTGGGATGTCCCTTGCCATGCTGCCTGCCATCAGAAGGAGGAGGGTGGAACAGCGGTGTGGGCAATGAGAGATGTCATCTCTTTCCCCCGCCGCCGCACCGCTGACATTACTAGCTACTCTTGATTTTTTTAAAAATGGCGCCGGGCGGCGCAATCACGCTACTGCGCATGCGCCGCCCGGCCGAGCGCTTACGAGCTTTCCCTGAGCCCGGCCGGCTTCGGAACGGCGCATGCGCAGTTGCGTGGTCAGCTCGCGGCCATCTTTTCTATGGGCACTGGTGCCCATAATAGACTTTAATGGGCAGCACGAAAGGGGGGGCGGCCGCGAAGTCGCTGCAGGAGTGGCGCCGCCCCTACACCACTGCTGCCCCGAGGCCTGGCCTCGGTGGCCTTGTGGCAAATCCGGCCCTGCCCACTTCCCAGTCCCAGTCCCTTCCCAGTCATGAAGGTTTTACAGATTTTACTCCTTCTATTCACATGGTTAAAATGTGTGACTTTTTTTAATCAAATCATTGAGGTAGAAATGTTAAACAGACTTTATACATGGAGGAGTTGAGGGCCCCTACCCATGTTCAGTGATGATTGTTCCAGTTTTGGGTAGATGGCCTCTCCTACACCTCTTGGGATCCAGTTGTCCAAAACGTGTGCTTGAAAGAATGTCCCTTTTCCTTATGCCATATCTTGACCTGTAGAATTTGCTCTCCTACGTTGGGTTGAGAAGTTTGATCTCTCCAATGTTCGGGTTTTTTTATTCCTCCCTACACTGCACTCCATATACTAATGCCGCGTACACACGGTCGGACTTTCCGGCATACTTGGTCCGGCGGACCAGAGTGTGCGGGACAATCCGCCCGTGTGTGGGCGGCGGCGGACTTTTCCGGCGGACTTCTTCCGGAAAAGCCCGCCGGACCTAGATTTGAACCAAGTTTCAAATCTTTCCGTCGGACTCAGTTTCGGGCGGAAAGTCCGCTCGTGTGTGTGCTGGTCCGACGGAAAGGCCGCTCGTGTGTATGCTGGTCCGACGGACCAGATACGACGCGAGGGCAGGGTATTGCATCTCGCGCTCGCTGCAATAGGAAAAACAAATTTTCCTATTGCGGCGAGCGCGGGGCATACCAGGCCCTTAGGTCTGGTATGGATTATAAAGGGAAGCCCCTACGCCGAAAAAGCGGCGTGGGGTCCCCCCTAAAATCCATACCAGACCCCGATCCGAGCACGCAGCCTGGCCGGTCAGGAAAGGTGGTGGGGACGAGCGAGCGCCCCCCCCCTCCTGAACCGTACCAGGCCGCATGCCCTCAACATGGGGGGGGGTGGGTGCTTTGGGGGACGGGGGCGCCCTACGGGCCCCCCCCACCTCAAAGCACCTTGTCCCCATGTTGATGAGGACAAGGGCTTCTTCCCGACAACCCTGGTCGTTGGTTGTCGGGGTCTGCGGGCGGGGGGCTTATCGGAATCTGGGAGCCCCCTGGTCCCCCTACCCCTTCACCTAGGGAAAAATTGTAAGTAATAAAACACACTACACAGGTTTTTAAAATATTTTATTAAACAGCTCCGGGGGTGGGGATCTTCCTCCGGCTCCCTCCGCTTCATCTTCTCCCGGCGTCCGGTTGGTTCTTCTCCGCTCTCTTCTCCCGGTGTTCCAGTTCTTCGGCCGGCTCCTCTGCTGTCTTCAGGTAGCTCTCTTGCCAGCAGAGGTCCGGACTTCTGGGCTTCTGGGCTTCTGGTCTTCTCTTCCCCCAGATGTTGACCCAGATGGTCGACCACGCCCCCTAAAACGTCACAGTCCCAGCATGCCCAGGGACTGTGACATCAAAAGGGGGCGGGGTCTCCGCCTATATAAGTCACAACGCAGCCCTCGGAGACCAGTCCAGCCGGAGAGAGCGTCGTGTCAACATCTGGGGGAAGAGAAGACCAGAAGCCCAGAAGCCCAGAAGTCCAGAAGTCCGGACCTCTGCTGGCAAGAGAGCTACCTGAAGACAGCAGAGGAGCCGGCCGAAGAACTGGAACACCGGGAGAAGAGAGCGGAGAAGAACCAACCGGACGCCGGGAGAAGATGAAGCGGAGGGAGCCGGAGGAAGATCCCCACCCCCGGAGCTGTTTAATAAAATATTTTAAAAACCTGTGTAGTGTGTTTTATTACTTACAATTTTTCCCTAGGTGAAGGGGTAGGGGGACCATGTACCCCATACTCATTCACATAGGGTGGGGTGCCGGGATCTGGGGGCCCCCTTATTAAAGGGGGCTCCCAGATTCCGATAAGCCCCCCGCCCGCAGACCCCGACAACCAACGGCCAGGGTTGTCGGGAAGAGGCCCTTGTCCTCATCAACATGGGGACAAGGTGCTTTGAGGTGGGGGGGGCCCGTAGGGCGCCCCCGTCCCCCAAAGCACCCACCCCCCCATGTTGAGGGCATGCGGCCTGGTACGGTTCAGGGGGGGGGGGCGCTCGCTCGTCCCCACCCCCTTTCCTGACCGGCCAGGCTGCGTGCTCGGATCGGGGTCTGGTATGGATTTTAGGGGGGACCCCACGCCGTTTTTTCGGTGTAGGGGCTTCCCTTTATAATCCATACCAGACCTAAGGGCCTGGTATGCCCCGCAACGGGGCTTGCAAGGTGTCAATCTCGCCGATAAAAGCGGCAAGATTGACATCCTTTGCTAGTCCCGTCGCACCTGAGTCACGTTCAAAATGAACGGACTTGTCCGTGTGTGGGCAAGTCCGTTCATTCTGAAAGTCCGCCGGAACTACGGCGAAAGTCCGTCGGAAAGACGGGCGGACTTAGCCCGCCGGAAAGTCCCGGCGTGTGTGGGCAAGTCCGTCCGTTTTAAAGTCCGGCGCACCTGGCGGACAAAGTCCGTCGGAAAGTGTGCCGGACCAAGTATGCCGGAAAGTCCGACCGTGTGTACGCGGCATAAGTTACTTCCCTTGTGGTTGGGTGTTGGGTCTTCTGGTTGCCCAAGTTTCTGTCCCAATGTTTTGCTAGGCTTGGAGAACACAGGGATGAGATGTTTGTTAAAGGTCCTTCTGAGTTTTTCCGACACTCCAGATGAATATGGGATGATTACATTACTTTAAGGCTGAGACCCCAAAGGTGTGTGACTTACAGTGCGACTTTGCATTGCTACTTGCTTGTGACTTGATGCGACTTCCATGCAACTTTGACAATTGTGACAATTCCTTTTCCTTCTACACTGATTAATTCTCCATTATACTTCCTTGTTTCCTTGCGTTGTATAGTGAGGGGCAGTCACCCTGGCTAGGTGGACAATGTGCTTTAGGAGGTGACAAAGCTTGGGAAGGGAATGTAAGCTGCAAGGATGGGCTGGATCACAAGTACACAGCAGACAATGAACTGATAGTGGACTACATGTCTGTACAACGTGTGTAAGGACTACATGTCTGTACAACGTGTGTTAGGACTACATATCTGTACAATGTGTGTTAGGACTACATGTCTGTACAATGTGTGTTAGGACTACATGTCTGTACAATGTGTGTTAGGACTACATGTCTGTACAATGTGTGTTAGGACTACATGTCTGTACAATGTGTGTTAGGACCACATGCCTGTTCAATGTGTGTTAGGACTACATGTCTGTACAATGTGTGTTAGGACTACATGTCTGTAAAATGTGTGTTAGGACTACATGTCTGTACAATGTGTGTTAGGACTACATATCTGTACAATGTGTGTTAGGACTACATGTCTGTACAATGTGTGTTAGGACTACATGTCTGTACAATGTGTGTTAGGACTACATGTCTGTACAATGTGTGTTAGGACTACATGCATGTACAATGTGTGTTAGGACTACATGTCTGTACAATGTGTGTTAGGACTACATGCCAGTACAATGTGTTAGGACTACATGCCTGTACAATGTGTGTTAGGACTACATGCCTGTACAATGTGTGTTAGGACTACATGCCTGTACAATGTGTGTTAGTACTACATGTCTGTACAATGTGTGTTAGGACTACATGTCTGTACAATGTGTGTTAGGACTAAATGCCTGTACAATGTGTGTTAGGACTACATGTCTGCACATTGTGTGTTAGGACTACATGTCTGGACAATGTGTGTTAGGACTACATGCCTGTATGTGTGTTAGGACTACATGTCTGTACAATGTGTGTTAGGACTACATGTCTGTACAATGTGTGTTAGGACCACATGCCTGTTCAATGTGTGTTAGGACTACATGTCTGTACAATGTGTGTTAGGACCACATGCCTGTTCAATGTGTGTTAGGACTACATGTCTGTACAATGTGTGTTAGGACCACATGCCTGTTCAATGTGTGTTAGGACTACATGTCTGTACAATGTGTGTTGCATCATCTGCTTCCATAGGAAGTCAATGTGACTGGGTGACAACATAGGAACGCAACATTAAGCGTTGTCACCCTATAACAGGAAGTATCTGAACAAGGACGATCATGGCAGGATCACTGGTAATTATTATAGTTGAAGTTGCAGATTTACAAATACCGAAAAGCAACTTTTGAAATGAAAACAAATTTATTGGTAAATAAACTTCCCACCTTCACAAAGGACTTTTGCCAAAATCTGATTTACGATGACATTTTGGGGAAATGAAAACTCAGAATTTTGCCTCTGTATATTGAATTATGGATTCCACCTATGACTCTCCGCAGCTTTTAATTCAAATTACCGCGGCCATTAGTGGTCCTTTCTTCGCAATGTATACAGAAAATTGCTGAGAGAGACGAGCACTGAATCCTCTTAAGCTGCCGTTTATTTTATTAAGTCATTTTGAAGCGGACATGAAAACAGCCATTAGAAACAGACTCCAAATGAATTTCCGAACTGGTGGGGAGAAGTCCCGCGGTCCCAACTTGTTTTCATTAAATATAATTGGCCATTAAACCGTCCTCCTAAATAAGACCGACGGCCATAGAAGAGGTTCTGTCTTCACAAACCCTCATCCTAGAAGATATACAGTGCCTTGAAAAAGTATTCATACCCCCTGAAATTTTCCACATCTTGTCATGTTACAACCAAAAACTTAAATGTATTTTATTGGGATTTTATGTGATAGACCAACACAAAGTGGCACATAATTGTGAAGTGGAAGGAAAATGATAGAAATAAATCTGTGAAAAGTGTGTGTGGGGGGGGGGAGCATTTGTATTCAGCCCCCTTTACTCTGATACCCCTAACTAAAATCTAGTGGAGCCAATTGCCTTCAGAAGTCACCTAATTAGTAAATACAGTCAACCCATGTGTCATTAAATCTCAGTATAAATACAGCTGTTCTGTGAAGCCCTCGGAGGTTTTTTAGAGAACCTTAGTGAACAAACAGCATTATGAAGGCCAAGGAACACACCAGACAGGTCAGGGATAAAGTTGTGGAGAAGTATAAAGCAGGGTTAGGTTATAAAAAAATCTCTCAAGCTTTGAACATCTCACGGAGCTCTGTTCAATCCATCATCGGAAAATGGAAAGAGTATGGCACAACTGCAAACCTACCAAGACATGGCCGTCCACCTAAACTGACCGGCCGGGCAAGGAGAACATTCATCAGAGAAGAGCCAAGAGGTCCATGGTAACTCTGGAGGAGCTGCAGAGATCCACAGCTCAGGTGGGAGAATCTGTCCACAGGACAACTATTAGTCGTGTTCTCCACAAATCTGCCCTTTATGGAAGAGTGACAAGAAGAAAGACATTGGAGAAAGAAAGTCATAAGAAGTCCTGTTTGTAGTTTGTGAGAAGCCATGTGGAGGACACAGCAAACATGTGGAAGAAGGTGATCTGGTCAGATGAGACCAAAATTCAACTTTATGGCCTAAAAGTAAAACGCTATGTGTGGGGGAAACTAACACTGCACATCACCCTGAACACACCATCCCCACTGTGAAACATGGTGGTGGCAGCATCATGTGGTGGGGATGCTTTTCTTCAGCAGGGACAGGGAAGCTGGTCAGAGTTGATGAGAAGATGGATGGAGACAAATACAGGACAATCTTAGAAGAAAACCTGTTAGAGTCTACAAAAGACTTGAGACCGGGGCGGAGGTTCACCTTCCAGCAGGACAACGACCCGAAACATCCAGCCAGAGCTACAATGGAATGGTTTACATCAAAGCATATTCATGTGTTAGAATGGCCCAGTCACAGTCCAGACCTAAATCACATTGAGAATCTGTGGCAAGACTTGAAAATTGCTGTTCACAGACGCTCTCCATCCAATCTGACAGAGCTTGAGATATTTTACAAAGAAGAATGGGCAGAAATGTCCTCTCTAGATGTACAAAGCTGGTAGAGACATCCCCAAAAAGACTTGTAGAGAAAGGGGGTTCTACAAAGTATTGACTCCGGGGGGGCGCCATACAAATGCCCCACACACTTTTCACATATTTATTTGTATCCTTTATCATTTTCCTTCCACTTCACAATTATGTGCCACTTTGTGTTGGTCCATCACATAAAATCCCAATAAAACACATTTACGTTTTTGGTTGTAACATGAGAAAATGTGGGAAACTTCAAGGGGTATGAATACTTTTTCAAGGCACTGTATGATTTCAAAGGGAACTCTTTTTTGGCTGGTACATGTTATATTTGTAACGTTGGACTGAAATTCATTTTTTTTTTCTTTGATGTTCCATATTTTTATGTAAAGATTTATACTAAAGTGGCAACCTTTAATATAGGGAAGTTGATTACCAACCTGGTGTACCGATTACTGAGATAAACCCATTTAGCCTTAGGCCTGGTACACACGATGAGATTATCAGACGAATGATCGTCCGTTTTTTATTTTTTTGCATGCTAATCTCATATAGAAAACGAAGAGTTTACCAAAGTTACAAAAATCCTCGTACGACAGAATAAAAATTTGGAAGTGATATCACGTGTTGTGGTGTATTTGTATTGTATTTCCTGATGACAACTGTACCGATTAAACAAAAATCATACGATCTGGTATCGTACGAGCAAATATTTTGCGTTTGTCCGATTAGATAATACCGGATGAACTGTCATGATCAGCTCTGGAAAGCTCTGTACTAACAATCAGATTATCGTCACTCTGAAAGCGGTATTTTTCGTACGATTTTCTGATCGTGTGTATGGGCCATTAGTCTGGGCATACATGGGTCAGTTTTTTTCGATCACCAGCAGGCCGATCCAAAAAAACTGAATGGATTTCCCCGTCCACACAAGTGAGGTAGATGAAGGAATCCTCAGCGCTGTGTTACTGTGTTCTGACAGCAGGGACTCCTCCACTATCAGAAAACAGTATTCAGCACTGCAGCCAACTGGCTGCAGCACCGAGCAAACAAAAATTTCCAGCAAGTCTGTTTGTGAGGAGTTGGACTTTTTTTCTTTAACAAAAATTATCTTAGACTCCTTTACTCTATTTTGGTCTGGCGCTCTTTTCTGAATTTCTATGGTTTGTACTTTTTTGAGTGATAGGCGCCTGAGTGCTGGAGTGGGAACAGGAACCATTTAAAACAATAGAATTTTTTAAGCATCAAGCTGAAAAACACTCAAGTGTGAGAAACCTCTACTGTGTTTCCCAGGTATTCTACTGAGTGCCCCGGTTCTCCTACTGAGTGCCTGGGGTCTTCTATAAGTATCCTGATCTTCTGCTGAGGGCCCTAGGTCTTCTACAAGTGTCTTGAGTCTTCTACTGAGTGTCCCAGGTCTTCTAATGAGTGTTTGGTGTGTTCTACAGGTTTCCTGATCTTCTGCCGAGGACCCTGGTTCTTCTAAAGAGTGCCCTGGGTCTTCTACAAGTGTCTCAAGTCTTCTACTGAGTGTCCCAGGTCTTCTACTGAGTGCTAGGGGTCCTCTTTGAGTGTCCCGATCTTCTTCTGAGGGCCCTAGGTCTTCTACAAGTGTCTTGAGTCTTCTACTGAGTGTCCCAGGTCTTCTAATGAGTTTTTGGTGTGTTCTACCAGTTTCCTGATCTTCTGCCGAGGACCCTGGTTCTTCTAAAGAGTGCCCTAGGTCTTCTACAAGTGTCTCAAGTCTTCTACTGAGTGTCCCAGGTCTTCTACTGAGTGCTAGGGGTCCTCTTTGAGTGTCCTGATCTTCTTCTGAGGGCCCTAGGTCTTCTACAAGTGTCTTGAGTCTTCTACTGAGTGTCTCAGGTCTTTTATTGAGTATCTGGGGCATTCTATGAGTATCCTGATCTTCTGCTGAGGTCCCTGGTTCTTCTCCAGGGTGCCCTGGGTCTTATACAAGTGTCTTGAGTCTTCTACTATGTTTCCCAGGTCTTCTATTGAGTGCCTGGGATATTCTATGAGTGTCCTGATCTTCTGCTGAGGGCTCTAGGTCTTCTACTGAGTGCCCAGGGTCTTCTGCAAGTGTCTCAAGTCTTCTACTGAGTTTCCCAGGTCTTCTACTGAGCGCCTGGGGTACTCTGAGTGTCCTAAGCTTCTACTGAGAGCCCTAGATCTTCTACTGAGTGCCCTGGGTCTTTTACTGAGTGTCCTAGTTCTTCTACTGGGTACACTGGGTCTTCAACTGTGTCCTGGATCTTATGCTTACATTTGTTTTTATTCTGCAGCTTCCATTAAAATAATCCCTGGTCATCTTTCCATGAAGATCCCTGCTTAGACACTTCCTGTTACAGGGTGATAACGCTCTGTCCCTGTTTCCCAATCGTGCTCTTGCATCTTCTACTGGGTGCCTTGGGTCATGTACCGAGGACCTTGGGTCTTCTACTATGTTCCACGGGTCTTCTACTGAGTATCCCCAGTCTTCCACTAATTGCCGTAAGTCCTCTACCAATTGACTTGGGTCTTCTATTGAGTACCCCAGTGCCCTCTACTGAGTGCACCAGGTATTTTACAAGTACTCCATTAGGGTTTGCAGCTTATGACGCGTACACACAATCACAATTTGGGCCCGCAAAAGACCGATGAGAGTTTTTCGTCGGAAAATGCGACCGTGTGTATGCTCCATCGGTCTTTTGCTGGCGGAATTCCAGCCAGCAAAAGATTGAGAGCATGCTCTCAATTTTTCGGTTGGGAAAAGTTCCTATCCGAAAATGCGATCGTCTGTGGTAATTCCCGACGTGCAAAATTCCTACGCATGCTCGGAAGCATTGAACTTCATTTTCTCGGCTCGTCGTAGTGTTGCAACGTCACCGCGTTCTTGACGGTCGTAATTTTTCAGCGATCTTTTGCGTGACCGTGCGTATGCAAGGCAAACTTGAGCGGAATCCCGTCGGAAAAGTCGTCATATCTTTTTCCGACGAGAAATCCGATCGTGTGTACGCGGCATAAGCCTGGCTAAAGGAATTCAGGCCGGTCTACCATTATGTTGTCTGCACCTGTAATACATGCATCTACTGCGGCATTTAAACTATAATTTAGACCCTTCAAGGAAAAGTGTTTGAGGAAATTGCTTGCATCGAGGAACTATAAGACAAACGGGCAATCCGGAGAAATCAAATTGCAGTTTAACTTGTCTGGTTGCCGTCAGGAGCGTCTGTTTACCACGCTCTCTTTTCGAGAACGGCGCGCTGTCAGGATAGATTTGGCGCTGACAGCATGAAAACTTCTCTATTGATGAAACTGGCTGTGAATGATCCGAGGCTTCCTGAATGGTGCGCACGAGGAGGCCACGGTGCCGAGCGAAGCTCACCAGGGAGTCCGCAGGAGAGCAGGAGATGGAAGTAATTATTAAGACTTCACCGCTACACAGGGAAGGGCTGCAATTAGTGAACATAAAGCACTCAAATACATCTGCACCTGGGGGCAACAGGACTTCAATAGGAAAGGATAAAAGACTCGTACTGTGGAATCAGAAGACGGCATGTAGAATAATGCGGGAAAAATGATTGCGCTTGTTCACGGGCAGCTGTTTATTTTTCAAGTCTCGGCAACTTGGAGCGAGCCGAGCATCAGATTTTTTTTTTTTCAATGTTAAGTGCAGCGTGCTCCATCCTGTGTCAGTGTAATACACCCGGGTATTTACTACTCCTCATAGAGATCACAGGACTCCTTCTTGAAGAGGCCCTTCATCTCCAGGAGGACAGCACTTTGCTCAGGCTTCATCCAGAGTCACCATCTACTTCTTGGCTTGAGATAGTATTTCCAAAAATTCATGACCATTTTCCAGCTTTAGCATAAAAGCAGAGTTCCCACCGAAACATTTTTTTTTTTTTTTAGTAACCATATATTTTGTTAAGAAGGATAATTTAACCACTTCCCGCCCGCCGTACGCCAAATGACGTCCTCGGCTTTGAGGGGGGATATCTGAGTGATGCCTGTAGCTACAGACATCATCCAGATATTGTTTTTTAGAGCCGCGAATCTGCGCAGCATAAGAACGATCATAGCGGCTCTTCCGCCGCTTGATAGTTCTTACGGGAGGCAAGAGGAGTCGTCCCCCCCTCCTCCCGCCACCCTCCGGTGCTTGTACCGACTCACCGCTACGATCGGTGAGTCGGTCACAGGATCCGCCAGCCCCCCGGATGTTTAGCATAGAGACCATCTGGTCCGCCGGAGTCTCTATGATCGTTCAGAGGCCGGGCGCAATGTTATGACGTCCCGCCCCGGCCTCTGTATTAAAAAAAAACGGCGCTGCGTCGGCCGGGAAGCGGTGATCGTTTTTTTTTTTTTTTTTTTTATTTCAGGCTTCTAAGCCTAGAGGTGAGATGCGGGGTCTTATTGACCCCACATCTCACTGTAAAGAGCACCTGTCATGCTTATTCCTGTTACAAGGGATGTTTACATTGCTTGTAATAGAAACAAAAGTGATCAAAAAAATTTTTTGGGGAAAAAAAGTTTCAAGCTAAAATAAAAAAGTAAAATTAAAAAAGTAAAAAAAAAAAAAAATGTTTTTTAATGCGCCCCTGTACCCGTGAGCTCGCACGCAGAAGCAAACACATACATAAGTCCCGCTAACATATGAAAACGGTGTTCAAATCGCACATGTGAGGTGTCGCCGTGAACGTTAGAGCGAGAGCAATAATTTTGGCCCTAGACCTCCTCTGTAACTCAAAACATGTAACCAGTAAAATTTTTTAAAACGTCGCCTAAGGGGATTTTTAAATAGCGAAGTTTGGCGCCATTCCACGAGCGTGTGCAATTTTGAAGCGTGACATGTTGGGTATCTATTTACTCGGCGTAACTTCATCTTTCACATTATGCAAAAACATTGGGCTAACTTTCTTGTTTTGTTTTTTTTGAAAGCCCAAAACTGTTTTTTTTTTCCCAAAAAAAGCATTCGAAAAATTGCTGCGCAAATACCATGCTAGATAAAAAGTTGCAATGACCGCCATTGTATTCTCTAGGGTCTCTGCTAAAAAACATATATAATGTTTGGTGGTTCTATGTAATTTTCTAGCAAAAAAATTATGATTTTTACATGTAGGAGAGAAATGTCAGAATTGGCCTGGTAGGCAAGTGGTTAAAGAACTCTTGTTTTTATGCAGAATCGGCCCTGGATTGAGGATTTCGTAGAGGAATATGTTTTATATTCTTCTTTGTGGGCAGATTCCATAGTGCTTGTAGGGCATGTGAAGCCCACAAGCCCTTTCTTCCAGGCTCTGGTGCGACCAGCATGCACCGCCCGTTCTCGCGCATGCGGCGTATGTACGGCGCATGCGTCATATGTACGGCGCATGCGGCGTACACTTCAGACGTTGCCATCACAACGGGCGTCGTCGGCGGAAGTGCCCGCCCCCCGTTGTGATGGCAACGAAGCCCTCGGCGCTGACCGGTGACTCCTGGGAAATGCTCGTGCTCAGTCTGAGGCTGTGGAACTTTCTGTAAGTGGAGCTGGTATGAGTTAAAAACCAGAGTTATAGAGTGAATAAGTCTTGCTTGTTGATTGCTGGGTTTGCTGGGTTGCATTTTTGGGGCTTTTCCTTTTAGTTTTTCATTTGCCTTTTTCTGTCACTTTTTTAATAGATTTTTTTATCTTTTTTTTTTATTGTATTTTTTTTTTCTCTGGTTCCTTCAATTAAGGGGGGGGGGGGTTAATTGCTCACAGGTGCCTATTTAACTGGGTGTAGAACTCAGTCTGAGCGTGCTCAGTCTGAGGCTGTGGAACTTTGTGTAAGTGGAGCTGGTATAAGTGGGAGTTAAAAACCAGAGTTATAGAGTGAATAAGTCTTGCTTGTTGATTGCTGGGTTTGCTGGGTTGCATTTTTGGGGCTTTTCCTTTTAGTTTTTCATTTGCCTTTTTCTGTCACTTTTGAAATAGCTTTTTTTTTCTTTTTTCTCTGGTTCCTTCAGTCTATCAATTAAGGGGGGTGGTTAATTGCTCACAGATGCCTATTTAACTGGGTGTAAAACTCAGTCTGAGCGTGCTCAGTCTGAGGCTGTGGAACTTTGTGTAAGTGGAGCTGGTATAAGTGGGAGTTAAAAAACAGAGTTTAAAACAGGAGGTTATAACAGGGGTCATAGTACCTGTGTAGTGTGAGTATCTGAGTGTTGTCTGAGTAGTGTGTGTGGATCGTTAGTACTTGTGTATTGTGTACTGTATACTTGAGTATTGCGAGTGCACGTAGGTCTGCGACTGTTCGGCGATTGCACGTAGGTCTGTGAGTACCTGTGTATTGTCTTGTTGTGTACCCGTGTATTGTCTTGTTGTGTACCTGTGTATTGTCTTGAGTATTAGTGCCAGGAAGCTAGCTGTTAGGTAATTTGGACAGGGTAAAATCCCCAAATCCTCACTAAATTTAATAGGTACGATTCCCGGCGGGTGTGGAGAGGCGACTCTTTGTACATCTTGCCGCATGTATGCGTTCCTTGATCATCCGATCGAGGTCGAATACTGCTGTGCAAAATGTAAGCACATTGTTTCCCTGGAAGCCCAGGTTCTGAATCTGGGGAAGCAACTGTCAGCACTGAGAAGTCCCTTCATACTAAAGGAGAGCCAGGAACGTACACGGCAGGTGCCGGCTGGGGCCAGCACAGAGGCGAATGGAGACAAAGAGGTGCAGGCACTAGCAAAGAGTAGATGGGTGACAGTCAGGAGGGGTAGAGGGGGAAGTGCCAGAGAGGCCGATCCAGGACTGGAGCATCCCAATAAGTACGCTCCATTGAGTGACATTGGTGAAACCAGTCAGGGACCAGCACTGCTGGAGTTGAGGGACTCTCCTAGCTGCCAGGGGAAGAACTCCTCCAGTGAGAGTGGGGGGGGCAGCAAAGGGAAAGGAAAGACAGATTCTGGTGGTAGGGGACTCAATTCTTAGAAGGACAGAGAGGGCAATCTGTAACCAAGACCTGAAGCGCCGAACAGTATGTTGTCTACCGGGCGCTCGGGTTCGGCACATCACGGATCTTGTGGACAGATTACTGGTAGGGGCTGGGGAAGACCCGGCTGTCATGGTGCATGTTGGCACCAATGACAAAGTCAGAGGCAGATGGAGTGTCCTAAAGAACGATTTTAGGGACTTAGGTGCTAAATTGAGGAAAAGGACCTCCAAGGTAGTATTCTCAGGAATACTACCGGTACATCGAGCCACACCAGAGAGGCAGAGGGAGATTAGGGAAGTAAACAAGTGGCTGAAGAGCTGGTGTAGTAAGGAGGGGTTTGGGTTCCTGGAGGACTGGGCCGTCTTCTCAGTCGGTAACCGGTACTATAGAAGGGACGGACTCCACCTAAATGAGGAGGGTGCAGATCTGCTGGGAATGAAGATGGCCAAAAAGTTAGAGGGGTTTTTAAACTAGGCGATGGGGGGAGGGTCCAGAGACAGTGATAGCCAGCGCGGAAGATATTCCAGAGGGTAGTATTGGGGGCATTAGTGGTAGGTTAACCAAAGCACAAAAACACAAGGTGAGTATAGTAGCAAGTCCTAGTTGCAATTTTGAAACACCCAATACAAGGACAATATGCGACCAGTCTAAACTATGTGGCATGTTCACCAATGCCAGGAGCATGGCGGACAAGATGGGTGAACTAGAGATACTGTTGTACAAGGAGGATTTGGATTTTGTGGGAATTTCAGAGACCTGGTTCAACAGCTCTCATGATTGGCTGGCAAACATTCAAGGGTATACCTTATACCGCAAGGATAGAGAGGGTAAAAAAGGGGGAGGGGTATGCCTATATATCAGGAATAATGTACAAGCGAATGTGAGAGATGACATCACTGAGGGGGCTAGGGAGGAGGTGGAATCTTTACGGGTAGAGCTCCAAAGGGATGAAGCTAAGGGGAAAATAATACTGGGAGTATGCTATAGGCCCTCTAACCTGAGGGAGGAAGTGGAGACGGATCTCCTATCACAAATTGGATTAGCAGCAAGGATGGGAAGTGTTATCATAATGGGGGATTTTAATTATCCAGACATAGACTGGGCGGAGGGAACCGCGCATTCATTTAAGGCTCGCCAGTTCCTTAATGTCTTGCAGGACAATTTTATGGGTCAGATGGTAGATGCACCAACTAGAAATAAAACATTACTGGATCTACTGATTACCAACAATACAGACCTGATCACAGATGTGGAAATACGGGGCAATTTAGGTAACAGCGATCACAGGTCAATTAGTTTCAGTATAAATCACACAAATAGGAAACATGAAGGGAACACAAAGACACTGAATTTCAAAAGAGCCAACTTCCCTAAACTACAAACCTTGCTAAAAAGGCATAAATTGGGATAAAATATTAGGAACAAAGAATACGGAGGAGAGATGGGTTTGCTTTAAGAGCATATTAAATAAGGGCATTAGCCAATGTATCCCATTGGGTAATAAATTTAAAAGAGCGAACAAAAATCCTGGATGGCTTAACTCCAATGTAAAAATGCATATAAAAGCAAAGGAGAAGGCCTTCAAAAAATACAAGGTTGAGGGATCATCCTCAGCATTCAGACTTTATAAAGAATGCAATAAGAAATGTAAGGGTGCAATTAGGACGGCTAAGATAGAACACAAAAGACACATAGCGCAGGAGAGCAAAAAAAATCCCAAGAAATTCTTCAAGTATGTAAACAGTAAAAAAGGGAGGACAGACCATATTGGCCCCATAAAGAATGAGGAAGGACATCTGGTTACAAAGGATGGGGAGATGGCAAAGGTATTGAATTTATTCTTCTCCTCAGTCTTCACAAGTGAATCGGGGGTCTTCAGTAACCAAAACTGCAGTGTTTATCCTCATGACACAACACAGGAAGCACCTCCATGGTTAACAGAGGACGGAATTAAAATTAGACTTGAGAAACTTAACATTAATAAATCACCGGGACCAGATGGCTTGCATCCGAGGGTACTTAGGGAACTCAGTCAGGTGATTGCCAGACCGTTGTTCCTAATTTTTACAGACAGTCTATTGACTGGAATGGTACCAGCTGATTGGAGAAAAGCCAATGTAGCACCAATATTTAAAAAGGGCCCAAAAAACATCCCTGGGAATTACAGACCAGTTAGCCTAACATCAATAGTATGTAAACTCTTGGAGGGGATGATAAGGGACTATATACAAGATTTTAGTAATAAGAACGATATCATTAGCAGTAATCAGCATGGATTCATGAAGAATCGTTCTTGCCAAACCAATCTATTAACCTTCTATGAGGAGGTGAGTTGCCATCTAGATAAAGGAAGGCCCGTAGACGTGGTGTATCTGGATTTTGCAAAAGCATTTGACACAGTTCCCCATAAACGTTTACTGTACAAAATAAGGTGCGTTGGCATGGACCATAGGGTGAGTACATGGATTGAAAACTGGCTACAAGGGCGTGTTCAGAGGGTGGTGATAAATGGGGAGTACTCAGAATGGTCAGGGGTGGGTAGTGGGGTTCCCCAGGGTTCTGTGCTGGGACCAATCCTATTTAATTTGTTTATAAACGACCTGGAGGATGGGATAAACAGTTCAATCTCTGTATTTGCAGACGATACTAAGCTAAGCAGGGCAATAACTTCTCCGCAGGATGTGGAAACTTTGCAAAAAGATCTGAACAAATTAATGGGGTGGGCGACTACATGGCAAATGAGGTTCAATGTAGAAAAATGTAAAATAATGCATTTGGGTGGCAAAAATATGAATGCAATCTATAGACTGGGGGGAGAACCTCTGGGGGTATCTAGGATGGAAAAGGACCTGGGGGTCCTAGTAGATGATAGGCTCAGCAATGGCATGCAATGCCAAGCTGCTGCTAACAAAGCAAACAGAATATTGGCATTAAAAGGGGATCAACTCCAGAGATAAAACGATAATTCTCCCGCTCTACAAGACTCTGGTCCGGCCGCACCTGGAGTATGCTGTCCAGTTCTGGGCACCATTCCTCAGGAAGGATGTACTAGAAATGGAGCGAGTACAAAGAACGGCAACAAAGCTAATAAAGGGTCTGGAGGATCTTAGTTATGAGGAAAGGTTGTGAGCGCTGAACTTATTCTCTCTGTAGAAGATACGCTTGAGAGGGGATATGATTTCAATTTACAAATACTGTACTGGTGACCCCACAATAGGGATAAAACTTTTTCGCAGAAGAGAGTTTAATAAGACTCGGGGCCACTCATTAAAATTAGAAGAAAAGAGGTTTAACCTTAAACTACGTAGAGGGTTCTTTACTGTAAGAGCGGCAAGGATGTGGAATTCCCTTCCACAGACGGTGGTCTCAGCGGGGAGCATTGATAGCTTCAAGAAACTATTAGATAATCACCTGAATGACCGCAACATACAGGGATATGTAATGTAATACTGACACATAATCACACACATAGGTTGGACTTGATGGACGTGTGTCTTTTTTCAACCTCACCTACTATGTAACTATGTAACTATGACAGACATCTCCCAGGAGCACTAGCGAGCACGGGCGCCGAGGGGAAGTGACGTCAGGTGCCTTGGAGAGGAAGAGGCAGATTACGAGGGACCCCCTAGCAACAGACCTGAAAAGGTGAGTAAAAAAAAAAAAATTTTTTACAGGTTGTTCTTTGTATTTAATGCTGCTGAATACTGTAAAAAAAAAAAAAAATATGAGTGGAACTCCTCTTTAAAAAGCCTTTATTGAGGTCCAGTCTAACGACTTTGCCCAACAGACAAAAAGAGCAAACTGTAGGGGGTGTATCAGCTAGACATGTGCAGTTCGTTTCGTTACAAATTAATATTCAGACACATTTTTCGTTATTCGGAGATTCGGATATATCCGAATACCCAAATTACAATATAAACAAATTTTACCAAATGCTCCGAACAACGCAACGAAATTCGGACTGAAATTCGAATTGAATTTTACCTCGAACTCCGAATTCTAACTACACATATTGTTGAAATCAAAGACTGTGTGTGTTATTAGAGGACCATTTCGAAATAATTGCTGTTTTTGATAAGCCAAAAAGGTGGTTTAAAGAGTCATTGTAATCATTTGATGAAGATTTCTCTGTAGTTTGTTCACTTTGCTGCATTCAAACTGAAAACAATATTACATTTTTCGTTTCGACCGTTTGAATGTTTCGAATCGAAAAAAATCCCCTGCGTCTCCTCCTCCTCGGCAGCCAATAGGATCGCTTCTCCTTTTGGCCAATCGAGAGACGGGTCTCAGGATGCGCTTCCCGATTGGCCGGGAGGAGAATCAGGAAGACAATAGCAAATATTAATTCGCTATTGTCACACAACTGGGTAGGCTCGGGGCGCAGAGCCCACCCTTTATTTAAGCCAATTAGAACCTCAGGCTCTAATCATGTGCTTCTACAGAAAAAAAACCCCATTGGAATCCATCTGTCCGGCACCCTGCATGTAAATTAGGGCCGAGTGCATGGAATAGGGGGGATGGCGCCCCTGCGCCCCATATGGACAGGCCGCCACTGGTGTCCACCTCTCCACCTTGCTGCACTTGGATTGGTGCCCCCTTGCTGTCTCCAGACCATATCCAGTATATCCATTGTGACCGTTTCCTTGGTGTCCTCCCCAGCTGGGAATCCTTCTGAGAACCAGAAGAAGCATAATTCATCTTAAACTGAATTGCTAATTTCCTTTCTTTAACCACTCGCCCTCTGGAAGGTTTACCCCCCTTCATGAACAGGCCATTTTTTTGCAATACGGCACTGCGTTACTTTAACTGACAATTGCGCGGTCGTGCAACACTGTACCCAAACAAAATTGATGTCCTTTTTTCCCCACAAATAGAGCTTTCAATGCAGTTTGTCTTGGCCCAGGCTGCACCCATAGTGCAATATTGACAATTTTTATCAATGACTTTCACCAGACTAATTTGATACGATCGGTCTGCTGCAGTCAGGAGAAAGCATTTCCCGTCCCCAAGTGATCAGTGTGACGGGAGTCACTTTGGGCGGATGGCCCGTGGAACCCAGAATCCCTTTGGAGAGGTTGGGAAACCCTTGTTTCAGCTCCCCATGCACCTCCTATGTCTAAGTGACCCTGTGTCTATTAGGGGCACAGGGTGACCGAGAAAATGATGGACATCTATTTAATGGAGAATGTGTTTTGGATTACTTAAAAATGGAACAGTAATATTTATCAACAATATCCCTCAAGAAATCTATGATACATTAATTCCACTGTATCAGAATGATGGAACATTGTAATGCCCTGTACACACGGTCAGATTTTCTGACGGGAAATGTTCGATGGGAGCTCGTTGTCAGAAATTCCGACCGTGTGTTAGCTCCGTCGGACATTTTTTGTCGGAATTTACAACAAACAAAATTTGAGATCTGGATCTCAAATTTTCCGACAACAAAATCCATTGTCGTAAATTCCCATCGTGTGTACACAATTCCAACGCACAAAGTTCTACGCATGCTCGGAATCAAGCAGAAGAGCCGCACTGGCTATTGAACTTCATTTTTCTCGGCTCGTCGTACGTGTTGTACGTCACCGCGTTCTTGACGTTCGGAATTTCCGACAAGATTTGTGCGACCGTGCGTATGCAAGACAAGTTTGCGCCAACATCCGTCAGAAAAAAATCATGGATTTTGTTGTCGGAATGTGCGATCGTGTGTACGGGGCATAAGAGTTTTGTAGACTGCAATCCCTGATTAATCAAAGCATTGCTTAGATATGGATTCCATGGTCTTCAATGTAGGAGACGGTCCGTCAATTAGGCTGGTTAAATGACTACCATATATACTCAAGTATAAGTCGAGGCCCCTAATTTACCACAAAAAACTGGGAAAAACGTATTGACCCGAGTATAAGAGGAGGGTGTGAAATGCAGCAGCTACTGTAAGTGGAAAAAGAGGGTCAACAATGCCCATTTGTAGCTGCATGCCTCCCTGTGTCCTGTGCATGTGTCCTGTGTATATGTGCATGTGTCCTGTGCAGCCTAACTGTATCCTGTGCATGTGTCCTGTACATGTGCATGTGTCCTGTGTCCTGTACATGTGTCCTGTGTCCTGTACATGTGCATGTGTCCCTGTGTCCTGTACATGTGCATGTGTCCTGTGTCCTGTACATGTGCATGTGTCCTGTACATGTGCATGCGTCCTGTGTCCCTGTGTCCTGTACATGTGCATATGTCCTGTGTCCTGTACATGTGCATGTGTCCTGTGTCCCTATGTCCTGTGCATATGTCCTGTGTCCTGTACATGTGCATGTGTCCTGTGTCCCTGTGTATGTGTCCTGTGTCTCTGTGTCCTGTACATGTGTCCTGTACATGTGCATGTGTCCTGTGTCCCTGTGTCCTGTACATATGCATGTGTCCTGTGTCCTGTACATGTGCATGTGTCCTGTGTCCCTGTGCATGTGTCCTGTGTCCCTGTGTCCTGTGCATGTGTCCTGTGTCCCTGTGTCCTGTGCATGTGTCCTGTGTTCCTGTGTCATGTGCATGCGTCCCTGTGTCCTGTACATGTGTATGTGTCCTGTGTCCCTGTGTATGTGCATGTGTCCTGTACATGTGTATGTGTCCTGTGTCCCTGTGCAGCCTACCTGTGTCCTGTGCAACCTCCGTGTGGCGATCTCCATCCCCCGATCAGCGTGTGATAATAAAGTTCGGCGGCCATTCCACTGTTCAAAAGCCGTGCCTCCTCCTCGTCTGTGATAGGCAGAACACTCAGCAGTCAGCCTATCACGGACATTCTGTCATTCTCATACCACAGACGAGCATGAGAGAATGTCTGTGATAGGCTGTACACTGACTGCTGGGAAATGGAGTGTTCAGCCTATCACAGACGAGGAGGAGGCGTGGCTTTTGAAAGCTGGAATAGCCTCCGAACTTTATTATCACACGCTGGCCGCCGTCTGCCTGCATGACACGCTGATCATGTAGGTGACTCGAGTATAAGTCGAGGGGGGCACTTTCAGCCTAAAAAAAAGGCTGAAAATCTCGACTTATACTCGAGTATATACGGTAGTTCATTAGCTCATGTTAATTTATGTTTCTGGTTACAGTTTGTATTGTTAGGGTACAGGAAGTCCCCGGGTTACGAACACAATAGGGACTGTAGGTTTGATTGTTAGTCGAAGTTGTTTGTAAGTCGCAACACTGAATTTTTCTAAGTGTAACTTCCGGTCGGAACACTGCATTCGTAAGTGTACCGTCCGCCTGTGCATGGATGGGGGATATTCCGGTGCGCTTGTTATGTTATCTGGGGCTCTTCTGGCCATGCAGTACATATAGTACTGCAGTATGGGATGTGTCTGGAGGTATCCAGGACCAGCGTGGAGCACAAGTGGCCGGCATTTGAGGCCGTTCGTAAGTAGGAGTCGTTCGGAACTCGGGTGTTCGTAAGTCGGGGACTGCCTGTGATATCATCAAGAGGGGAAACCACCTACTCAAGTGTATAAAAGCCTGTATTCAAATAAACAGTTCCAGCTTTGCAGCCAAACGAGTCCTGCCTAGTTCTTGGTTGTAATAGGCGGTTATAATATCTAATATCTATATTCAGACTGGAGGAAGTGGTATATGACGGAAGCACTGAAGCGGAGTGTGGGACGTTCCGTTACAATCAGACTGCAACATTGTCATTTTGTAGCAAGCTGAGAGACTGCAGAAAGGGCTGATCTGTTTCAAAGATTTGTGAACCGGGGGCAAAAAAAAACTGAACAGGCACCAGGATTCCTCAGAAAGATAATCTTAATCCAAAATGCAGATAGTGACCCTTGAAGATGCCTGAACAAAGATGGTGCCATCCTTCTGGAGAGATGAGCAGATGAAGTCGTTGTCAGGGGGAGTAATGAGATACCTAGGAAAGAAGTGTTACATTGACATTATTAAGCAGGTGTGCAATGAACCTGAAAATATTATATCTGATAATATGTCCACTTTAATTAATTTTAGCTATAGTGTTATATGGGTGATATGCCTCCTGGAACCACAGTGGGAGCGGGGTGGGTAGATATATATAAATATATATATATATATATATATATATAGTGAGCATGGCTCTTTGGTGGGGGCTCTTCTCTTTGATACGTTGGCCTCCAGACCCCTTGTTATGAGAACACATGTCAGAATACGCGGAAATATAGAAATTAATTTCACAGAGTGCATGCAATGAATATTAATGGGCATCGGGGTTAAGAATGCCCCGAAATTCTGTATGCAGCTTAAAAAATTGATGTGCGTAATAAATTGCTGATGGATCAACCTCCATAAATCAAGTGCCACATTAACATATTGTAATATATTATTAATGTATATATTATAAAGATTAGGATAAAATAATGAGAGGACGCATGCTGCTTTAAGATGTGCAAGGAGCTGTAGGTGTGAAGGTATCGTGGCAAAGAAAATTCCTCCATGCTTGGTCCTGACCACCCAAAAAAAAAGGACCTATCTTAAAGGGTTAGTCCACGCAAACGTGACATGTCTGCTTTGGTTGAGTCTAGGGTTGTCCCGATACCGATACTAGTATCGGTATCGGCACCGATACCAAGCATTTGCCCAAGTACTTGTACTCGGGCAAATGCTCCCGATGCTTCCGCCGATACCTTGACTGTCAGCGGTGATGGACGTGTGGGGGAGTTACAAGCTTCTCCCCCTGCGGCTTTCAGCTGCTTAGTGACATACAGCGGTGATCGGTGCTTGTAATTCCCCCACACGCGATCACCGCTGACTGTCACCTCCTCCTCCTTAGTCCTCCTCCGTTCCTCTGTCCCCCTCCGCTGTCCTGCTCCATTGCTGTGTCCCCCTCCGTTCCCCTCCTTCTTTGCTCTGTCCCCCTCCGCTGTCCTCCTCCGTTCCTCTGTCCACCTCCCGCTGTCCTTCTTCTTTGCTCTGTCCCCCTCCGCTGTCCCCATCCGTTCCTCTGTCCCCCTCCGCTGTCCCCATGCATTCCTCTGTCCCCCTCCGCTGTCCCCATGCGTTCCTCTGTCCCCCTCCGCTGTCCCCATGCGTTCCTCTGTCCCCCTCCGCTGTCCCCATCCGTTCCGGCTTTCCGTTGTCCCCCTCTCTCTTCGTCTGTCCCCTCCGTTCTGCTGTCTCTCCGCTGTGTGTATGGAGAGAGTCAGCTGACTCTGTCTATTCACATAACTGAAACATTGTAATCTTCTGTGATTACAATGTGTCAGTTTATGAATGGAGAGAAGCTGCTGTGTTCTCTCCATTCATTCTCAGTGCAGCTGAGGCTGCAGAGAAAGGGACTGGGGAATCTCTATCCTCCGTCTCTTTCTCTGTCTCAAGGGGGAGATATCAGAGGTCTGTTAAGACCCCTGATATCTCACCAAAGCCCCCCAACAGGGCTGATTAAAAAAAAAAAAAAACACACACACATAGTGCAATAAAGAATAAAAAAAAAATTGTAAAAAATAATAAATGTAAATGAAAAAAACCAAAACAAAAACACACACACAGACACCGTTCACTATACCCCCACCCCCACCCCACCCGCCCCCCACCCCCACCCCCTCCTCAAAAAAAAAAAAAAAACTGTCACGTGACATTAAAAAAAAGTATCGGTAATCGGTATCGGCGAGTACTTGAAAAAAAGTATCGGTACTTGTACTCGGTCCTAAAAAAGTGGTATCGGGACAACCCTAGTTGAGTCTGATGAGATGAGCCACCTGCTGGTTTCTGTTAACTCATGCGGATAGTAAAAGGGTTATTTGCAGTGGTGGCCAGCTTATTAGGGGCGCCACCCTCCTAATCCATGCGCCCGGCCCCTAATCTCCATGCAGGGCGCCAGACGCATGGATTTCATTGGGTTTTTTTATTTTTATTTTATTGTTATTTATTTTTTAAGCACTAATTGGCTTTTTGAAGCTCTAATTGGCTTCAAAAAGGGTGGGCTCGGGGTTAAGAGCAGTGCGCCCCGAGCCCACCCACTTGTGTGACATTAGCGAAATAATATTCACTAATGTCTTCCTGCTTCTCCTCCCAGCCAATCAGGAAGTAAGTCCGCAGACCCGATTGGCCAGGGAGTCTTAGGACTCCCAGCCAATCGGGGTCTCAGGACCTGCTTCATGTTCAGCCGGGAGGAGAACTAACGGCCCTGGCTCTTCCCTCTGCAACCGCCTCCCAGCACCTCTACCGCAGCATAAGGTAAGGCCATGGATCGCCACCTTCCTGATCGTTTAAGGGGAGGGGGGTGTAGTGCGAGTGAAATGCCGCCTTCCCAATCAACGGTGGGGGCAGTGCGAGCGAGTGCTGGGGGGGGGGGTTTATGCGAGTGAGGGGGCAAGGTTTGTTTGCCGCCCCCCCCTCCCCAAAATATTGAGCATCAGCCGCCACTGGTTATTTGGTTTCTTTTTTCCCCATTGCATTTTCTATAACACAGGGAATGAAGGAACCCTTCAGTGGCCACCACTGCTGTGCAGGACTCATCACCTTTGCTCCTCGAGAGATGAAAGTATCTATAGGGTGGAGTAACACTCCAGCATCAAGAAAGAGGTGGAATCGAGGCCTGCTTTTACAATTTCATAAATTAGCAGGAAGTTACTGAAGCATGCATTATTTACAAACATATGTGAAAGCCACATGTTGCATTGCTAGACCCTGACACCCATGGCGTGTTCTCTTGGGTCTTTTACTGAGTAACCTGGGTTTTCTACAAAGTAACCTGGATCTTTTTCTGAGTGCCTCAGGTCTTCTATTAATTGTCTTGTGTCTTCTACTGAGTGTTCTGGGACTACTATCATGTGCCTCGGGTCTTTTATTAAGTTTCCCGTGTCTTCTACTGAGTGCCCCAGGTCTTCTACTTAGAGCATCAGGTCTTTTACAGTGCACACAGGGTCTTCTATTGGGTGCTCTGAATCTTCTACCAAATGCCCTAGTTCTTCTACTGACTGCCCTGGGTCTTTTATTAAGTGCCCTGGTTCATCTACTGCAGTGGTTCTCAACCTTCCTAGCAGTGCTGGGACAAGGCCAATTGGTGCCCAGGGCGAAGATGGCAAACTGCGGCCCCCCCCCCCCCCCCCCCCCCCCGTTTTTAATAAAGAATCAATGTTGTTTCAAAACAAGAATATACTTAACAATACAAGTTCAATTAGGTTTAATGCGATAGAAACAGTTCACTCACACATTTTAATTATATGTATTTTTATACCATTGTAATTAACCCCCCCTCAGCCACCTCCGGCTAGCAACATGGGCGCTTTTAACCCTTTCTTGGGGATTCAAAGTTCCCTGCTAGCGGTCAAAAAGTACCACTTAAATAGTAGTAAAGCGCAGCTAAAACTGGCGACGCTTTACCACTAATGGACCCGCCACCCCATTTTAACCGCTTGCCGACCGCCTCACGCAGATATACTGCAGCAGAAGGGCTCGTACAGGCAAAACCACGTACCTGTACGTTGCCCTTTAAGAGGCGGCCAACGGGCGTGCGCGCCCGCGGCAAGCTCCATGAGTCAGGTCGCGGGTCCCGCGGACTCAATCGCCGTGGGGATACCCGCGATCGCCTCACGGGGAGGAAGAACGGGGAGATGCTGATGTAAACAGCATCTCCCCGTTCTGCCTAGTGACAGTGTCACTGATTACAGCTCCCTGTCTTCGGAGCAGAGATCAGGGACGTGTAACATGTAGCCACCCCCCCCCCACAGTTAGAAACACGCCCCTAGGACACACTTAACCCCTACACTGCCCCTAGTGGTTAACCCCTTCACTGCCAGTGTCATTTACACAGGAATCAGTGCATTTTTATAGCACTGATCGCTGTATAAATGACAATGGTCCCAAAAATGTGTCAAAAACGTCCGATGTGTCCGCCATAATGTCGCAGTCACAATAAAAATCGCTGATCGCCGCCATTTAAAAAAAAAAAAAAATTATTAATAAAGATGCCATAAAACTATCCCCTATTTTGTAAACGCTATAACTTTTGCGCAAACCGAAATTGCGATTTTTTTTTTACCAAAAAATATGAAGAATACGTATCGGCCTAAACTGAGGAAAAAAATTGTTTTTTTTATATATTTTTGGGGATATTTAATTTTGCAAAAAGTAAAAAATAATGCGTTTTTTTCAAAATTGTCGCTATATTTTTATTTATAGCGCAAAAAATAAAAACCGAAGAGGCGATCAAATACCACCAAAAGAAAGCTCTATTTGTGGGGAAAAAAAGGACGTCAATCTTGTTGGGGAGCCACGTCGCACGACCGCGCAATTGTCAGTTAAAGCGACGCAGTACCGAATCGCAAAAAGTGCTCTGGTCAGGAAGGGGGTAAATTCTTCCGGGGCTGAAGTGGTTAAAAAAAAAACCTTACAAAAAAAAGTCAGTGGTGGCAGTGGACATTGCAAGGACCGCACACGGACCAGTGCCTGTGTGGGACACCCGTCATACAGCTATGCCAACCTGGACATCACATTACACCACACGCACAGCAAACTTCCACAGTCCACAAGGCAGCTCCCCTCTTCCAGCCAAAATCCATGCAGGAGAGTGCACACACTGTACACTTCCCCATCTGTTACAGGCTATAACGTACAGCAGAAATTAAAAAGCAGTGGTGGTCATTAACCTCCCCTCAGCCTCCTCCCCTCCCCCAATCAAGCCATTTATTAATGTTTGTTTAGCGCTTACTTTTACACAAGTTCGGACACTGTCTGCCACACACTGCAATCCAAATCTAGCTTCCTTCAGAATACAGCTAGACTCAAGCCAGCCAGGCAGCAGCTCCTCGACTCCTCCAGGTCACAGCGCGCCGGGTCCGACACAGCTCCCTGCGCTCCTCTGAGTCCTCCCACCTCTCCTTTCGGCCGTGAGTGACGTGACGTCACGCCGCTGGCAGGGACTATGGGACTCCTCCGTAGGGGGAGTAAACTGAAACAGTAAAGGAAACAGTGAAGCTGTGCTGAGGGAAGGGAGGATGCAGGAGCGCACAAATTCGGCACACACAACTTGTACAGTGCCGCTGGGCATAGGTTACTTGTTGTAATACACACTGGCGGGCAGCGGCCGTTGCAGAACTTCACCTGCAGGCTGCGCCCCCCCCTCCTATGGCAAATGGTAGCGCCCAGGGCACGTGCCCCTTCCGCCCCTGCCTTGTACCGGCCCTGCTTCCTAGTGCCGTGACCCCTTGATAAAATTTCCCAAGTTGTGGGGACCTCTAACAGTAAAATTATTTTCGTAGCGTGGGTTGTCAGCTCCCAAGGCAAGACAAGTAATTTGCGCCCCTAACCCACGGACATTTAGCGCTCCCTGAGTCCCTTCCACTCGTACAGTATTAAAACCTCTTATGGTACATTTTAGGATGTACCACCCTTTCTCTTTGTTCTCCTTTCTTTCCCTTTTATCTCTCTCTATCCTAATTTCTTGTCCCCCCCCCCCCCCATCCCTCTCTCTAGTTGTCTTTCTTGTTCTTTCTCTTATTTATTTCTCTCCCTTTTTCTTTGTTCCTCCCCCTCTTTCCTCTCCCTTCCATGTATTCTCTATTTTTATTTCTTCTCTTACTCCTTGGTGGGGGGAATGGAATGAGTGGTAGTGCTGGCGGGGGTTCTGATCAGCCAACTTAGATGCTCTTGATCAAGGTCATCTGCTGATCTGAGAACTGTAGTGAGGACTGGCAACTATAATCAAAGGTGGTGTTACTCACTGTGTCTCTGGCTTCACTGTGTCTCCAGCTATGTGGTGTCTCGCAGCAGTGACACCTATGCCGAAATGAGGAGATAGGGTCTCCTCCAGCCCCACCCACTTCATTCCTCACCAGTCAGATGACTTCTAGTCTCTGCCCACCAGTCATGCTGTGAACTAAATGGGCGGCTGCGAAGAGGTTGAGTGGGCGGCCACGGGCTCCAGATACAGCCCTGCTGGGCGGCCGCGAAAAGGCTGGGAGAACAGCGCAGGCTTCAGGAACAGCCCAGGATTTGGTGACCCCTGGCAAATTGTCATTTGACCCCTGAGGGGGTCCCGACCCCCAGGTTGAGAACCACTGATCTACTGAGTGACTTGGGTCTTCTACTTAGTGCCAGTGCCTTCTACTGTGTACCTTAGGTCTTTTACTGAGTGCTACGGTCTTCCACTGAATGCCTTGGGTGTTCTTCCAGTGGCTTGGTCTTCTTTTGAGTGCTCTGGGTCTTCTACTGAGTGCCCATTTTCTTCTACTGTGTTCTCCAGGTCTTCTACTTAGTGCCATTGGTCTTTTACTGAGCGCCACGGTCTTCTACCGAGTGCCTTGGATCTGTAACTGAATGCCCGTGTCTTCTACTCAGTGTCTTAGGTCTTCTGCCAAGTGGCTTGGGTCTTCTTTTGAGTGCCCTTGGTCTTCTATTGAGTTCCCTGTTTCTTCTACTGTGTGCCCCAGATCTTCTACTGAGTGCCACAGACTTCTACTGAGTGTATTTGGTCTTCCACTCAAGAAAAGAGGGGGGAAACCAAAAAATACGATACAAAAAGAACCACCAAATACTCTTCCACTCACTCCAATTAGGGGTGGGGCTCAGTGGCCAAACAAACATATAAACAAGATAACATTATACCAGACAGATGGGGACAGTGCAAAGAACCACTTTAATAGAGCCACATGGAAATAGCATCTGGATAAAGCCGTTAATTAGTAAAAAATAAAAAATGCATTGCAAAATACAAAAATGACATAAAAATATTAATATTAACGGCTCCTACACCTTACACCATCTAAAAGACAACGTTTTGTAAAACCAAACAGAGCGTTTACACACCATGCATGCATCCACATTCACACCCAATGAGTATTGGCAGCAATGAACAGTGTGATGGAACGGCACCACCAGATCCAGGCAGTGTTCTACTCAGTGCCCAAGGTTTTCTACTGAGTACCTTGGTTCATCTATCAAGTGCCTTGGATCTTCTACTGAGTACTCTTGGTCTTCTGCCATGTGCCCAGCTCTTCTTCTGTGGGCCCTGGGTCTTCTACCAAGTGCCACAGATCTTCTACCAAATGCCCAGGTCCTCTCCTGAGCGGTTGGGTCCTCTACCGAGTGGTTGGGTCCTCTACCGACTGTCCTGGTTCTTCCACTGAGTACCCTGGGTTTTCTACTGAGTGTCCCGAGTTTTCTATTAGGTGTATTGGGTCTTCTAAGGCACTCCCTGGGGGACTATGAGTAACACGCTTCTGAAACATGATGTAATATATCTGTACCTATTATTTTTTTCTTTTTCTTTAACTCATGTTATCCTAAAATGCACATATGGGTAACACTTTTTTCATTATAATAGAATGCAACTCAAAAAAACTCAAATCCTTTTTCTACTATATCCAAAACTCAAAAAAAATGTTGCCTTTTATACACTTTTTAGAGGTGCCAAGTGGTGCCCTTTATCATTAGAACCTTAGCACCTCCCCTAAAAAAAACCCCCATAAAAATAGAGGCATCAAATATTAAAAAAAACGAATACTATTAGAAGATATACATGTTAAATCTGCTGCCTTTTAGTCGAAACAGATGGGTTTGCTGGTGTGAGTTTGTCCAGATGTTGGGAATCCGTTCATCCATGACACGTCAAGAGTTATTAGCTACTAAACACATGAAGAAATACAGCTGCGAGCGGAGTGGTTTTGTTGCAGCCACCTTGCTGAGGGACCTTTGAAGAAAGTGTCACTGGAACCTGTCATTGCTATGACAGCCACAATTTCGAGGATGCTGAAGAGCGGTGAACGTACTGCACTTTGCCAACTTTTGCACCGTCTGTCTCCTTATGAAACTTTGTCATTAAAAGCTACTTTCCTTGGTTATCAATCCTCAACAAATTTTTAATTTTTTTTTCCTCTGAAGAAAACTGACCTAAAAGTATTTGTTCATTTCCTGGTATCCGGAGACGGAGGAATGAAATGGCGGTAGGCCCTGAATTCGTTATTTTTTTTCCCCAAGCGTTCATCACAGCGGTGTTGTAGGCTGAGTGAATATGATTCCAGGTTATCGCTGACAGAATTACATGTTCTGGCAATATTTCTTGTTTTTCTTTTCTTCAAACTCAGAATGAAGTTTGAATTACAATGTTGGAACATGTGAAAATATTAACATAAAACCAATCTCTACCACCTATGGTATGGTAATGTGCGTAGGATAATCAGAACGTGGGCAGGAATGTAGAGAAAACTGGATTGTAGGGGGCTTCCAAGTTAAGTCACATGATGGCTTCCTATGGCTTTCAAATACAGCAATGTTCTGAGTGTGGGCGGGGCTTGCGGCACCCTAGCGAGGACACTAACAAACTGCACTTGCTAATGCCTAAACGCTAGACAGGATTTTGCAGCCATGTGTAAACAGCATTAAGGCCCAACTCCAGATTTAGAAGCAGGCAGTGGCTTACTAGTTGGAGAACGCCACTTCCCAGGTGTGCAGCATTTAGGGATCGGTGCCGCAGAACTTGTACCGGTCTCCACCAACACAGCAATCCCTGTCAAGACATGCACCAGGAGCCCCCCGACTGGCCTCCCATCATCCCTCAAAGGGGGTGATCACTCCAGCAGAGTAACTGGCTACATTTTTGCAGTAGTTAGAGGAGGCACCCTTTAGGGGACAAGCGTGAGCCCCTTTAATATAGTATGGCCTGTAGGCAGTGGTAAACTTGCTAAAAATTGCAGGAAAAACATTAACCGCTCCAGCTTAGTTACCTCCAGCTCACAGGTCAAACTAAGGACACATGCAACGCCAAGACATTCTCACATCTTGCACACGACTGGTCCAATTACCATGAGGGCATGAGCACAGTCAGGAGAAACACAAACTCAAAAGAAGGGGCACATTAACACCCTTGTAGGCATCTGCCTGCATGGGTCTTGGTTTGGATCCAATACTCACATTCCAGGTGCTTCAAAACAAAAAGCATTCCAAGTCTAATGCCGCGTACACGCGGTCGGACTTTCCAACGGGAAATGTTGGATGTGAGCTTGTTGGCTGAACGTCCGACCGTATGTACGTTCCATCGAACATGTGTTGTCGGACTTTCCGCCAACAAATTTTGGCTAGCAGGTTCTCAAATTTTCCGCCAACAAAACTTTGTTGTCGGACTTTCCGATCGCGTGTACACAAGTCCGTCACACAAAAGTTCACGCATGCTCGGGATCAAGTACGAGCCGGAAGCGATCGGTCTTGTAAAACTAGTGCTCGCAATGGAGATATCACGTGACTATTGAACTTCCTTTTTATCGGCTCGTCGTACGTCTTGTACGTCACCACAATTGTTGGCCAACATTTATGTGACCGTGTGTATGCAAGACAAGTTGGAGCCAACAACCTCCAAACAAAAATCCACGGTTTTGTTGTCGGAAGGTCCAATCGTATGTATGGGGCATAACAGATTGTATTCATTAGACTTTCTATGTCTGTCTTCAGGTAATCCTTGAAAATTCATGTCTTTAGGGAAGAATATCCCACCTGAAGAACGTTAAACTAACAGTTCCAAATGTAAATGGTAGAGGGAAGTCATCCGTATGTATATAGGTAGGGAGTCTTCAGGAACTAAACAGTTCAAACAGAGATATATGACATCTGAAATGGAGACAGACACACCACCACCGAAAATGAAGAGGCTTACCAGAAGAGATGGACCCAAAAGGGCATACGCCGAGTTGGGTCGGATAAGGCTTAGGTGGTGAGTGGCTATAGATGGCCCAAAGAGGCGATGATAGTGGATTAACCCACAAGTTGCTGTATCCCTCAAAACGATGCCAGAACCCAGAGGGGCGAAGTATATGGAACGAACCACGCGTTGTTATATCCCTCGGGACGATGTTTAGAAGCCAAACGATGATGTTAACAAATGGAAAAAAGGAAGGAATGGCCACATAGTGTGAATCCGTAAAAAATGTAATTTATTAAAATAAAAAGATATACACTCACATGTAAATCCGTATAAAACAGCGCTGTGAAAAAAGTGGCGACAGTGGGGTCCTACCCGACGCGTTTCGTCTTCATAGACGTCGTCCATTTTATACGGATTCACACTATGTGGCCATTCCTTCGTTTTTTCCATTTGTTAACATCATCGTTTGGCTTCTAAACATCGTCCCGAGGGATATAACAACGCGTGGTTCGTTCCATATACTTCGTCCCTCTTGGTTCTGGCATCGTTTTTGAGGGATACAGCAACTTGTGAGTTAATCCACTATCATCGCCTCTTTGGGCCATCTATAGCCACTCACCACCTAAGCCTTATCCGACCCAACTCGGCGTATGCCCTTTTGGGTCCATCTCATCTGGTAAGCCTCTTCATTTTCGGTGTTGGTGTGTCTGTCTCCATTGCAGATGTCATATATCTCTGTTTGAACTGTTTAGTTCCTGAAGACTCCCTACCTATATACATACAGATGACTTCACTCTACCATTTACATTTGGAACTGTTAGGTTAACGTTCTTCATATTGGACGTTTTTTCATTCCAATAGCGCTACACTCATTGTGCTTTTCTTTTTTGTTATATCTTGTTGGTTGCGTTAGCTGCTTGTCTCTTTTTAGGGCAGCGCAGAATTGTTTTGTATATAAGAATATCCCACCTCCATGTCTTTAGGGAAGAATATCCCACCTATACTTAACAACCAGAATTGTATTTATTTAACATCAGCAGAGAGAATTCAGGTCACAGGGCTGGCAGGCTTATGCTCCAACACATCCTTAAGGTTAGATATTCTGGTGGTTTAGCAGGAGGACTGGTAGGCATTAGGGATGAGCTTCGTGTTCGAGTCGAACCCATGTTCGACTCGAACATCGGCTGTTCGACCGTCCGTCGAATTGCGAACGATATGGGCCGTTCGCGCCAAATTCGTGTGGCGCGTCACGGCCCATAATTCACTGCGGCATCGCAGTGCATTCCTGGCTGATGATTGGCCAAGCATGCACTATGACCCGCATGCATGGCCAATCACAGCGCCGTCAGTAGAGAGAGCTGTAATTGGCCAAAGCCAGGGTGGCTTTGGCCAATTATGGCTCAGGGGATTTAGTACACACCCCACACTATATAAGGCCGCCTGCACGGCGGCCCTGTGTAGTGTGTGTTCCGGTGTGCTGAGAGATAGAGAGAGAGAGAGACAGTGTCATTTGATTTGAGTTAGATAGATTAGGCAGAACAGTCAGTCAGTTAGCTGCACTTACAGTGTACTGTGTATATATATGCATCCCAGGTGTTGCATATATATATATATACACTGTATTCAGTTTAGCTAGATCCGTTCCTGTTATCTTCTATCTAGACTATTTAGTGCAGTGTGTCCTGCTCACAGTGTTCAGCTAGATCCGTTCCTGCTATTTACATTCAGTGCAGTGCGTCCTGCTCACAGTGTTCAGCTAGATCCGTTCCTGCTATTTACATTCAGTGCAGTGCGTCCTGCTCACAGTGTTCAGCTAGATCCGTTCCTGCTATTTACATTCAGTGCAGTGCGTCCTGCTCACAGTGTTCAGCTAGATCCGTTCCTGCTATTTACATTCAGTGCAGTGCGTCCTGCTCACAGTGTTCAGCTAGATCCGTTCCTGGTATTTACATTTAGTGCAGTGCGTCCTGCTCACAGTGTTCAGCTAGATCCGTTCCTGCTATTTACATTCAGTGCAGTGCGTCCTGCTCACAGTGTTCAGCTAGATCCGTTCCTGCTATATACATTTAGTGCAGTACGTCCTGCTCACAGTGTTCAGCTAGATCCGTTCCTGTTATTTACATTCAGTGCAGTGCGTCCTGCTCACAGTGTTCAGCTAGATCCGTTCCTGGTATTTACATTTAGTGCAGTGCGTCCTGCTCACAGTGTTCAGCTAGATCCGTTCCTGCTATTTACATTCAGTGCAGTGCGTCCTGCTCACAGTGTTCAGCTAGATCCGTTCCTGGTATTTACATTTAGTGCAGTGCGTCCTGCTCACAGTGTTCAGCTAGATCCGTTCCTGCTATTTACATTCAGTGCAGTGCGTCCTGCTCACAGTGTTCAGCTAGATCCGTTCCTGCTATTTACATTCAGTGCAGTGCGTCCTGCTCACAGTGTTCAGCTAGATCCGTTCCTGCTATTTACATTCAGTGCAGTGCGTCCTGCTCACAGTGTTCAGCTAGATCCGTTCCTGGTATTTACATTTAGTGCAGTGCGTCCTGCTCACAGTGTTCAGCTAGATCCGTTCCTGCTATTTACATTCAGTGCAGTGCGTCCTGCTCACAGTGTTCAGCTAGATCCGTTCCTGCTATTTACATTCAGTGCAGTGCGTCCTGCTCACAGTGTTCAGCTAGATCCGTTCCTGCTATTTACATTCAGTGCAGTGCGTCCTGCTCACAGTGTTCAGCTAGATCCGTTCCTGCTATTTACATTCAGTGCAGTGCGTCCTGCTCACAGTGTTCAGCTAGATCCGTTCCTGGTATTTACATTTAGTGCAGTGCGTCCTGCTCACAGTGTTCAGCTAGATCCGTTCCTGCTATTTACATTCAGTGCAGTGCGTCCTGCTCACAGTGTTCAGCTAGATCCGTTCCTGCTATATACATTTAGTGCAGTACGTCCTGCTCACAGTGTTCAGCTAGATCCGTTCCTGCTATTTACATTCAGTGCAGTGCGTCCTGCTCACAGTGTTCAGCTAGATCCGTTCCTGCTATTTACATTCAGTGCAGTGCGTCCTGCTCACAGTGTTCAGCTAGATCCGTTCCTGCTATTTACATTCAGTGCAGTGCGTCCTGCTCACAGTGTTCAGCTAGATCTGTTCCTGCTATTTACATTCAGTGCAGTGCGTCCTGCTCACAGTGTTCAGCTAGATCCGTTCCTGGTATTTACATTTAGTGCAGTGCGTCCTGCTCACAGTGTTCAGCTAGATCCGTTCCTGCTATTTACATTCAGTGCAGTGCGTCCTGCTCACAGTGTTCAGCTAGATCCGTTCCTGCTATATACATTTAGTGCAGTACGTCCTGCTCACAGTGTTCAGCTAGATCCGTTCCTGCTATTTACATTCAGTGCAGTGCGTCCTGCTCACAGTGTTCAGCTAGATCCGTTCCTGCTATTTACATTCAGTGCAGTGCGTCCTGCTCACAGTGTTCAGCTAGATCCGTTCCTGCTATTTACATTCAGTGCAGTGCGTCCTGCTCACAGTGTTCAGCTAGATCCGTTCCTGGTATTTACATTTAGTGCAGTGCGTCCTGCTCACAGTGTTCAGCTAGATCCGTTCCTGTTATCTTCCTACTGACAGGCAGGCTTGTCTGGTTACAGTATATAAAGCTACCTGAAGAAAATTACAGGTGTTCTTTTTGATCCTATTAGTACCACGGTCAGGCAGCTAGACTATTTACATTTAGTACAGTGTGTCCTGCTCACAGTGTTCAGCTAGATCCGTTCCTGTTATCTTCCTACTGACAGGCAGGCTTGTCTGGTTACAGTATATAAAGCTACCTTAAGAAAATTACAGGTGTTCTTTTTGATCCTATTAGTACCACGGTCAGGCAGCTAGACTATTTACATTTAGTACAGTGCGTCCTGCTCACAGTGTTCAGCTAGATCCGTTCCTGCTATATACATTTAGTGCAGTACGTCCTGCTCACAGTGTTCAGCTAGATCCGTTCCTGTTATCTTCCTACTGACAGGCAGGCTTGTCTGGTTACAGTATATAAAGCTACCTGAAGAAAATTACAGGTGTTCTATCCCAGCTTAGTGCAGCTACAGGCCATTAGTATGTCTGGAAGGCCAAGAAGGAGAGGCAGACAGTCACAAGCCAATAAGAGAGGGCAAGCAGGCTCTGTGTCTAGTGCTGGTCGTGGAGACGGTGCATCCTCATCAGCACGTGGCCATGGGACACGCTTGGCCTTTTTTTCGGCAGCTGGCCGTGTTGAGCCGCAACATGCGGAAGACTTGGTCGAGTGGATGACCAAGCCGTCCTCATCCTCCTCATCCTCTCTCACCCATGCCCAGGGTGCTTTGTCTGGCAAAGCAGCGGCCTCTTCCCTCAGCTCAATGTCATCAGTGACTCCTTCCCTAGCTCCACCATGTCCTCATGAGGATTCCCTCGAACTGTTTGACCACAGTGTTGGGTACATGCTCCAGGAGGATGCCCAGCGTTTGGAAGGCTCTGATGATGATACTGAGCTCAATGAAGGCAGTAACATGAGCACGGACAGAGGGGGTGCCCAAGAAGGACAGCAATCTGGCAGTCATGCTCCCCCTGCTGCAGCATACTGCCAGGTTTGCTCCAGTGATGAGGAGGGAGGGGATGATGAGGTCACTGACTCAACGTGGGTGCCTGATAGGAGAGAGGAGGAGGAGGAGGAGGAGGAGGAGGAGGTGGCACATCACCAACTAGGCAGGATGCCCTCCAGGGGCCAGCCTAAGGGCAGCACATTGACTGCATCACACCCCAAAGCTCCACATGTGCAGGGCGCTGCAGTCTCTGCGCGTTATTCAAAAAGTTCTTTGGTGTGGGCCTTTTTTGAGACGAGTGCATCAGATCGCACCGCTGCTATTTGCAACATATGTCTCAAGCGTATCTCGCGTGGCCAAAACATCTCCCGCTTGGGTACCACATGCTTGACCAGACATATGTTGACCTGCCATGCAGTTCGTTGGCAAGCGTATCTGAAAGACCCACACCAAAGAACAAAGAGGATCTCTCCTTGCTCCTCATCAGCTGAGATTTCCAACCCCACTAGACCTTCAGTCCTCTCTGAGACCTGCAGTGAGAGGAATGAAGGTGTAGAATTAGGTGTGTCACAGCCAAGTACTTGTGGGCAATCTGCTTTTGGTACACCGACGTCAGATTGTACCAGGCAAATTTCCCTGCCCCAGCTGCTGCACCGCCGAAAGAAGTTTGCTCCCAGCCATCCACATGCCCAGCGGTTGAATGCTAGCTTGGCAAAATTGCTAGCACTTCAACTGCTGCCTTTTCAGTTGGTAGACTCTGCCCCCTTCCGTGAGTTTGTGGAATGTGCGGTTCCTCAGTGGCAGGTACCCAAACGCCACTTTTTCTCACGGAAGGCGATTCCGGCTCTCTACCGGCATGTGGAAGGCAATGTCCATGCCTCGCTGGACAGGGCGGTCAGCGGTAAGGTGCATATTACCGCTGACTCATGGTCCAGCAGGCATGGACAGGGACGTTACTTAAGTTTCACGGCGCATTGGGTGACTCTGCTGGCAGCTGGGAAGGATGCAGGACAAGGTGCAGTAGTGTTGGAGGTTGTTCCGCCACCACGCCTCCAAAATGCTGATTGTGACACACCTCTCTCCTCCACCCCCTCCTCTTCTTCTTCCTCCATGGCCTCTTCCTCGGAACCAGCGGTGCTCCGTAGGCGTTCAAGGGGCTACGCAAGTACGCAGGCCAAAAGATGCCATGCGGTGCTTGAGCTGGTGTGCTTGGGGGACAGGAGCCACACTGGGGCAGAGGTTCTGTCAGCTCTGCAGGGGCAGGTTCAGAGGTGGTTGACGCCACGCCAACTTAAGGCAGGAATGGTGGTTTGCGACAATGGCACCAACCTCCTCTCTGCCCTCCGACAGGGACAACTGACCCATGTGCCCTGTTTGGCTCACGTCCTTAACTTGGTGGTGCAGCGGTTCTTGGGCAGGTACCCGGGCTTACAGGATGTCCTGAGGCAGGCCAGGAAAGTCTCTGTGCATTTCCGCCGGTCATATAATGCCAGTGCTCGGCTGACGGACCTCCAAAAGGAGTTTAACCTGCCCAAGAACCGCCTAATCTGTGACATGCCCACCAGGTGGAACTCGACGTTGGCCATGCTGCAGCGGCTGCACACGCAGCAGAGGGCCATCAATGAGTACCTGTGCGACTATGGCACCAGGACAGGGTCAGGGGACCTTGGTTTTTTTTCCCCACGCCAGTGGGCCATGATCAGGGATGCATGCACTGTCCTGTCACCATTCGAGGAGGCCACGAGGATGGTGAGCACTGACAGTGCATGCATCAGTGACACTGTCCCCCTTGTCCACCTGTTGGAGCACACGCTGCGTGGAATAATGGACAGGGCACTTGAGGCAGAACAGAGGCAGGAAGAGGAGGACTTCCTTAGCTCTCAAGGCCCCCTTTATCCAGACAGTGTTCCTGCGTGCCCGCCGATCACACAGGAAGAGGACGAGGAGGAGGAGGAGGAGGAGGAGGAAGATTGTGTCAGTATGGAGGTGGAGCCTGGCACTCAGCATCAGCAGTCTTTAAGGGATCAGTCCCAAGGAACACATGGACTTGTACGTGGCTGGGAGGAGGTGGTTGCGGACGTTGTTGTCCTTAGTGACCCAGAGGACTCCGGACCGAATGCCTCAGCAAACCTACGCTGCATGGCCTCCCTGATCCTGCAAAGCCTGCGTAAGGATCCTCGTATTCGTGGTATCAAGGAGAAGGACCAATACTGGCTGGCAACCCTCCTTGATCCACGTTACAAGGGTAAGGTTGCGGACCTTATCTTGCCATCGCAGAGGGAGCAGAGGATGAAACATCTTCGGGAGGCCTTGCAGAAAGGTCTGTGCAACGCGTTCCCAGAGACTGGGAGGTTACAAACTCCTGTTTCTGGACAACGTGTTGCTGAGGCTTCGGTCAGTCAAAGAAGGAGCGGTGGAGAAGGTGGCCGTCTGACCGATGCGTTCAGACAATTTTTTGGTCCGCAGCCCCAAGGTATGATCGGTTCCAGCAACCATCGCCAGCGTCTGTTTTACATGGTGCAGGAATACCTAGGGGCAAGATCAGACTTGGACACCTTTCCCACCGAAAATCCTCTGGGTTACTGGGTCTTGAGGATGGATCACTGGCCAGAGCTTGCACAGTATGCAATTGAGCTACTGGCCTGTCCTGCATCCAGCGTTCTTTCGGAACGTACATTCAGTGCTGCTGGAGGCGTGGTAACCGATCACAGGGTGCGTCTGTCCACTGACTCGGTCGATCGGCTGACCTTCATAAAAATGAATCAGTCTTGGATCACCACCAGCTACCAAGCACCTGATGCTGATGTAACTGAATAATTTTTTTCAGATCCCTTCAAAGACTGCCTATGCTGATGCTGAGTGATTATCCCTGAGTAATTATCCTCTTCCTCCTCAATCATCACGCTGATAGCTTGTAAGAACATTTTTGGTTCTGGGCGCCACCACCAGTGCCTAAGGCACAATTTTTCAGCCCCTGTATAACAGGGGCGTGTAATTACAATTTTTGATGTAATACTTTGCAGCACGGCTCGTTCCTGCATTCCAACTAGAGTGTCTGTGAGGGGTTGCAGTGTTGTGGCACCAGCACCAGTGCCTAAGGCCCAATTTTTCTGCCCCTGTCTAACAGGGGCGTGAAATTACAATTTTTGATGCAATACTTTGCAGCAGGGCTCGTTCCTGCATTCCAACTAGAGTGTCTGTGAGGGGTTGCAGTGTTGTGGCACCAGCACCAGTGCCTAAGGCCCAATTTTTCTGCCCCTGTCTAACAGGGGCGTGTAATTACAATTTTTGATGCAATACTTTGCAGCAGGGCTCGTTCCTGCGTTCCAACTAGAGTGTCTGTGAGGGGTTGCAGTGTTGTGGCACCAGCACCAGTGCCTAAGGCCCAATTTTTCTGCCCCTGTCTAACAGGGGCGTGTAATTACAATTTTTGATGCAATACTTTGCAGCAGGGCTCGTTCCTGCGTTCCAACTAGAGTGTCTGTGAGGGGTTGCAGTGTTGTGGCACCAGCACCAGTGCCTAAGGCCTAATTTTTCAGCTCCTGTTCAACAGGGGCATGTAATTACAATTCTTGATCTAATATTTCACAGCAGGGCCCTGTGAGGGCTTACAGTGTTTTGGCCACAGCAACACCTAAGGCCCAAATTTCTGCTGAGTATATAGGGCAGGACCCTACTTTCAAACATCTAACTTACAAACGACTCCTACTTGCAAACGGAAGGAGACAACAGGAAGTGAGATGAAATCTACCCATAGGAAGGGAAATTCTCTCATGTAAGAGTTAATATGGGAAAACAATTTCTCCTTTCCACTGATGCTTTCCAATCCTTGTTCCACAAAAAAACCCAAATTTTCAAAAAACATTTTTCATTGGGACAAAAAAGTGAGGTGAAATCTTCTGAAGAGGAGGAAAGACAGCAAAACAAATGTCACAGGGGTGATAACCCTTCCCTATGTTTTCCAAAAAGCTTAGAAAAGATTTTTTGGCTGGAGCTAAACACATTAAAAATGTTCAAAATTACAAACAGATTCTACTTAACAACAAACCTACAGTCCCTGTCTTGTTTGCACCGCCTGTATACTGCTGTTCAGAGTATATAGGGACCTTTCCTTATTTTAATTTGGGTGCGGGGTTCCCCTTAATATCCATACAAGACCCAAAGGGCCTGGTAATGGACTGGGGGGTACCCATGCCGTTTGTCTCACTGATTTTCATCCATATTGCCAGGACCCGACATGACATTAAACCCGCAAGCAGTTTTAAATGAGATGTTTTCCTTTAAAAATGACATTTGGTGCAGGGACTGTTCTAAACATGGGAAACACGCGTCACTTTACAGGCATACTATAGACACCCCCAGGTACGATATTTAAAGGAATATTTCACTTTTTTTTTTTTACTTTAAGCATCATTAAAATCACTGCTCCCGAAAAAACGGCCGTTTTTAAAAGTTTTTTTTGCATTGATACATGTCCCCTGGGGTAGGACCCGGGTCCCCCAAACCCTTTTTAGGACAATACCATGCAAATTAGCCTTTAAAATGAGCACTTTTGATTTCGAACGTTCGAGTCCCATAGACGTCAATGGGGTTCTAACGTTCGTGCGAACTTGCGGTCCGTTCGCGGGTTCTGGTGCGAACCGAACCGGGGGGTGTTCGGCTCATCCCTAGTAGGCATCATTGTTGAAAATGCTTCCTAAAAGGACCAAAAAATTATGAGGCACTAGTTAATACTTTGGCAACACTCAAGATTTGAACTTGGGAGTACGGTTTCTGACTGAATTGGACCAGGAAGAATGGGCAATATGGCTGCAGGAAAGTCAATGGTCAAGTCCTCTTTAGCCAAGCACAGACTCAAAGCTTATTTGAGGGGTCCAAGAAGAAAAGCACAATACAACAAGCTTGGAAAATGCATGAGATCATAAATTAGGAACTAAATTCTAACAGAAGCCTTGGAGATAGAAGAGAGACTTCAAAGGCAGTCAAGCCAAACAGGACTAAAACCTGTATGCTGTTGTGCGCATGCTTGCACATGAGCAGCACACTAATTGTAGGGAAGAAGACACACGACCTTTCTGGAAAAAGAGTGCATTGACAATGGAAAATGTGGATATAAGGTGTTGGACTCAGATCATTGTCCATCAGTCAGGGAGCATTGGTTGGGCTGGTTGTTGGCTGAACCTTAGCAGCGCTACCACAGAGATGGGTCCCTAAAAAGGGAAATGGCCTTCACCGAGGAACCCAAGTGAGATGGACATTAAGTGGACCAACCAGTTGTCCATAAACATTCACTGCTAATAAAATGGAGACAAAGGGAAGAAAAAGGTCGACCATGTATTCCAGGGGCCAAGCAAACCCCTTCATCAAAGCAAGAATTGAAAATGGCAAGTCTTTCTATAAGAGTTTAACTATAAAAGCTCCTGGAAAGTGCTCCATATTAAAAAAAAAGGAGCATTGTTAGTCACAATGGATCTGCATGAGTATACCGAGTACATGTTCATTGCAACCAACAATGCTCCTTTATTTTAATATAGTGCACTTTCCACAAGCTTTTATTGTTGGAGACCTCTAGGAAGCTTTTTCAATTTCCTATTCAAGCCCTGCTGGAGGGGTTTGTTTGGCCCCTGAAACACATTGGCTACTTCCATCTTCCTTTCTTCTCCAATGTACTCATTCTTATGTAAAGCTTTATGGACTCTATAGATCAGACTTTCTCAACCTTTTCAATGCAGAGGAACTCTTGAGATAACTTTCCAGTCTCAGGAAACCCCTGCTAAAAAAATGACTATACCTACAACCTCATGATAGTGTGATGATCAGTGGGAAGAATGCTCCTCACACTTGTGGTCATTGAAAAGAATCCCCCCCCCCCCCCCTTACAGATGGCTAAATTGCTGTCACTGGGAACTTATCTGAGAGGCAAACTGCTCCTTTCTCAAGGAACCCCCAGCAACCTCTGGAGGAACCCTGGTTGAGAAATCCTGGTTTAGATGATCGTCTGCCGCTTTTGTTGTCCTTCTCACTGTTCCAGGTATAGGCACCACGCTCACATGCATTCCCAATGGTCCTTGTCAGCAGATAGTATACCAGAAGGGGGGGGGGGGTCTTAAATGGTCATCAGCAGCCCTTAATCTGTCCACCTCAATCCTACAGCATGAGATATGAAGCCTTAATAATCACTCATGGCCAGAAATATGAATTTATTGCTGGTGCATGAGAAGAGAATGCTGTCTGGGTAGTATTTCTACCGATAAATACAGGCCTGGGCAGAGATGCTCCATCTTCTGAAAAAAAAAAAAATCTAATAAATACATTGCCCCCAGCAAAAGAAGGATCTTTATACACAACTTAAAGCTCATTTGTCAAACACAAGGCCCCCAGGCTGAATCCAGACCACCGTGCCATTACATGTGGCCCTTACACCTCTCCTGCAGGTGTGGCACCCCTTCATCTCTGTCTCAGCAGTCAGCAGCAGAGAGGACAGAACTCCTCCTCCAGATCCTGCGCGTCTCCGTGCAGCCGCATAGAGGCTCGTTTCTGCCCCCCCCATCTCCGCAGTTGGCAAAAAAGAGGAGGACAGAACTTCTACAGATTTTGCGCCTCTCTGTGCATCTGCACCAACCCCTCGTCTCCGCCTCTCATGTTTATAGCATTCAGGGTCTCTCTCTGGTCCTCCTCCAGACCCTGCACTTTTTGCTTCCCAGAAACGCTCCCAACTTCTTTTTGGCAGCAGCACAAGGTAAAGGGGGGGGGGGGGGGGGCACTGTGATGTAAGGGAGGGCGGGGGACTCCTGACTTTTGATGGTGGAGGAGCTCTTGAGTTGTGATGGTTGAGTGTTCTGCACATCCAGTCTTACCGATTTAGCCAGCCCTTTGAGGGCAACCATAATGCTGATGCGGCCCGCAATGAGTTTGATGCCCCTGTCTTAAAGTGGAGTTCCGCCCCCCCCCCCCCCCCCCCCTCAGCAAAAGATTAAAAGTCAGCAGCTACACATACTGTAACTGTCGGCACCCCCTGCCGATTTTTCCATTGGCTCTTGGGCGCTGCCGCCGCCATTCATGGTAAAGGAAACCGGCAGTGAAGTCTTTCGGCTAAAGACTGTTGGAGGCTGTAGTTTACAAAGTAAGGATGTACGGAGGTGCAGCGGCAGTAAACACGCAGAGCCCAGTTGCAGAGAACAGAACTTGTATTAATATAAAAGTTCAACAGCTTACAAAAAGCCCGGCGGGAACACTCACAGAATGCAGCAGCAAAGTGTAGCAGAACAGGTCTTATTGTGCCAAAAGCGTCTGCCTTGAGGGGTAGAATGCGGCCTGGCCAGCCTGTACCCAAATGGGGAGATGTCCAGGAAGGATCCCTACCCACATGCAAAATACATCTTAAATAGACTCTGCCTGACCTAAGATGGCCGCCAGAGTCACATAGGGTGGCAGCATCCAGTCGGATAGCTTCCCCAGTGACCCAGGAAACCATAGAAGAACTATGTTCCTCTTGACTTCCTCTCCCCGCGGTTGAGTGCCACCTACAGTAGACTGTACCTCCCTGCAAAAAAAATCTTTGTTTGCAAAGGGGGTTTTGGTAGAATTTTTCTTTCAAGTAACGGAATTGCTTTAGGCTGCCTGCCCACCATCATGCAGAAAAAATATAAACATGGGATTATGGGCTTATTACTGTCAGAGATACAAAAAAAAAAACTGGAGCCTTTATCTCTTGAACATCAAGAAGCTTATGGGGAGGATTGGATAAACTTTAAATACAGAAAATCTCATCAATGGTTGGCACATCCATTAAGATAGGCGCAGTTGAGCTGACGTGAAGCCATCTGCCGGGTGCCAGGTGAGCCTAGGATAGGGCATTACTGAGCTAACACAACCAAATGACTTTGGCGCCCAAAGAGCGCTGCTATGGGAACTAGTAGAATGTCAACACCATAATACATCCTGTGATTGTTTGTTTCCCATAGTGTGCCGTTGCCAAGACATTAGCAGAGTATCACTTATGTTGCCAAGGACTGCTTGTCATAACCAATATGCAAAATAAATAGCTACATCGGGAAAGAATGTATTTAAAGTTGCCAATTCCACTTTAGGAGGTTGGCAGTCTTCTAAGAAAGCAATGGTGGATAGCTACTGTAATTGAATTCTTCACCCTTGGGGAGGGGCGGTAGTGGCGGAAAACGATCACCATGTAGATTTGTACACCAAATGGCCCAAATAGAAAACCTGATACAAAGTCGTTTTCTTGGGTCATTGTGTAGCAACAGGATCCCGGACCTCCAAAGGTCTAATGGTGACCTCCAGAGTCAGGGAGAGCTGGCATCCATCTTGGTAGAGTGGGTTACAAGGCATGGTGGGTGTAATGCAAGATGGAGCGATGGGCGCCAGACGCTTTTTGAATGCAGAAGAAGAGATTTATTGTCTCTTAACAGAACTGTGGGAGAGAGGGTTAGGGCCAGGACACCCTTAAGCAGATGCAATAATAATGGGCAGACTCCAAGACTTCTATAGGCAGACAGCTATACAACGGAAGGCCTCCAGCCGGATAACACTTCTGTGCAGGTAGGACCGCTGTCTCCTATGGCAACAAATCTGGCAACGGTCACTAACGGTAGTTATGATTAACTATTGGCAACACAGAATAGTTCTTCTCTTACATTACAGTCTCTCACTGTAGACTTTTATTCACTGAGCTACCAGTCTCTCACTAGACTTCCAGATCCAATCGGCACTGAACCTCCTGAGCTCCTCCACAGCTAGAACGCTGTATACTCATCAAGCGTCACCCCCACTATCCCGCTGGGTCCCAAGCTTGGCACTCGATGATCCTCAAGCGTCACTTCTCTGGTCCTGCTGGGTCCCTGGCTTGGCACTCGATGCTCCTCAAGCATCACCCCCGCTATCCTGCTGGGTCCCTGGCTTGGCACTTGATGCTCCTGAAGCATCACCCCCACTATCCTGCTGGGTCCCTGGCTTGGCACTTGATGCTCCTCAAACGTCACCACTTGATGCTCCTCAAGCATCACCCCCGCTATCCTGCTGGGTCCCTAGCTTGGCACTTGATGCTCCTCAAACGTCACCACTTGATGCTCCTCAAGCATCACCCCCGCTATCCTGCTGGGTCCCTAGCTTGGCACTTGATGCTCCTCAAACGTCACCACTTGATGCTCCTCAAGCATCACCCCCGCTATCCTGCTGGGTCCCTAGCTTGGCACTCAATGATCCTCAAGCTTCACTTCTGTGGTCCTGCTGGGTCCCTGGCTTGGAACTTGATGCTCCTCAAGCATCACCCCCCATATCCTGCTGTGTCCCTGGCTTGGCACTTGATGCTCCTCAAACGTCACCCCCAGGGCCGTCTTAATAGCATCATGGGCCCCCGGGCAAAGTAATGCACTTGGTCCCTACCAGCATGCCCAAATGTATGCACCTACTCTCATAGTTGATAGAGTTAAACATTTATTTATTCGTTCTTTCGATAAAATTGATTTTAAACAATACAAAAAGCATTCCATAAATCAAAGACTAATCAAATCACAAAGGGCACAGTACAGGGATGGAGGCAGAAGGGCACAGTACAGGGGGGTCAGGAGGGCAGAATACTGGGATTAGGAGGGCACAGTACAGGTTCCAGGATGCTGCTCAAGACAAGGCCATCCTGGGACAGCTTAGTAAAAAGTGTGACTGGCCCGGCAAATCCTGGGACAGTTGGAAAGTATGATATAATGCAAGACTATCATGGGGCCCCCCTGCACCTGGGATCCCCTGGGCAGTGCCCAGGGGTGCCCATGCATTAAGACAGCCCTGGTCACCTCCGCTGTCCTGCTGGGTCCTGGCTTGGCACCTGCTGAAGCTTTCCCCCTTCTCCACCATCCCCGGCTGGTGAGAATACTGCTCGGGTACTGGCTCTAGCTTACTCACTGTAGTCTCTGGTAATAAGGTGGATGGTCCCTTAGTGGCGACAGCTTCCCCTCCACCTCCGACCACAACTGGTTCCCCGTCCGGCTGAACCTTCACAACTCGGTTGGACTCCAATCCTGCAGTCCCAACCCTACGCTGCGTCTCTTGCTCCTGGATAGGCCTCAGGCAGCCTAGCAGCCAGGTGTCCCCAGGATAGGCCTCTAGCTTGGCCTAGCAACCTGGGGCAACATAACACACGTCCAACCAGGCCGCCATTCAGGTGGCACAGTACCACCGATCACCTGACTCCACCCAAATAAATAGGCTCTCCCAGCAGGCCAAGGGACCAAAGAAACCAATTGGCTGAGACACCCCATCCAACCATAGTCTGACCTTGCTACACCCTTGTCAATCTAATGCCACCAGCAAGCGCCACCTAGTGACAGAAGAGAAAAGGTACAGCAATCCAGAGTTGGAGCGGAATCATTGGATCTTCTAACAATCAGCCAGGATGACAAACTAAATTTATTAGCAACCCGGCCTAAACACCAGGGTGCTACCACTGCATATGACATGGGTGCAGGAAGAGGTTGGTCCTTCCCAGGTGGTTAAAGTTGTAATGATGTGGAATGGACCCGGCAGCGATTTCTAGATAAATCTGTTAATCAATCGCAAAAAAATGGCTTGATATCTTCCTAAGGTCCCATTCCCACTTGAGCGTTTCGTAGCTTGAAGCATCCAAAAATCTCATGTATTTAAATGGTGGCCGTTCACATATGAGCGCTGAGACACCTGTAGCTTCACCCCTGAATATCCAAAAGCTACTTTTGAGCCCCGTTTACATCTGAGCCCCCCTTACCTTAGTTTACTCACACGCTCAGAGGCAAGAAGGAGAAGGGAGGGAAGGGGAGACTTCAGTCACAGACATTGGATGGTGAGCTCACTCACCCGAGGATAGAGGCTCAGGCATCGGCACCTTTAATGCAGGATGTATCTTCTGGCTGCTGGGCTTCAAATTTCCTGCCCACACATCCCTTTCCTGAGGCACAGCATGTTGTGGATTGGAGTGTGGGCTGTGATGGGGGGGCGGGGCTGTGATACCTTTGGCCCGTGCGCACACTAGAGTTGCCACCTTTTCCTCAAGCCAAACCCGAACACTTTAGTGGCACAGGGCACAGTGTGTTTCATAGTATACACTATAGGATTATAAAAGACTTGGGGCATCTTTGGGTGAGGAGAGTGGTAATGCAGCGCGCTGCGGCAAACAGTGAGTGTGGCCAAACTGCTCTTGCTGAAATCATCGTCTCCCCCCCCCCCCCCCAGTGCCCCATTGATGCCAAACCTCCCCCCCAGACAGTGGCGCGCAGCTCCTGGATGGCAACAGATTTTTGTGTGACTATCTCAGTTACCTGAGGGAGCCACAGTCCAATTTGAATAATGTGTCCAGGTATCAGGCAGACTGAAACCGAACACATAATTCCAAACCCTGACTGTCCGGGTGAATCCCTGGATGGGTGGCAACCCTAGCTCACACCCAGGCACTAGGTCAGGGATATGCAATTAGCGGACATCCAGCTGTTGCAGAACTACAAGTCCCATGAGGCATAACAAGACTCTGGCAGCCACAAGCATGACACCCAGAGGCAGAGGCATGATGGGACTTGTAGTTTTGTGACAGCTGGAGGTCCGATAATTGCCTATCCCTACACTAGGTGGTTGTGGTATCCTGGATACTTGGGGAGCCACAGTCTGATCTGAATAATGTGTCCGGATTTCAGGTGATCTGAAACCCGGACACATATATGCATATGATGGGCACAGTGGCTGCATTTGATGGGGCATAGTGGCTGCATTTGATGGGCACAGTGGCTGCCTTTGATGGGGCACAGTGGCTGCCTTTGATGGGGCACAGTGGCTGCATTTGATGGGGCACAGTGGCTGCATTTGATGGGGCACAGTGGCTGCATTTGATGGGCACAGTGGCTGCATTTGATGGGCACAGTGGCTGCATATGATGGGGCACAGTGGCTGCCTTTGATGGGGCACAGTGGCTGCATTTGATGGGGCACAGTGGCTGCATTTGATGGGGCACAGTGGCTGCATTTGATGGGGCATAGTGGCTGCATTTGATGGGGCACAGTGGCTGCATTTGATGGGGCACAGTGGCTGCATTTGATGGGGCACAGTGGCTGCATTTGATGGGGCACAGTGGCTGCATTTGATGGGGCACAGTGGCTGTATATGATGGGGCACAGTGGCTACATTTGATGGGGCACGGTGGCTGCATTTGATGGGCACAGTGGCTGCATTTGGTGGGGCACAGTGGCTGCATATGATGGGGCACAGTGGCTGCCTTTGATGGGGCACAGTGGCTGCATATGATGGGGCATAGTGGCTGCATATGATGGGGCATAGTGGCTGCATTTGATGGGGCACAGTGGCTGCCTATGATGGGGCACAGTGGCTGCCTTTGATGGGGCACAGTGGCTGCATTTGATGGGGCACAGTGGCTGCCTTTGATGGGGCACAGTGGCTGCATATGATGGGGCACAGTGGTTGAATTTGATGGGCACAGTGGCTGCATTTGATGGGGCACAGTGGCTGAATTTTTATGGGGCACAGTGGCTGCATTTGATGGGGCACAGTGGCTGCATATGATGGGGCACAGTAGCTGCATTTGATGGGCACAGTGGCTGCATTTGATGGGGCACAGTGGCTGAATTTTTATGGGGCACAGTGGCTGCATTTGATGGGCACAGTGGCTGCATATGATGGGCACATATGCAGCCACTGTGGCCCATCATATGCAGCCATCCGGCGATCTGAAACCCGGACACATCATTCAAAACCTGGACTGTCCGGGTGAATCCTGAACGGGTGGCAACCCTAGGCCACATGCCCTCAACATGGGGGAGGGGGTACTTTGCTGACAGCCGATGAGTTTTCTGTTGTTAGGGACGCAGTGGCCAGCTTCTCGGCCCGCTCCTTAGCAACTGGCTCAATGCCAACAATGACTGCATGAAAATATATGGTAATTACCGCATTATCGAAGCTTTACCGCTGTGGTTATTTACTGCACAATTCTTAGTGAATTGCACTTGCAAAACTGATTTAACGCAAGAAGCTATTTTACCGCATTTTATTTGTGGTTATTTAACTCTTATGCCGCGTAGTACACACGACCGGTCTTGCCGTCGGAATAAACTCCAAAGATTTCTCCGACGGAATTCCATTCAAGCGGTCTTGCCTACACACGGTCACACCAAAGTCCAACCAAAGTCCGACCGTCCAGAACGCGGTGACGTACAACACGTATGACGGGACTAGAAAAAGGAAGTTCAATAGCCAGTAGCCAGTAGCTTCCGTCTCGTACTTGCTTCAGAGCATGCGTCGTTTTTGGTGCGTCGTAACAGCATACAGACGATCGGTTTTCCCGATAGGAATTGGATCCATTGAACATGCTCTATTTCTAGGTCCATCAGAATTTCTAAAAAAAAAAGTCAGATGAGGCCTACACACACACGATCGGAATAGACGATGAAAAGCTTCCATCTGACTTTTTCTGTCGGACATTCCGCTCGTGTGTACGCGGAATTAGTGAACTGATCCCATATTGTGTTGCAGAGGAAACTATTAAATATGTTCAAACTGAATCAGTTAGGAGATAAGCCGTCGTGCTATTCTCCGGGGGGGGGGCTGATAGAAGACCACGGTGGTGGAAATTGTGTTTGTGGTTTATTCAAGGAGAGAAGAGAGATGAGGGAATGCAGGAAATAAGGAGACAACATTGGTGGAAGTCTTAGCATACCGAACTCCATTTATGATTGAATTTGCCCCCTTGGGTGACATAACAATTTAATGATTATTTGCCTTTTTTTAATGACGTCTACAATAGATTATTAGTCAGCAGAGTTATTGTCAGAGAAGCCTCAGTGTGATAAAGTATTAGGGAATAACTAAGGGCCTCTTCTGATAGCATACTAGATCATGCGTAGCACCGGGGACGTAGAGCATCAATCCCTTGACAATGGCCCGTCTGCACACCGTGACCAGTCAGCCATTTTTATCTATTATGCAATAAAGAGGCTTGATTTCCAATGCACACCGGGCTCTTCCTTGCTCCTTCAGACTGCGGGTCCCAGACGATGCTGACACCGTGATTTATACTCTCTGCAGTGAAGGGGAGATAGAAGTAATGAGAAAGTTCAACACCTGCACTGTGTATGAGATTAGTTATACAGATCATCCCTCTCGCCTTGCCTGAATGGAAATACGGAGCGTCGTTTGGCGGCCTTGCGTTTTGGCGGTTGTTTGTTTAGAATTGAAGGCCTTTCTCATCCTTGGGTCCCCCCCACAAATTTGTTTTTTTAAGGCATTTGTAAAAGAGGAACTTCACACAAAAAAAAATTAAAATCACCTACTTATCATTCCATAGATTCCATCGCCTTCTTCCCGCAGCCTATTCTTCTCATCCTCTTGGATTTGGGAGTTAGCTGCGACTTTTTGATGAATAACAACAGTGCGCAAGAGGAAAGTGTAGGCGCCGGAAGTGGCGTAGGTCACCGCAAGCGCCGCGGTGATCTATGCCAGGAAGTGGGAGCAAATACCTGTATTAGACAGATATCTGCTCCCTCCTCCCCCCTGAAAGGTGCCAAATGTGACACCGGAGGGGGGGAGGAATCCAAAAAGTGGAAGTTCCATTTTTGGGTGGAACTCCCCTTTAAAGAAGTCCGGTAATTGGAGCTGTCAAAAAAAAAAAGCAGCTGGCAATGTTTATTAACAACATGGCTCAGCCCTGAAACATTAAAATAAAAATAAACATTGTTTCTTTTTGTATATTTCTGTTTCTTCATTTGCAGAATAAAGGGATGAACAAATGTTCCTCTGTTTAACCCCTTAATAACCTTTAATTTACTCTAATCAGCCTTAATTAACTCCCTGTTCTCCTCCATTTAATTATTATTTTCCAGCTTTTTTCTTTTGTTCACGTCTATTTTATAAACGATAAACAATTAAAACCTTTTTTTTTGTTTGCTTTATTAGTGAATATTTTTACACATATATATTACCATATATTTACACATTTCACATTGAAAAAGCGCAAAATAAAAAAAAAAAATCAATTTATTTCATTTGTAAATAACTTTTCAATGCTTTGTACCATTGCCGACAGCTGAAGCGAAAACAAAACAGTTGCGGTCGGTATCGGTGTTGGCGAGTACTAAAAAAAAAGTATCGCTACTCGTTGTAAAAAAATGGTACCAGTGCGTCCCTAATAGAAAAGCTTTACATTAAAATAATTTTTTAAAAAAACAAAAAAACAATGGGACTAAAAAAATTTAAAAAAAAGTATTTCATTGTGCTTTTTGGGAAAAAAAGTTGAAAACCAGGGACAGTTTCGGGAACCGATAATTCCGCGCCCAACCTCTGAGAACCGGGAAGCGTCCGTGGAATCGGAGGACGGTGGACATCGATGTTGTCATCTTCTATTTCCATCCACTTCTCTCCCAGTTGGACGCTCATCATCGACGGTCTCATCAATCTGGCTTCAAACAGAAAACAGATTTTACTCCAATTTGCATAATGAGCCCCCCCTGGCAGACGGCCCGCTTTCTGATTGGCCCAAGCGGAAAGGCGCAGCGTAATTAAATCAAATCTTCCGCCGCCAAAACGGAACGAGGGCAGAAAATTCTGAAAACTCGGCTCGCAGAATCTGCTGGTGGCTGGGAAGAATCCCTAGAAGAGCGGCCGCCATCCATCAATCATCATTAGAAGGTTGGCAGACGTATCGCTAATGTTTTCACACCTTATGTGGCGGCTTATTAGCGGATTATAAACATGGCTGCCGTAATGAGAGATCTCGGTGACAGTCAGGTGTCTGTGGGTGTCATTTGGAATCTCAGCAAAGGATCAGGCGGGGGGAGGGGGGGAGGGGGGGTAACAACACTCATATTTGATACAATTACATAGAAAAGAGTACAAGAGATGTAAAATGTTTTGAAAACAATAATAAAGAAGAATTCCAGGTATAGATATTGCTAAAACATTGTACATTGGACCAGATCGGATCGATGGAACTATCCTGTCTTAAAGCGGAGTTCCACCAGAAAAAAAAATTTTAAAGTCAGCAGCTACAAATCCTACAGCTGCTGACTTTTAATATATGGACACTTACCTGTCCAGGGCGCCAGCGATGTCCTCAACCGAAGTCGATCTCTCCCGGGTGGAGGCGCCGCCATCTTAAGTAAGGGAATCAAGAAGTGAAGCCTTGCGGCTTCACAGCCTGGTTCCGTACTGCGCATGTTCGAACCACGCTGTGGGTCCTCACTGATCCCTGCTGTCTTCTTGGACCTGTGTGTCTCCTAAAAGACAGTGGGGGGGAGGAGCCAGACATGGCGTAGATCGCCGCAGAATCTGCAGCCATCTATCACTGGAAGTGTATCGGACTGGTATCTGCTCCCTCCTCCCCCCTGAAAGGTGCCAAATGTGACACCGGAGGGGGGGAGGAACCGGAAAAGCGGAAGTTCCATTTTTGTGTGGAACTCCGCTTTAAGGTGCCTATCAACGCAGAATCATCAGTGTCACCTCATCAGTGCCCATCAGTGCAGCCTCATCAGTGCCCATCAATGCAGCCTCATCAGTGTCCATCAATGCAGCCTCATCAGTGTCCATCAATGCCACCTCATCAGCGCCCATCAGTGCAACCTCACCAGTGCCCATTAGTGCCGCCTCATCAGTGCAGCCTCATCAGTGCCCATCAATACAGCCTCATCAGTGCCCATTAATGCCACCTCATCAACGCCCATCAGTGCAGCCTCATCAGTGCCGCCTCATCAGTGCCTATCAGTGCAGCCTCATTAGTGCCCATCAGTGCCACCTCATCAGCACCGCCTCATCAGTGCAGCCTCATCAGTGCCCATCACGCCACCTCATTAGTGCCCATCAGTGCAGCCTCATCAGTGCCTATCAGTGTAGCCTCATCAGTGCCCATCAGTGCCGCCTCATCAGTGCCCATCAGTGCAGCCTCATCAGTGCCGCCTCATCAATGCCCATCAGTGTCACCTCATCAGTGCCCATCAGCGCCGCCTCAACAGTGCCCATTAGTGCAGCCTCATCAGTGCTCATCAGCGCCGCCTCATCAGTGCCCATCAGTGCCGCCTCATCAGTGCAGCCTCATAAGTGCCACCTCATTAGTGCCCATTAGTGCAGCCTCATCAGTGCCCATCAGTGCTGCCTCATTAGTGCCCATCAGTGCCATCTATCGGTGCTCACCAGTGCCACCTCATTAGTGCCCATCAGTGCCACCTTATCAGTGCCTATCAATGCAGCCTATCAGTGCCCATCAATGCCTCCTCAGCAGTGCCCATCAGTGCCACCTATCAGTGCTCACCAGTGCTGCCTCATCAGTCCCCACCAGTGCCTATCAATGCAGCCTATTAGTGCCCATCAGTGCAGCCTCATCAGTGCCCATCGGTGCCACCTCATCAGTGCCCATCAGTTCAGCCTCATCAGTGCCCATCAGTGCAGCCTCATCAGTGCCCATCAGTGCCACCCCATCAGTGCCGCCTCATCAGTGCCCATCAGTGCAGCAACATCAGTGCCGCCTCATCAGTGCCCATCAGTGTCACCTCATCAGTGCCCATCAGCGCCGCCTCATCAGTGCCCATCAGTGCAGCCTCAACAGTGCCCATCAGTGCAGCCTCATCAGTGCCCATCGGTGCCACCTCATCAGTGGCCATCAGTGCAGCCTCATCAGTGCACATCAGTGCAGCCTCATCAGTGCCCATCAGTGCCACCTCATCAGTGCCGCCTCATCAGTGCCCATCAGTGCAGAATCATCAGTGCCACCTCATCAGTGCCCATCAGTGTCACCTCATCAGTGCCCATTAGCGCCGCCTCATCAGTGCCCATCAGTGCAGCCTCAACAGTGCCCATCAGTGAAGCCTCAACAGTGTCTATTAGTGCAGCCTCATCAGTGCCTATCAGCACCGCCTCATCAGTGCCCATCAGTGCAGCCTCATCAGTGCCCATCAGTGCCGCCTCATCAGTGCCCATCAGTGCCACCTTATCAGTGCCTATCAATGCAGCCTATCAGTTCCCATCAGTGCAGCCTCATCAGCGCACATCAGTGAAGGAGAAAAATGACCTGTTTTCAAAATTTTATAGAAAACTGTTTTTTTGGGGGGTGGGGGTGGGGGGGGGGCTTTGTTTCAAAATTTTCGGTCTTTTTCCATTTTTTTTAGCAAAGAATAATTAACCCAGCAGTGAATAAATACCACAAAAAGAAAGCTCTATTTATGGAAAAAAAATGATAAAAAATGTAATTTGCAAATTGCGCATGGCCGCGCAATTGTCATTCAAAGAGTGCGAGTGCTGAAAGCTGAACGTTGGCCTGGGCAGGAAGTGGCCGGTAAGCAAGTGGTTAAAGAGCTGCAATCTGTAGGAAAGCCTAAAATTTGCCCAAAGGGAACATCATATCAGAGTAAGAGGGAATAGTAAAAAACCTGCAGAGGTGCAAGCTTCCATCCAGAGCTTCTATTCCCTTTCCTGGACATTTTTGCAGCTGCTGTGCTTTTAAAGAGACCTTGACCCGCTTAGCGAGCGGCACTCAGGTATATATTTGTATAGGGCACATTATATATTCATAGCCATCCTATACGGGTGAATCTTCCTCCTAATGAGCGGCGGATCTGTCAGTCTCCATCGAATTAATACACAAGGGAGGCTCTGTGCTCCCCCTCCCCCTCCCCCCTGATCTTATACCTGGAGGTTTTCTTAAAATTTCCGTATTCATTTTAACCCTTCCACTCCCGTTTTGTTTTATAACACTTCCCTTATTGTACGGTGACATGGGAGCCCGGGTTATTATCCAATCATAGAGCGCGGTGCGGACCGGGGCCCGCCGGAGACGCCCTGCTGCTTATTTATTTAACGCCTTGCTGCGCTGTAATCTCATCGGGAGGCGCGCTCTTCGGGGCTCAAAATATGCTTGATCACATTTCTGCAGTAATTGCGGAGAGAAGGCGGCTTGGAAAAACACCTTCCAGCCCCCGGGTCCTAATAAATGTGAAGGACGGGCTTTGAATCCTGGAATTGCAAATAGTTAGTTACTGAAAAAAACAGAGGAACTCAAATGATTGGGGTTAGTGACTGCAGATACAGCTCAGGAGATGGTCAGAGACTGCAAATATACCATACGAGATGGTCAGAGACTGCAGATATACTATATGAGATGGTCAGAGACTGCAGATATACCACATGAGATGGTCAGAGACTGCAGAAACACCACATGAGTTGGTCAGAGACTGCAGAAAAACCACAGGAGATGGTCAGAGACTGCAAATATACCATAAGAGATGGTCAGAGACTGCAGATATGCCATACGAGATGCTCAGTGACTGCAGATATACCACACGAGATGGTCAGAGACTGCAGAAACACCACAGGAGATGGTCAGAGACTGCAGAAACACCACGTGAGATGGTCAGAGACTGCAAATATACTATATGAGATGGTCAGAGACTGCAGATATACCATACGAGATGGTCAGAGACTGCAGAAACACCACATGAGATGGTCAGAGACTGCAGATATGCCATACGAGATGGTCAGAGACTGCAGAAACACCACAGGAGATGGTCAGAGACTGCAAATATACCATACGAGATGGTCATAGACTGCAGATATACCATACAAGATGATAAAAGACTGCAGATATACCATACAAAATGGTCAGAGACTGCAAATATACCACACGAGATGGTTAGAGACTGTAAATATACCATACATGATGATCAGAGACTGCAGAAACACCACATGAGATGGTCAGAGACTGCAAATATACCATACAAGATAGTCAGAGACTGCAGGTTCACAACTTGAGATGGTTAGAGACTGCAGAAATACCATACATGATGGTCTGCAGATACAGCTCAGGAGATGGTCAGAGACTGCAAATATACCATACGAGATGGTCAGAGACTGCAGATATACTATATGAGATGGTCAGAGACTGCAGATATACCACATGAGATGGTCAGAGACTGCAGATATACTATATGAAATGGTCAGAGACTGCAGAAAAACCACAGGAGATGGTCAGAGACTGCAAATATACCATAAGAGATGGTCAGAGACTGCAGAAACACCACAGCAGATGGTCAGAGACTGCAGATATACTATATGAGATGGTCAGAGACTGCAGATATACCACATGAGATGGTCAGAGACTGCAGAAACACCACATGAGATGGTCAGAGACTGCAGAAAAACCACAGGAGATGGTCAGAGACTGCAGAAAAACCACAGGAGATGGTCAGAGACTGCAAATATACCATAAGAGATGGTCAGAGACTGCAGAAACACCACAGCAGATGGTCAGAGACTGCAGATATACTATATGAGATGGTCAGAGACTGCAGATATACCACATGAGATGGTCAGAGACTGCAGAAACACCACATGAGATGGTCGGAGACTGCAGAAAAACCACAGGAGATGGTCAGAGACTGCAAATATACCATAAGAGATGGTCAGAGACTGCAGATATGCCATACGAGATGGTCAGTGACTGCAGATATACCACACGAGATGGTCAGAGACTGCAGAAACACCACAGGAGGTGGTCAGAGACTGCAGAAACACCACGTGAGATGGTCAGAGACTGCAAATATACCACACAAGATGGTTAGAGACTGTAAATATACCATACGAGATGGTTAGAGACTGCAGATATACCATACATGATGATCAGAGACTGCAGAAACACCACATGAGATGGTCAGAGACTGCAAATATACCATACAAGATAGTCAGAGACTGCAGGTTCACAACTTGAGATGGTTAGAGACTGCAGAAATATCATACATGATGGTCTGAGATTGCAGATATACCATAGGAGATGATCAGGGACTGCATATATACCATACGGGATGGTCAGAGACTGCAGAAACACCACGTGAGATGGTCAGAGACTGCAAATACACCACAGGAGGCTCTAAATGACTGCAGATACACGACAGGAGATGGTCAGAGACTAAAGATACAACACGCATGATATGGTCAGAGGCTGCAGATACACTACAGAAGATGGTCAGAGACTGCAGATACACAACATGAGACAGAGGGATTTCAATGTGACCAATGCACTGCAACTACAAGCCAAGCATTGGGCTTGAGGTTACGGCTTAGCCACATTGATTTGAATGGATGTGCCACCTATCAACCCGAACATGCCACGTTAAACTTGCTGAGGATGCGATTCAAGGCATCCTGACTGTGGCATGTGTACAGCCCCCCTCTGGCTGTTTTCTTGTCCTTAGGTGGGTGATTGAGGGGCACTAGAACTGTAGCTCAACTGCTTGTTTTTACTGCCCTTCCCACTGCCCATGTGAAAGAAGCCTAAACCTGCAGCTTCCATTAAAGTAATCCCTGGTCATCCTGCCATGAAAGTCCTTGTTCTGGCACTTCCTGTTATTGGGTGACAACATTATTTCTCTCTGTGAGTCTCATTTAGCCCCAGTTGGGTGGAATTTTTTTTCAAATGATGTGTTTTTGATCCATCTTGGGGTAAAATCGTGAAGTCCTCAATTTTTCCAGCACTGTCCTGGCCTTCACGGACTAAGCTTCACCCTTTGTGTCCACATTATGGTTTGTGTGGATGGACAAGTCAGTGTAACTCTTTTTTTTTTGATTTGCTTGGATTGTTCTCTGATCAGATTGTAGGCAGGCGCAGTCAATTTTCTCCACAGCAAGAGGCGCTCAACCGCAGTGGCAGTGCAGAGGGAGAGGAAGTCAAGGGGAACATGGTTCCTCCAGGGCTGTCTTTAACGCGGGGCAAAAGGGGCAGCTGTCATTGTTGAGGGGCCCAAAGCAGCTGCCCCTTGAGCCCCTTGGCATGGGAAGTCCTGGACCGGGAGCAAGGAGAAGCGAGAGCCCGGGAGGGAAAAGAGCTCCATGACCACCAGAAGGTGAGGAGCGGCAGGCGCAACCCCAATGCGGCGGCGCCACCCAGAGGCTGGATTTCTCCAACCCCTTCTCCAAGCTCCGACAGCGGCCCGGAGGACAGGTGGATCGCCCCCCCCCCCCAGCACCAGAGGGGGGTGCATGCAGCGAGGGACTGCTAGTGCTACCCTGGACAGTCCACGGTCTAGGAAGTACCGGTTGGAAGGAGAAGAGCACCCCCATCCTCACGACCCAGAAGGCGAAGGGTCCGCTGCTGGCCAACATGAACGTCCTATGGAAGGAGGTACCAGGCATCATACACACCAATTTCTTCCTGGAAACCTCCCCACTGTGACTTGGACCTGCTAGGCTGCATTCCACCCCTCAAGACAGAAGCTGTCAGCTCGGCTATCTGCTGTTTTCCGCAAGTGTTCCTGGTTGGGACTTCCTTCTGCCTGGCTTGTTGTGAACTATTTTACTTTGACTTTGATACAAGTTTGCAATTGCATCTGGACTAAGTGTGTGTTATTGCCACGGTGCACCTACCCCCAATATAATTGCCTTTAAATGCACCAGCGTATGTCCTTTATGATGCCCCAGGTCTCAGTTGGTGGACAATGACCTTCACCGGCAAATGCAACCCCGGTGAGAACCGCGCTGTTATCTGGGAGCTCCCAGAATCCTCTGAGGGGGATGACTAAACATTTGTTTTGTAGCGGTGAAGCCAATTACAAAGTAAAACTGAAGAAGGAGGCTAAGGAGAGCAGAATATATGAGAAGGAACTCATTGATCTTGAATTCATAGCTTCCGGCATCAATAGATTTTACGTTCCTTGCTTGGATCTCTCACTTTATCGCCCAGAGCAGGAAGCTTTAAGTTTTGAAAACTCAAAAGTTCTAAAGTACTTTGTTGTTGGTTTTCAAATATATCTAATGAATGGGTGAGTTTTACTTAAGGGTTAGTCCTGACAAAAGTGAGATTTCAGTTATGCGTGCAGCCTAATGCTTTATCCCTTTCTTGCTGGCCAAATGCCGGCATCACGTCGTAGGGTTTATTCCATGCTGCTACATATACTGTATGTGTTGTTGTTTTGTATCAGGAGTATGGTCCATGGTGCTCCCCCAACGTTGTCACTGAGAGACTGAGGTCAGAGAGTGACTATTGTGAAATGGGGGAATGTTGTAACATCTCCTGGCAGGAGACGTGGGCTCACCCAACGGACAGAATGTGTCATTTGGTCTTTACCAGAACTCTTAATGGCAGAAATGGGTCAAACCCAAGTGGTCCAGGTTTAGTTTGCTGCAAACTGACACCAGGTCATGGCCAACAGGATTGCGGCATCAAGAAGTGACTGTTCAAAGGGCTGCAGATGAGAGAGTAGACAGGTCCAGGCAGGGGTTGAGGCAGGCAGCAGATGAAGGAGTAATCCGGTCCAGGCAGGGGTTGAGGCAGGTGGCAGGCAATAGAGTAGTTAGGTTTAGGCAGGGTTTGAAGCAGGCGGCAGGTGAAAAAGTATACAGGTCCAGGCAGGGGTCGAGGCAGATGGCAGGCGAGGGAGTAGTCAGGTGTAAGCAGGGTGTACAGGCAGGCAGCAGGTAAGGGAGTAGTCAGGCCCAGGCAGGGGTTGAGACAGGTGGCAGGTTAGAGAGTACTCAGGTCCAGGCAGGGGTTGAGGCAGACAGCAGTCGAGGGAATAGGCAGGTGTAGTCAGGGGTCGAGGCAGGCAGGAGTCAGCAGGCAAGGTAGTAGTCAGGTCCAAGCAAGGGCCGAGACAGGTGGCAGGTCAGAGAGTACTCAGGTCCAGGCAGGGGTTGAGGCAGACAGCAGGTGAGGGAATAGGCAGGTGTAGTCAGGGGTCAAGGCAGGCAGCAGGCAAGGAGTAGTCAGGTCCAGGCAGGGGTTGAGACAGGTGGCAGGTCAGAGAGTACTCAGGTCCAGGCAGGGGTTGAGGCAGACAACAGACGAGGATGTAGGCAGGTGTAGTCAGGGGTAAAGGCAGGCAGCAGGCAAGGGGGTAGTCAGGTCTAGGCAGGGATCAAGACAGGTGGCAGGTCAGAGAGTACTCAGGTCCAGGCAGGGGTTTAGGCAGACAGCAGGCGAGGGAATAGGCAGGTGTAGTCAGGGGTTAAGACAAGCAGCAGGCAAGGGAGTAGTCAGGTCCAGGCAGGGGTCGAGACAGGTGGCAGGTGAGAGAATACTCAGGTCCAGGTAGGGGTTTAAGCAGACAGCAGGCAAGGGAATAGGCAGGTGTAGTCAGGGGTCAAGGCAGGCAGCAGTCAGCAGGCAAGGGAGTAGTCAGGTCCAGGCAGGGGTCGAGACAGGTTGCAGGTCAGAGAGTACTCGGGTCCAGGCAGGGGTTGAGGCAGACAGCAGGCGAGGGAGCAGTAAGTTATGGGTAGGGGTCAAGGCAGACAGCAGACAAGGGAGTAGTCAGGTCCAGGCAGGGGTCGAAGCAGGAGGCATGCAAAAGGTTTTTGAATTGTCTTTGAGTCCAGGCATAGGTGAAGTCATATCTGACTCAAGCCCTGAGGAAAGAGGGAGGTGTGCAGGCCCCAGAAACACGTTGGCTTTCCTTATGTTAATACATTTTACAATAAACTATGTTTTTGGTCTCTTAGTACAAGTATGGTGCTCTTGGGAGTATTCTTGTTGGAAGCACTGGAAGTCATTGAAGAAGGCACCACTACTACAGCGAATTACACTTAGCTTCCAGGTCCTTAAAGTTCATTTGGCCTTTAATAGGTCCATGATCACGCACCATCACCATTTGTCCCATACCACCCATGCCAGACATGTTATTCAAGATCTAGGAGCAGTGAAGGATGATGGGACATGTTAAGGTGCTTTAAAACCTCATCCCATCTTGTAGCCTTCCATTGGACTCACTCATTTCCATCAGTACTTCGTCTTTACACATTCATGAGGTTTCAGCTGGGCTTACAAGATAAAATTCATCTGATTGAAAGGCTTAATGGTGTTGGAACAGCAAGGCAGGAGTGCTTTGGCATGAAGCATTTCCGGTATCTCATCGGGAGATTCAGATTCTCTACGTCTTTTTCTTATCCTCATAGATTTTGACGTGGCAAACTACTTAATTTCCACCTTCTCTCAGGAAGCTTTGGCAGATGAAAAGAATAAGATTAAGATAAATTGCTTTGGGATATGTGTTCCCCTAAAGGTTTGATAAATTGTCTACTTTATGCAAGGTTCAGCACAATATTGTAAGCCTAACTAGGCACAAATATTCTCATTTTTAGGTGTATCACGGAAATTCTGTCCCAGATAATCAGCTTTTGACAATATGACATAATATATTGCCAAAAAAAACTAGAAATATGTTTTCTGTTTGCTGATAAATAAATAATAGAATTCCTCTTAGTGTCAGCGGATGAGTGCTCATTCTGGCCAGAGTGATATGCCAAAGGGATTGTGCTCATCAATGTCTTTGTAATGCCAAAGGATGGGGTGCTTATCAGCTTATCAATGCCACCGAGAAATGCAAAAAATAAGGACGGTAGGGATTCCTCAACCTGATAAGTCACAAGACGGCTGCCCATCAACATCTTTGCCTTCTTGTGAGTATCAGATGCAACAAGAGGCTGCTGGAGCATGCCGTAATGAAATACCGCTAGGAGGATTGTCATTGTTATAATGTCACTCAGAAATTTTTTTTATTTTTTATTCTTTTTATTTATTTCAGAAAAAGAAAGGTTACATAACAGAGCCTCTGGGCATTCCCCAGCTCGAAGTGCATAAAACATTAGGCAAGGCATATCATACCTTAACTACTGGCCTAGACCAGTTAACAAGTTAAACAACAACAAAACAACCCCGTAGCTTGCTGTTAAAAAAATAACAGGATAAGTGTAATGCTCAGCAATTGGCATTGATATGTGATATAGGCATAGGCGTGCGCACAGGGTGTGCCGGGTGTGCCCAGGCACACCCTAATCCCCCCATGCGCATTATTGTTATCGTTCTGTGTAGCAACAGGAACATGGGAAAGATCTCCCTCTTAACGGCTCTACCATAAGAAAAGTGTTTATCCTTTTCTCTTTCACTGTGCCGGCAGGGAGATCAATGTGCTGGGGTCATATATATGTAGATACATACACATGCATGTATGTTTGAGCTTAAGGGTGCACACCCTAATGCATTAGGCTGCGCACACCTATGGATATAGGACAGGTGTCTCCCAAGAGAAAGCCTACAATAAGTGGGTGGCTATAGGTGCGTGGTTAGTCAGAATGCACCCCTGGGGGGGACAACGGGAGGAACCATCATCTTATATGTAAATCAAATCAGACCAATACACCTACAGGGTCTTCCTGTTCTACAGTTGTCGTTTCAGACTCTAGCCTTATGTTCCAGACCTTTTGAAACTTTAGTGGACATCCTCTACCAGAGTATGTTTCTTTATATAAGGGTACTGCAAGATTGACTAATGATTTCCATGCATTCAGGGTGAGGGCAGAGGTGGGAGCTCTCCATTTGAGTATGATGAGTTTCCTAGCATAGAAGAGAAGCAATCCTAGTAATGTACTCACTACCCTCGAAGGGGCAAAAGGATCCACCAAGCCCAGCAGGCAAATCTCTATCTTGTGGGGTATAGGAATTGTGGTCAGTTCGGTGATGAAGGTTGTAATTAATGACCAGTAATGCTGTACATTGGGGCATGACCAGATCATGTGTAAGAAACCCGCAGAGTCAGCTCGACAGCGCCAACACTGCGACGTGCAGTCTGGGTATATTTTGTGAAGCCTGTATTGAGTGTAATATAACTTGTGTAATGTTTTAAACTGGATCAACCGATCTCTAGAAGAGACCAGGTGTCCAAAGGGGGAGTCCCAGATATCTTCACAGTCCTCCCCATCCAACTCCGGCAGCTCCGACACCCAGAAGTCACAAAGTCTCTCCAAACCGTGATGTACGGTAGGCTGCAGAGCCTTGTAAATTGTGGATAATGGTTCAATTAACGTCTCTTGACGTAGAAGCGACTCCGTGTTTGTACTGGTACCGGGTCAGGGGAGAGCCCCCGAACTGTGCCCTGTAGGCGTGGCGGAGCTGCAGGAACCGGAAGAAGTACACACTGGGTAAGTCGAATCTAGCTTTAAGTTGGTCAAATGTCAGCAGTGCCCCATTCTCACAGATATGATGTAAATATTGAATACCCCGTGACACCCATATAACCGGGTCCGGGATTTAATAGAATTCAGGTAAAGAAGGATTCATCCACAGCGGAGTATTTGGGGAACGCACCTGGGGATCGGCCACCCGAGGGCCGGCCGCCCCAGACTATGCTCTAAGTACCGTTTTCATTGAATTAGTGAGGGGATGTGGAGACCTGGTACCCCAAAATAAAATATTCCGCAGTGCTTCGTATGACCCCACGATGGCAGCCTCCAAGGCAACTGCTGCATTGGTGGCATCCGACATGAGCCAGTTATGAGCATGGGTAAGCATCGCCGCAATAAAATAAAGGAAACAAATCAGGGCACTCAGAAAATTTAAAGGGATGTCAATAGCTGTCCATGGTGCTGAATTTTTGTAGAAGGGCTACCTAATATTTTTTTAATGTAAAACAAGAGTGTTCCTCCTCTTGCAGAACTAACCAGCCTAGCTTGTTAGGCATATTCTTTTCTATAGGGGGGGGGGGCTGCTTTAAGAGGGTTTCCTCCAAAAATGTGATCCCCCTTTCCAAATCATGAGTTCCAAGTAGGTAGCTGCCCCCTGCCTGGTGAACTGGTTCTTAGTTAGGGGTCCCTCGTACCCTTAATCAATTCAAAATACTGTTATAGGGCTCCTCTGCAGGTGGCTCTGGCTCACTAAAGTCACAGAGTCCAAGTGACATTTGGTCTTCATTAGAGCTCCTGATGGTGGAGATGGGACAGAAACGTTAGTGGTTCTGGTTTTCTGCCATTCAAGCTGTCACCAGGTCCCTGCCCCCAAGATTTCCTCACCTAGGAGGTGCTGGGCAGAAAAGAGTCAGGTCTGGGTAGAGGTTGTGGGCAGGCAGCAAGCGAGAAAAGTAGTCAGGTCAATCTGGGACACCAACAAGCAAGGCAATCAGGAAGTATGATATCTCATTTGCACAAAAGCTAGCTGGTGATAGGTCACAAAGCTGCCATCTTGGATTTAGCTTGGATCTAGGTGTCCAGGGAGCTCTGGGGAAGGATTTCCCTGTGACCTCACTGGCCATATTAAAATTAGAACCACGTATGTGTGTTTATCAGAGCGGCTTCCTTTTTATTTTAACAGTGGCTGGGTCATTTATTTTTTATTTTTAGTTGAGGAAGCCGGAGTTGGGCCTCAAGGAATACCTATTAACCCAGAAGATACATGTCAGGCTTCCAGCTGCAAATGGCCACAAGTGGTGGGCAGAGCTGTTGTTGTAAGATGGATTAACCAAACTTCCAGCATCCCCCCCTAGAAGAGAAATACCATCTCTGGGTGGGCTGCCCCTTTTGATGCATGAGGCTCTTGCCGTATTTGAAATGAAAACATAGCCTCGGGATTGTCTAAAGGTTGACCTCCAGCGAGACTTTCACATAAGACTTCCTGCGCCTTACTTCACAGGCTGGAGGAACTTTAGTCTCGTTCCATAAATATTTAATCGTCCCCCCATCAAATATTAATTGGCCTATTACGTGTTTTGTAAAGTGATGTCTGGATCGCTGTTCAGTGCGATGGCCCTTGATGTGACTGTGTGACGTGCGTTTTGTTCGGGAAACATGAGATATAAATACCTGATTTGTTGTGAGCAGTCCCTGTAGCAAAACTCCAATTTGCAATTTGCATAAGGATGTTGCAGGGAAGATACACTAATTACAAGTCTATCGTTTGCTACGGCACTGCAAAATACATTTAGGAAGAGTCTCATGCCCTGTACACACGAGCGGACTTTTCGACCGGACTGGTCCGACGTACCGAATCTGGCGGACAATCCGACCGTGTGTGGGCTTCATCGGACCTTCAGCGGACTTTTTCGGTCGAAAATCTGACGGACTTTAGATTTGGAACATGTTTCAAATCTTTACGTTGGAACTCCGCCGGACCCAGTTCCTATCGAAAAATCCGCTCGTCTGTATGCTAGTGCGACGAACGAAAACCGACACTAGGGCAGCTATTGGCTACTGGCTATGAACTTCCTTATTTTAGTCCGGTCGTACGTCATCACGTACGAATCCGTCGGACTTTGGTGTGATCGTGTAGGCAAGTCCGTTCGTTCGAAAGTCCGTCAGAAGTCCATCAAAAGTCCGTTGGAAAGACTGTCGGACCTTTGTTGCCTGTGTGTACAGGGCATTGGCCTTGTGCTGGAGCATAATGACAGACAAACCTTCAGGATCGTTTTTAAGGCAGGGCAAAAGGGGAAGCTGCCCTGGGCCCCATCATTGTAGTGGGGCCCAAAGCAGCTGCCTCATACTTGCCAACTATCCCAGTTTAAATATGTGTCCCGATATCTCAGTGTAAACTTCTGCTGCTGCTGCCCAGCTCTGCCCTATTGCCCTATTGACTCACCTGCAGACTCTGCGTCTACATGTAAATAACCTGCATTGATATGTAAATAGTGGCAGCATTAATATGTAAATAGTCGTGGAATGCGGCATTGATATGTAAATAGAGGCAGCATTCATATGTATATCATGTCCCCCTGAGGTCAGATCCACCATCACTTCTGCTGAATGCTGCCCACTGGGGAGGCAAAGGAGCATGCTTCAAAGTCCTGCCTACAACTGTGGTCATTCAGCCTAAGATCAGCCTGTTCTGCAAAAGTAAGCAAATTGGAGGTGGAACCCTTCTTCAAAATAACATGGTGTCACAGCACTCTGAATTTTGGTGCATGTGAATACGCAGGCAGGCAGTGAGGAGAACCTTTAGCAACCAATCAGTGAGCAGTAATGCTGTGCACTAACCTCTTGCAACCAATCAGTGAGCAGTGATAATTTGCAGTAACCTCTAACAACTGTCAGGCTAGAGCATATAACAGGTAACAGTTCAGGTGTTCTGATTATGCAAAGAGTTCAAAGAACAAGAGCACATACCATGAGCAGGTCTGTTTGCTGGACCTTGTAGTTCACCGCTGCAGATGAGGATAGACGGTGTCTGGTGTTTGTAGTTCACCGCTGCAGGTGAGGATAGATGTCTGGTGCTTGTAGTTCACCGCTGCAGATGAAGGTACTAGTAGAATCAGGCAAAACGTAGTCTAGGCAAGCTGGGTCATACACAGGAAGATCAGAGTCCAAACGGTACCGAATCAGAAGCAAGCAAACAGGGTCAAACGAGCCGGGTCATACACGAAATACACAGAGCAGATATCAACTGGATCAAACACAAGGTAAACTCTAACATGAGCAATGATTGAATGCTGATGCAAGTTATTTAAAGGTGAGCTGGTCAATCATTGTTGTTTCCCAGGTAAAGGCTGTGTCAGGTGAGTTGTGCTGGGTCCTAAAGGCATCCCAGTACCGACAACAACCAATTAGTGAGTGTTATAGATGTTCAGTAATCTCCAGCAATCAATCAGTGAGCAGTAATAAAGTCCAGTAACCTCTAACAACCAATTAGTGAGTGGTATAGATGTCCAGTAACCTCTAGCAAACAGTGAACAGTATTGATGTACTGTAATCTCTAGCAACCAATCAACAAGCAGAAATCATGTGCTGTAACCTCTAGAAAATAACAGTGAGCCATAATGTGTGCTGTAACCTCTAGCAGCCAGATCAGTGAGCGATAATGATACACTGTAACCTCTGGCAACCAATCGCAACCACTGCCTGACCCGAATCAGTAAACCGATTTTGAGTCTAGCTGCTATTTATTGTATGTCTCAAAGCATGTGGAGAGCGAAATTGCGTGAAAGAGGGGGGCCCAAGAAAGAGTTTGCCCAGTGTCCAGTCAATATTAAAGACGGCCTTGCAAACCTATGATGTGCTGTCATTGCTGACTTCCCTTTGAGAATACTAGTTGGGTGACCGTCATGCTGATCCCATGGCTTCACTACTTTCTGAGTCACTGGCTTTTAAAAAGTAGGCAGATCAGGAGTTCTGACTTCACTGAGTGTGTATTAGTTGCAGAAATGTCTGCCATGCCACAATATAACAAGATTAACATTTTTGGAAAGAACTTTTAGAATTTTTCGTTTAAGCTCCAGTGCAAAGATCGAGATGATGTCATCAGTCTGCTGCAGGCAGAGAAAGTATTTCCTTAGTCTCCTTTTCTCTCGCTGATTGTAAATTTGTTAATTTGTTGCAAGTCAAAGATTAAGAGGCCGCAGCAAGGGCTGATCACAGTCGAGAACTGCACAGGAGCAAGAGTGATTGTGTCCTCTTTGTGCTGACATCCCAGTCCAGGAAGTCGATTTTGACCCTGGATGGTGCCTGAACCAAGATGGTACCATCTGTTTGAGGAGGAAAGCAGATGAAGCCCTCCTGTACCTTTTGTATTGAACTGTACTGTAATTGTGTTGTCCCCCTTATACATTGTAAAGCGCTGAGTAAACTGTTGGCGCTATATAAATCTCGTATAATAATAATAATAATAATGAAGGCATCGTCAGGAGTACTGTTATCTCTGCCAGAGGTAATAAATGCCAGTAAGTGTTTCACTTACACATTACTTAGCATGCAAAAAATATCTTTGGAAGAGCTCTTCCTATAAATAATAATTCCCCAGTTGTCCTGCCATATACTAGTATTGGAAGAACCGTCTTGTAAATAATACATTCCCAGATGTTCTGCCATATACTAGTGTTGGAAGATTCCTTCCCTTCGATATTTGTTCGCCGGTTGTCATGCCATATGATAGTGTTGGAAGAGCTCTTTCTGTAAATATTAATTCCCAGGACATATTTTGTATATGCTAGTGTTGGAAGAGCTTTTTCCGTAAATAATAATTCCCTGGTTGTCTTGCCATATACTAGTGTTGGAAGAGTTCCCATAAATAATAATTCCCCGGTTGTCTTGCCATATACTAGTGTTGGAGCCCTTCCCATAAATAATAGTTCCCAGGTTGTCTTTCCTTGCACTGGTTTTGAGAGAGCTCTTCCTGTAAATTTTAGCCTTTCCATATAGTAGTATTGGAAGAGCCTTTCCCGTAAATGATAATTTCCCGATTGTCTTGCCATTTACCATTGTTGGAAAAGCTCTTCCCTTAAATAATAATTCCCCATTTTCCTTGCCATGTACTAGCATTGGAAGAGAACTTCACGTAAATAATTCTCCCCGTTGCCTGGCCATAGAACACTTTCTGTAAATAATAGTTCCTTGGTTGTCTTGCCATCTGCTAGCATTGGAAGAGCCTTTCTCATAAGTAATTCCCCAGTTGTCTGGCCATTGACTAGTGTTGGAAAAGGTCTTCCTATTCCCTGGTTGTCTTGCCGTATACTAGTGCTAGAAGAGCCTTTTCCAAAATTGTAATTACCCAGTTGTCCTGCAATATACTGGTGTTGGAAAAACTCTTCCCATAATAAAACGATTCCCCATACTGGTGTTGGAAGAGATCTTTTTGCAAATAATTCCATGTTTGTTATGCCATATACTTGCGATGGAACAGCCCTTCCCATGAATAATAATTTCCTGGTTGTCTTGAAATACACTAGTGTTGGAAGAGCCCTTCGCATAAACAAGTATTCCCTGTCTTGCCATATATAGTGTTGGAAGAGTGCCTTTTACAAAATTATAATTGCCCAGTTGTCCTGCCATATACTGGAGTTGGAAAAACTCTTCATGTCAATAATTCCCTGGTTGTCTTTCATATACTAGTGTTGGAAGAGCCTTTCCCATAAAGAATAGTTTCCCAGTTGACCTGCCATATTCTAGTGTTGGAAGAGCCCTTCCTGTAAATTATATTTCCCCGGCTGTCTGCTGGATGTGGTTGTCTGTGGCAGATGGAGTTAACCTTCTCTGAAATAGCCTTCTGTCTCTGAGATGGTATGGTGCCGCAGCGTGAAGCGGTGATGTGCTTTACACGGTACACTAGACGTAGCTTTAGCCTTTCCGCTGAGAACTCCAGGGATTTTCTTATTGAGCTTTGTCATTTATAATTCTGAAAGCTCGGGAATGCTTCAGAGCCAGGGGAACCCAGTCTGCATAGGACAATTTCAGTGTCTTTTTTACCATAGCAAGGTGGGGAGGTGACATTTAAGAGAGCTGCAAAAAAAAAAAAACATATCCAAGAGTTGTTAGAATCTGAAAATATAATGAAACCAAGAAAATCTCATACCTCACTAAGCTCATTGGCTTTGGTAAGGCCATACAAAAAGACCCCTCTAAGCGGGTATCTGGAATGTGACTCAAAGCATAAAATAGAAAAGAAGCGCCAAACCAAACGATCAAAGAGTCCATGTTGCTTTTAGATAAACCCCTTGCCCCATGACAGGACCTATCACCGTTCCCACCTCGCCTTCCTCCCTCATTATCCTTCTTCCTTCCATAAGCTCCCTTCCACATTCCTCCCCAATTTCACCATCGCCTCTTCCCTCTTCTCTTCTTTGGATAATTTTCTTTTCTCTACCTTTTCTCCCTCCAGGTTATACTAGTGTATGGTCACCATCAGGAGCCCCACCTCACTGGTTCTGGAATGGAGGGCCAATATAGTTTATTTCCAAGCCTCAGCATTGTAGGTGGCCTACCTAGTAGACATATGATTGTCGATCAGCTGAACCTCTGGCTGCACCAGCTCTGGCTCATCCACAAACAACCCATTCGGTTGTCAGCTGGGGTTCCCCAAAATCAAAAAAGGATCCTTATCCGAGCGTGCAGCCTGGCTGGCCAAGAAAGGAGGGTGGTGAATGTGTGGCCCTACACTCTCCTGAACCATACTAGACCACATGCCCTCAACACTGTTCGGTCACCTTGCCAGGGGGGATCTATGTGAACGTTGGTTTCACATTGATTTTAACGAGGGGGGGGGGGGTTTGGATTCAGCTCCAAAACTTTTATTAAGTTTGCCAACTTACCCCAAATCCGAACCTTGGTCTCATCACTACTACTTATGACCCCTGCGGAGGAGGGGGGATCTATGTGAACGTTGGTCTCACATTGATTTTAACGGGGGGGGGGGGGGGTTATATTCAGGTCCAAAACTTTTATTAAGTTTGCCAACTTACCCAAAATCCGAACCTTGGTCTTATCACTACTTATGACCCCTGCGGGGGAGGGGGGATCTATGTGAACGTTAGTCTCACATTGATTTTAACGGGGGGGTGTTGGATGCAGCTCCAAAACTTTTATTAAGTTTGCCAACTTACCCAAAATCCGAACCTTGGTCTCATCACTACTTATGACCCCTGCGGGGGAGGGGGGATCTGTGTGAACGTTAGTCTCACATTGATTTTAACGGGGGGGTGTTGGATTCAGCTCCAAAACTTTTATTAAGTTTGCCAACTTACCCAAAATCCGAACCTTGGTCTTATCACTACTTATGACCCCTGCGGGGGAGGGGGATCTATGTGAACGTTGGTCTCACATTGATTTTAACGGGGGGGGGGGGTTGGATTCAGCTCCAAAACTTTTATTAAGTTTGCCAACTTACCCAAAATCCGAACCTTGGTCTCATCACTACTTATGAGGGGGAGGGGGGATCCAGTGGTACCCAAGGTGGAAGTCATCCCTTAGTTACCTTGTAATTCATCAGAGATCTTTTCCAACGGCATTATTTGAATTCTGCATAACTTTCATTAACTGTAACTTTTTATTAGTGGCCGTAACCTTATGCTCTGTGTGCAGGATGATTGCAACTTTAGGCTGTGCCATGCTACCTCTTTTATTTATGTGTTATTAGAGAAACCAATGACTCTTCAGAAATAGAAAAAATCCAAATATAGCAAAAATAGTTTTGGGCAAACTCTTGGAGTAGTGACAAGCACTAGTTATCAAGCAGCCATCTCTTTGCTAGCTGAGTTGTCGGAAGTCCACTGTGGAAGGTGGGGGCTCCTTGTCGGGCCTTGTTACAAAACACATAGGGACGGGGGTCAAAGCAATACATTCACTATGTCCTCTGGGGGGACAGAACACTAAAAAAAAAAGTGAGTCTTCTTCTTTAATGTAAAGTTAGCCCCTGGCTTGTATATTCATCTGTCTTGCCTCTATGCACAGTTGCAGTATTTCCTGGAGAACATTACTTGTCTATTTAGTCATTTTACTTGTTGCCTGCAGATCCCCAGAAACATTATCCAACAATTCTTCAAACTGCAGCCCCTGAGATAAAAGCGTCTGTCTGGAGCCGATCACGCTGGCATTGTTACTTTCCATATAATAACGGACAATAAACTCCAGGAGAAGCTTTACTGAATGCAAATTCATTTCAGGACCATCAAATTGCTACATTGTAATCGCCGCAATTTGTTTATTCTTCCTCTTCTGTATTGTGTTTGTGTTAGTGTGAAATTTATTAAAGCGGAACTTCAGTCGTTTTTTTTCAGCTTTCCATCTATTAAATCTTTTGCTCTTGTTGTTGTTGTTTTATCTTTGGATAGTAAAACTTTTTTTTTTGTCTGCCAGTAAATCCCTTATACAGCCCACTTCCTGTTTCTTGCCTGGTCATTAGCCTAGGCTTATGACATCATACACAGCTCTCTCTCTCACTCTGAGAGTTTGTCAGGAAGGGAGGGGGGAGTCATAAGAGGGCCAATGAGAGCTGCAGAGCTGGAGGTGTGCCTCTGTGTAAATCCAGGAAGTGAGCAGGCAGCAGATTCAGCTGCCCACAGTTAAAATGGCTGCAGCCAGACTCAGTGGAGGGAGATTTCTGCAGCATATTTGGCAAGTACAGAATCCCAGTATATATAAAATAATATGCAAAGTGGTTGGAGGGAAGCTTCAGAATGGCAAAGATGTTTTTAGTACAATTTATGTGAGCAGACCGCAGTTCCTCTCTAATGATAATGCTTCATATAAACACTGAAATACACTGCTCATCAATAAATGGTATAACAATTGTTCTCTATCAAACTGTCTGTCTGTCTGTCTATCTATCTATCCCTCTTATGAATGCAGCAGACCTGTGTGTAAGATCATAAGTTGGGCCGCCATCCTTAAAAAAGAAATGAAAACGCAGTGCACATTGCAAAAAGTGTGTGTGGCTTGCACTGCACTAAATATCGGGCATTGCTTAATAATAACCCCCAGCATTGGTGTCACTGGGTTCAGTAATAACCCCTAGCAATGGTATCACTGGGTTCAGTAAAAACTCTCAGCTTTGGTGTCGGTGACTGCAGTAATAACCCCCAGCATTGGCATCTGTGACTGCAGTAATAACCCCCAGCATTGGTGTTAGTGACTGCAGTAATAACCCCCAGCATTGGCGTTAGTGACTGCAGTAATAACCCCCAGCATTGGCGTCAGTGACTGTAGTAATAACCCCCAGCATTGGCGTCAGTGACTGCAGTAATAACCCCCAGCATTGGCGTTAGTGACTGCAGTAATAACCCCCAGCATTGGCGTCAGTGACTGCAGTAATAACCCCCAGCATTGGCGTCAGTGACTTGAGTAATAACCCCCAGCATTGGCGTCAGTGACTGCAGTAATAACCCCCAGCATTGGCGTCAGTGACTGCAGTAATAACCCCCAGCATTGGCGTCAGTGACTGCAGTAATAACCCCCAGCATTGGCATCAGTGACTGTAGTAATAACCCCCAGCATTGGCGTCAGTGACTGCAGTAATAACCCCCAGCATTGGCATCAGTGACTGCAGTAATAACCCCCAGCATTGGCGTTAGTGACTGCAGTAATAACCCCCAGCATTGGCGTCAGTGACTGCAGTAATAACCCCCAGCATTGGCGTCAGTGACTGTAGTAATAACCCCCAGCATTGGCCTCAATGACTGCAGTAATAACCCCCAGCATTGGCGTCAGTGACAGCAGTAATAACCCCCAGCATTGGCATTAGTGACTGCAGTAATAACCCCCAGCATTGGCGTCAGTGACAGCAGTAATAACCCCCAGCATTGGCATTAGTGACTGCAGTAATAACCCCCAGCATTGGCGTCAGTGACTTGAGTAATAACCCCCAGCATTGGCGTCAGTGACTGCAGTAATAACCCCCAGCATTGGCGTCAGTGACTGCAGTAATAACCCCCAGCATTGGCATCAGTGACTGCAGTAATAACCCCCAGCATTGGCGTCAGTGACTGTAGTAATAACTCCCAGCATTGGCCTCAATGACTGCAGTAATAACCCCCAGCATTGGCGTCAGTGACAGCAGTAATAACCCCCAGAATTGGCGTTAGTGACAGCAGTAATAACCCCCAGAATTGGCGTTAGTGACTGCAGTAATAACCACCAGCATTGGTGTCGGTGACTGTACTAATAACCCTCAGCATTGGTGTCAACAACCACCTTAAAAACCCCAGCACTGGTAATATTGTCCACCATAATAACATCCACAATTGGTGTCAGGAATCACAATGATGACCACCAGCATTGGTGCCAGGACTGCAATACCACCCAGCCCCCCCCCCCCCCCCCCCCGTGGTGTCAGTGGCCATAATAATAACACCCAGCAGTGGTGTCATTGGGTGCAGTAGAGACTCTTAGCTTTGGTATCACTGGGTTTAGTAAAAACTTTCAGCTTTGGTGTCAGTAACCTCAGTAATGCAGTAATAACCACCAGCATTGGTGTCTGTAATGGCAGTAATATAACAATTTTTTGACAAGAAAGGAGTGCGATTTTATAGGTGCCAGGTAAGTCCACCAGGCAAGTAAAGTTTAAAACATGTACACTGTACTGAATTCCTTAAAAAGGCACTTAAATCTTATAAATAAAGTAATACCCGCAGAATTAGTGTCAGTACTGCAGTAACAACCCCCAGCATTGGTGTCAGCACTGCAGTAACAACCCCTCAGCATTGGTGTCAGCACTGCAGTAACAACCCCCAGCATTGGTGTCAGCACTGCAGTAACAACCCCCAGCATTGGTGTCAGCACTGCAGTAACAACCCCCAGCATTGGTGTCAGCACTGCAGTAACAACCCCCAGCATTGGTGTCAGCACTGCAGTAACAACCCCTCAGCATTGGTGTAAGCACTGCAGTAACAACCCCCAGCATCGGTGTCAGCACTGCAGTAACAACCCCCAGCATTGGTGTAAGCACTGCAGTAACAACCCCTCAGCATTGGTGTCAGCACTGCAGTAACAACCCCTCAGCATTGGTGTCAGCACTGCAGTAACAACCCCCAGCATTGGTGTAAGCACTGCAGTAACAACCCCTCAGCATTGGTGTCAGCACTGCAGTAACAACCCCCAGCATCGGTGTCAGTACTGCAACAACAACCCAAAGATTTGGTGTCAGTAAGCACCCTCAAAACCTCAGCACTAGTAATAGTGTCCACCATAATAACATCCAGAACTGGTGTCAGCGACCACAATGATGACCCCCAGCATTGGTGCCAGGACTGCAATTACCCCCCAGCGGTGTCAGTGGTCATAATAATAACACCCACATTGATGGACATTGGCAGTGTGATTTCACCCCCTCCTCACATTACTAGAGAGTAAATGATAGTGTTATTGAAGCCTTTCCCCTGTATTGGTGGTCAGTGTTATAGACCAGCCCCCACCCCTCCTCACATACATTGGTTGTCAGCAAAGAATGTAAAAATGGTTTTATCCCCTATAAAGACATGTACGGAGCTGTAATGAAATGGAAGCGCAGTGCAGCATGACAGGGTGCAAGTAGCTTAGGAAGGGGTTAAGAATAAGGAGGGGTTTTAGGGAATTATGTTCCCTGTTGGGATTAGGGGATTAATGTAGAGGGGAGGAGTGTGTAAGTGTGGAAAGTAGGTGAGGGGAGTGGAAAGGTCAGTCATAGGAGAGATAGCCAGGAAGAAAGTTGTCCCCTGTGAGAAGTAGGTACAGGATGAGTGATCTAGACAATCTGTGGTTGCAGTTGAGGGAAGCAGCAGAGACTCATGGATCTGCCTGGCTTCAGACCCAGATCGCTTCCACGCTGCAGGGGGTAGGACAGGGCCCATCTAGTGCGCGGCCTGCTCCTGTACGGGCTCGGGCTAGGAGGTCCAGACCTCCGGAGCGCCTTAGCCCCGACAACACTCCCAGGCCTCACCGGAGACTGGGGAGTCGCGGTCCGACCCCCTCAGGACCTCCCGCTAAGCAGTCCGCCCGGTCAGCGCGAGGGGGGCCTGTGAGCCGGCACGGTTTACAGCTTGGTGCAGGCAGGGAGGGGCAGTTTACCATCTACTAGGCCTCCCCCTCCCCCCACGGGTGCCCGTTTACAGAGCCAGCCGGCGGCCACCTCCGGTGAGGCTCCGGTCGGAGTGGCTGCCCAATGAGGGAGGAGGGGTCGAGCGAGCGCCGGCCTTTCCTGTGATGTGGCCGGTGGCTCCCCACATGTCAGCGCCATCTTACCTCCTGGAGGAGGTTCACCATGTAATCCACGGCGGTCGGGAGGCCCTGCCTCCAGGTTCAGTGCAGGGCCTGGGAGGGTTGGCCATGAGGCTGCTGGATCGTCGGCTGTGGCGCCTGTTGATGACGTCACCGCCGAGCGGAGTTCGCAGGGAGGACAGAGCCCTCACACGATTGTCGCCCCCCCCTCCGGTCGCTCAGGCTTCCAGAAGCAACAGGGATGGAAGATCGGTGCAGAGCCTACAGCATGAGAGACAACGGGACAGCGACAGCAGCAGCATCTCAAAGCACCACAGTATGCAATGCATCTCAAAGCACCGCAGTGTGCAATGCATCTCAAAGCACCGCAGTGTGCAATGCATCATCAAAGCACCGCAGTGTGCAATGCATCTCAAAGCACCGCAGTATGCAATGCATCATCAAAGCACCGCAGTATGCAATGCATCTCAAAGCACCGCAGTATGCAATGCATCATCAAAGCACCGCAGTATGCAATGCATCTCAAAGCACCGCAGTATGCAATGCATCTCAAAGCACCACAGTATGCAATGCATCTCAAAGCACCGCAGTATGCAATGCATCTCAAAGCACCGCAGTATGCAATGCATCATGAAAGCACCACAGTGTGCAATGCATCATCAAAGCACCGCAGTATGCAATGCATCTCAAAGCACCACAGTATGCAATGCATCTCAAAGCACCGCAGTGTGCAATGCATCATCAAAGCACCACAGTATGCAATGCCTCTCAAAGCACCGCAGTGTGCAATGCATCTCAAAGCAAGACAGTATGCAATGCATCTCAAAGCACCACAGTATGCAATGCATCATCAAAGCACCGCAGTATGCAATGCATCATCAAAGCACCGCAGTATGCAATGCATCATCAAAGCACCGCAGTATGCAATGCATCTCAAAGCACCGCAGTATGCAATGCATCTCAAAGCACCACAGTGTGCAATGCATAATCAAAGCACCGCAGTATGCAATGCATCATGAAAGCACCACAGTGTGCAATGCATAATCAAAGCACCGCAGTATGCAATGCATCATGAAAGCACCACAGTGTGCAATGCATCTCAAAGCACCACAGTATGCAATGCATCTCAAAGCACCGCAGTGTGCAATGCATCATCAAAGCACCACAGTATGCAATGCATCTCAAAGCACCGCAATGTGCAATGCATCATCAAAGCACCGCAGTGTGCAATGCATCTCAAAGCACCGCAGTATGCAATGCATCTCAAAGCACCACAGTATGCAATGCATCTCAAAGCACCACAGTGTGCAATGCATCATCAAAGCACCGCAGTATGCAATGCATCATGAAAGCACCACAATGTGCAATGCATCATCAAAGCACCGCAGTATGCAATGCATCTCAAAGCACCACAGTATGCAATGCATCTCAAAGCACCGCAGTATGCAATGCATCATCAAAGCACCGCAGTATGCAATGCATCTCAAAGCACCACAGTATGCAATGCATCTCAAAGCACCACAGTGTGCAATGCATCATCAAAGCACCGCAGTATGCAATGCATCATGAAAGCACCACAATGTGCAATGCATCATCAAAGCACCGCAGTATGCAATGCATCTCAAAGCACCACAGTATGCAATGCATCTCAAAGCACCGCAGTATGCAATGCATCTCAAAGCACCGCAGTATGCAATGCATCTCAAAGCACCGCAGTATGCAATGCATCATCAAAGCACCGCAGTATGCAATGCATCATCAAAGCACCGCAGTATGCAATGCATCATCAAAGCACCGCAGTATGCAATGCATCATCAAAGCACCGCAGTATGCAATGCATCTCAAAGCACCGCAGTATGCAATGCATCTCAAATCACCACAGTGTGCAATGCATAATCAAAGCACCGCAGTATGCAATGCATCATGAAAGCACCACAGTGTGCAATGCATAATCAAAGCACCGCAGTATGCAATGCATCATGAAAGCACCACAGTGTGCAATGCATAATCAAAGCACCGCAGTATGCAATGCATCATGAAAGCACCACAGTGTGCAATGCATCTCAAAGCACCGCAGTGTGCAATGCATCATCAAAGCACCACAGTATGCAATGCATCTCAAAGCACCGCAATGTGCAATGCATCATCAAAGCACCGCAGTGTGCAATGCATCTCAAAGCACCGCAGTATGCAATGCATCATCAAAGCACCGCAGTATGCAATGCATCATGAAAGCACCACAATGTGCAATGCATCATCAAAGCACCGCAGTATGCAATGCATCTCAAAGCACCACAGTATGCAATGCATCTCAAAGCACCTCAGTGTGCAATGCATCATCAAAGCACCGCAGTGTGCAATGCATCTCAAAGCACCGCAGTATGCAATGCATCATCAAAGCACCGCAGTATGCAATGCATCTCAAAGCACCACAGTATGCAATGCATCTCAAAGCACCGCAGTATGCAATGCATCATCAAAGCACCGCAGTATGCAATGCATCTCAAAGCACCACAGTATGCAATGCATCTCAAAGCACCACAGTATGCAATGCATCTCAAAGCACCGCAGTATGCAATGCATCTCAAAGCACCGCAGTATGCAATGCATCATCAAAGCACCGCAGTATGCAATGCATCATCAAAGCACCGCAGTATGCAATGCATCTCAAAGCACCGCAGTATGCAATGCATCATCAAAGCACCGCAGTATGCAATGCATCATGAAAGCACCACAGTATGCAATGCATCATCAAAGCACCGCAGTATGCAATGCATCATCAAAGCACCGCAGTATGCAATGCATCTCAAAGCACCGCAGTATGCAATGCATCATCAAAGCACCGCAGTATGCAATGCATCATGAAAGCACCGCAGTATGCAATGCATCATCAAAGCACCGCAGTATGCAATGCATCTCAAAGCACCACAGTGTGCAATGCATCATCAAAGCACCGCAGTATGCAATGCATCATGAAAGCACCACAGTGTGCAATGCATCATCAAAGCACCGCAGTGTGCAATGCATCTCAAAGCACCGCAGTATGCAATGCATCATCAAAGCACCGCGGTATGCAATGCATCTCAAAGCACCACAGTATGCAATGCCTCTCAAAGCACCGCAGTGTGCAATGCATCATCAAAGCACCGCAGTGTGCAATGCATCTCAAAGCACCGCAGTATGCAATGCATCTCAAAGCACCACAGTATGCAATGCATCTCAAAGCACCGCAGTATGCAATGCATCTCAAAGCACCGCAGTATGCAATGCATCATCAAAGCACCGCAGTGTGCAATGCATCTCAAAGCAAGACAGTATGCAATGCATCTCAAAGCACCACAGTATGCAATGCATCTCAAAGCACCGCAGTGTGCAATGCATCATCAAAGCACCGCAGTATGCAATGCATCTCAAAGCACCGCAGTGTGCAATGCATCATCAAAGCACCACAGTATGCAATGCATCTCAAAGCACCGCAGTGTGCAATGCATCATCAAAGCACCGCAGTGTGCAATGCATCTCAAAGCACTGCAGTATGCAATGCATCATCAAAGCACCGCAGTATGCAATGCATCTCAAAGCACCGCAGTATGCAATACATCTCAAAGCACCACAGTATGCAATGCATCTCAAAGCACCGCAGTATGCAATGCATCTCAAAGCACCGCAGTATGCAATGCATCATGAAAGCACCACAGTGTGCAATGCATCATCAAAGCACCGCAGTATGCAATGCATCTCAAAGCACCACAGTATGCAATGCATCTCAAAGCACCGCAGTGTGCAATGCATCATCAAAGCACCACAGTATGCAATGCCTCTCAAAGCACCGCAGTGTGCAATGCATCTCAAAGCAAGACAGTATGCAATGCATCTCAAAGCACCACAGTATGCAATGCATCTCAAAGCACCGCAGTGTGCAATGCATCTCAAAGCACCGCAGTATGCAATGCATCTCAAAGCACCGCAGTGTGCAATGCATCTCAAAGCACCGCAGTATGCAATGCATCATCAAAGCACCGCAGTATGCAATGCATCTCAAAGCACCGCAGTATGCAATGCATCTCAAAGCACCACAGTGTGCAATGCATCATCAAAGCACCGCAGTATGCAATGCATCATGAAAGCACCACAGTGTGCAATGCATCATCAAAGCACCGCAGTATGCAATGCATCTCAAAGCACCACAGTATGCAATGCATCTCAAAGCACCGCAGTGTGCAATGCATCATCAAAGCACCACAGTATGCAATGCCTCTCAAAGCACCGCAGTGTGCAATGCATCATCAAAGCACCGCAGTGTGCAATGCATCTCAAAGCACCGCAGTATGCAATACATCATCAAAGCACCGCGGTATGCAATGCATCTCAAAGCACCACAGTATGCAATGCATCTCAAAGCACCGCAGTGTGCAATGCATCTCAAAGCACCGCAGTGTGCAATGCATCTCAAAGCAAGACAGTATGCAATGCATCTCAAAGCACCGCAGTGTGCAATGCATCATCAAAGCACCGCAGTATGCAATGCATCTCAAAGCACCGCAGTGTGCAATGCATCTCAAAGCACCGCAGTATGCAATGCATCTCAAAGCACCGCAGTATGCAATGCATCATGAAAGCACCGCAGTGTGCAATGCATCATCAAAGCACCGCAGTGTGCAATGCATCTCAAAGCACCGCAGTATGCAATGCATCTCAAAGCACCGCAGTATGCAATGCATCTCAAAGCACCGCAGTGTGCAATGCATCATCAAAGCACCACAGTATGCAATGCATCTCAAAGCACCGCAGTGTGCAATGCATCATCAAAGCACCGCAGTGTGCAATGCATCTAAAAGCACCGCAGTATGCAATGCATCATCAAAGCACCTCAGTATGCAATGCATCTCAAAGCACCGCAGTATGCAATGCATCTCAAAGCACCACAGTATGCAATGCATCTCAAAGCACCATAGTGCGCAATGCATCATCAAAGCACCGCAGTATGCAATGCATCTCAAAGCACCGCAGTATGCAATGCATCTCAAAGCACCGCAGTATGCAATGCATCATGAAAGCACCACAGTGTGCAATGCATCATCAAAGCACCGCAGTATGCAATGCATCTCAAAGCACCGCAGTATGCAATGCATCTCAAAGCACCGCAGTATGCAATGCATCTCAAAGCACCGCAGTATGCAATGCATCATCAAAGCACAGCAGTGTGCAATGCATCATCAAAGCACCGCAGTGTGCAATGCATCTCAAAGCAAGACAGTATGCAATGCATCTCAAAGCACCACAGTATGCAATGCATCTCAAAGCACCGCAGTGTGCAATGCATCTCAAAGCACCGCAGTATGCAATGCATCTCAAAGCACCGCAGTATGCAATGCATCATTAAAGCACCGCAGTATGCAATGCATCTCAAAGCACCACAGTATGCAATGCATCATCAAAGCACCGCAGTATGCAATGCATCATGAAAGCACCGCAGTGTGCAATGCATCATCAAAGCACCGCAGTGTGCAATGCATCTCAAAGCACCGCAGTATGCAATGCATCTCAAAGCACCGCAGTATGCAATGCATCTCAAAGCACCGCAGTATGCAATGCATCATCAAAGCACCGCAGTGTGCAATGCATCTCAAAGCACCACAGTGTGCAATGCATCATCAAAGCACCGCAGTGTGCAATGCATCTCAAAGCAAGACAGTATGCAATGCATCTCAAAGCACCACAGTATGCAATGCATCTCAAAGCACTGCAGTGTGCAATGCATCATCAAAGCACCGCAGTATGCAATGCATCTCAAAGCACCACAGTATGCAATGCATCTCAAAGCACCGCAGTATGCAATGCATCTCAAAGCACCGCAGTATGCAATGCATCTCAAAGCACCGCAGTATGCAATGCATCTCAAAGCACCGCAGTATGCAATGCATCTCAAAGCACCGCAGTATGCAATGCATCATCAAAGCACAGCAGTATGCAATGCATTTCAAAGCTCCGCAGTGTGCAATGCATCTCAAAGCACCGCAGTATGCAATGCATCTCAAAGCTCCGCAGTGTGCAATGCATCTCAAAGCACCGCAGTATGCAATGCATCATCAAAGCACCGCAGTATGCAATGCATCATCAAAGCACCGCAGTATGCAATGCATCATCAAAGCACCGCAGTATGCAATGCATCTCAAAGCACCGCAGTATGCAATGCATCTCAAAGCACCACAGTGTGCAATGCATCTCAAAGCACCGCAGTATGCAATGCATCATCAAAGCACCGCAGTATGCAATGCATCTCAAAGCACCGCAGTATGCAATGCATCTCAAAGCACCACAGTGTGCAATGCATCATCAAAGCACCGCAGTATGCAATGCATCATGAAAGCACCACAGTGTGCAATGCATCATCAAAGCACCGCAGTATGCAATGCATCTCAAAGCACCACAGTATGCAATGCATCTCAAAGCACCGCAGTGTGCAATGCATCTCAAAGCACCGCAGTATGCAATGCATCATCAAAGCACCGCAGTGTGCAATGCATCTCAAAGCAAGACAGTATGCAATGCATCTCAAAGCACCGCAGTGTGCAATGCATCATCAAAGCACCGCAGTATGCAATGCATCTCAAAGCACCGCAGTATGCAATGCATCTCAAAGCACCGCAGTATGCAATGCATCTCAAAGCACCGCAGTATGCAATGCGTCTCAAAGCACCGCAGTATGCAACGTATGAATGAATGAATGAGTGAATGAAAAATTTATAGAGCGCTGCAAATGCGAACTGAATCACCTCAAGGCGCTAATGCGTTGGTGTTGACAGCTTCTAGAAGAGGAAGGTCTTGAGTTTTTTCCTGAAAGCCAGATGGTTTTCTTCCATGCGGATGTGGGGCGGAAGTGCGTTCCATAGTTGAGGTCCTTGGACTGCAAACCTTTGTTCTCCCTTTGCTTTGTAGCGGTATTTGGGAATGAGAAGGAGGTTTTGGTTAGACGATCGAAGATTGCGATTGGGTGTGTAGTGTTTTATTTTCTCTCAAAGGTATTGAGGAGCGTTTCCTTGTATACATTTGTGGGTGAGGCAGAGGGTCTTGAATGTGATCCGATTCTTTACGGTTAGCCAGTGTAGGCTCCTCAGGGAGGGGGAGATGGATTCCCAGGTTTTTTTTCCTGTTAGCAGTCTTGCCGCCGTGTTTTGGATGAGTTGTAAGCGTGCAAGCTGATATTGGGGTAGTCCTATATAGAGGGAATTTGCGTAGTCGAGACGGGAATTGATGATTGTTCCAACTACTGCTGCTTTGTCCTCTCCTGGGATGAAGGGGATGAGTCTACGTAGCAGGCGGAGGAGATGGTGGGATCCACTGACAACCGATCCTATTTGTGCATCCATTGTCATTTCTGAGTCAAAGATAACTCCGAGACTCTTGACTCATCAAAGAATCATCAAAGCACCGCAGCACCTCGGAACACGCTGGTGTTCATAGAGTTCATTGAAGTGCCATTTTGTGATGCTTCAATAGAATAAAAAAAAAAAGATAACCAGTACTACGCAATTCCAACCACCTACACAACTCACACCAGCATACAAGTGTTATATGAATTATAACACATACGGGAGGTGTACAGGAGCCCCAAGTACTTATGTGATACCAAATAAACTCAAAACTACCACAGCCCCAACACTCAGCTACTGCAACCACCCAGAGCAATTCCCACTGCGCCAAAAAAATACTACAAACAAAATAAAAGCGCTGCACTGCTGAGATTTACCTAAAATCAATTCATCAAAATCATAGCTGACAATCCACATATAGTGCAATTAAATGTAATCTGTGTTATTTCAAGAAACAATCCAAAAACCGAACTATAATTTTATTGTCCAAAAAAAAAAAAAAGAAATATAGTCATGCATGTGCATATAATAAAAGCGCGCGAAGCCGTTGCCGTCTATAGGCGGTGAATAGAAATTTAAATCGCATGTCATAATGGCCCGATGTGAACGGGGTTTACTGTCAGAGCTTAATTGAACAAGCTGAAACTAGAAGCTGATTGGTTGCCATGTTCATCTGCACCAGATTCTATGTGCTCCACTTCTAGTAAATCTCCCCAAAGCGTCATTTAAATTACCAATGAAAATTACATTTCCCTGACAGCTTTGTTTTCTTTGTAATAAAATGACATGGGGACCAAACATACTGGTATGTAATGTGAGGGAACTTTTGGAGGGGGGGGGGGGGGGCGGGAATCCCATCCCCATGTCATTATTTTTACAACAAAAACAGTAGGATATTCAGTATCTGACAAAAGTAAGTACACCCCTCAGTGACATTTGTGTAAATCTTTTCTTCTATCTTTTCATGTGACAACACTGAAGAAATGACACTTTGCTACAATGTAAAGTAGTGAGTGTACAGCTTGTATAACAGTGTAAATTTGCTGTCCCCTCAAAATAACTCAACACACAGCCATTAATGTCTAAACCGCTGGCAACAAAAGTCAGTACACCCCTAAGTGAAAATGTCCAAATTGGGCCCAAAGTGTCAATATTTTGCGTGGCCACCATTATTTTCCAGCATTGCCTTAACCCTCTTGGACATGGAGGTCACCAGAGCTTCACAGGTTGTCACTGGAGTCCTCTTCCCCTCCTCCATGATGACATCACAGAGCTGGTGGATGTTAGAGACCTTGCGCTCCTCCACCTTCCGTTTGAGGATGTCCCACAGATGATCAATAGGGTTTAGGTCTGGAGACATGCTTGGCCAGTCCATCACCTTTACTCTCAGCTTCTTTAGCAAGGCAGTGGTTGTCTTGGAGGTGTGTTTGGGGTCATTATCATGTTGGAATACTGCCCTGCGGTCCAGTCTCTGAAGGGAGGGGATCATGCTCTGCTTCAGTATGTCACAGTACATGTTGGCATTCATGGTTCCCTCAATGATCTGTAGCTCCCCAGTGCCGGCAGCACTCATGCAGCCCCAGACCATGACACTCCCACCACCATGCTTGACTGTAGGCAAGACACACTTGTCTTTGTCCTCCTCACCTGGTTGCCCCCACACACGCTTGTCACCATCTGACCCAAATACGTTTATCTTGGTCTCATCAGACCACAGGACATGGTTCCAGTAATCCATCTCCTTAGTCTGCTTGTCTTCAGCAAACTGTTTGCGGACTTTCTTGTGCATCATCTTTAGAAGAGGCTTCCTTCTGGGATGACAGCCATGCAGACCAATTTGATGCAGTGTGTGGCGTATGGTCTGAGCACTGACAGGCTGACCTCCCACCCCTACAACCTCTGCAGCAATGCTGGCAGCACTCATACGTCTATTTCCCAAAGACAACCTCTGGATATGACGCTGAGCACGTGACCTCAACTTCTTTGGTGGACCATGGCGAGGCCTGTTCTGAGGGGAACCTGTCCTGTTATACCGCTGTATGGTCTTGGCCACCATGCTGCAGCTCAGTTTCAGGGTCTTGGCAATCTTCTTATATCCTAGGCCATCTTTATGTAGAGCAACAATTCTTTTTTTTCAGATCCTCAGAGAGTTCTTTGCCATGAGGTGCCATGTTAAACTTCCAGTGACCAGTATGAGAGAGTGAGAGCGATAACACCAAATTTAACACACCTGCTCCCCATTCACACCTGAGAACTTGTAACACTAATGAGTCACAAGGAAGTCCCGAAATGCAGCATGAAATGCATGAAATGGAGGGGGTGCGTGACGGAGGTAACAGTGTGGGGAAGGGTTGGTTAAAATGGAGCCGAGGGGGAGGGACAGGAAGGGAGGGGTCATATATAAGAAGTTTAACCTGGGAGGGGTTAACAGAAAGCTGGAAGAAAGTTTGAAGATAGCAGCATGGCCGAAGTGGAGCGCATCATGGCACAACTTTGTGCGGAGGTTGCGGTGAGGGGCACGGCCTGGCTGCAGGAAGCGATCGGGTCTGCTATGGAGCGAGCAGGACCTCAGACAAGCACAGGAGAGAGGAGCGGCGTCAGAGCGCGGAGGTCCCGCCCGCCTGAGCGTTTCTCTCCTGAACGGGCGGCGCAGAGAGAGCAGGGATGCCCACCGGCAAAGAAGAAGGCAGGCCAGGCTAACAGAGGAGATGTCAATCCCCCGGCGGCACGGTGCATGGAGAGAGCGGGTACGCATGGCGGGACTGTTAGAAGAGGACGAGCGGGGAGCGCGAGCCCCGCCCCCCGGATGACGGCGGAGGGCTCCACCATGAATGATGTTAGGCGAGATGCTGCTGTCCCTGGGCCGTCCAATTCTGCGGCAGGGGACAAAATGAGAGACGGAAAGGAAAGAGGCAGAGTCAGGCGGCCAGAAGGAAGAGCGGAGGCCTACAGGGCTGCGGTATCATACACCGGCCCTGCAAAGGCTGTCCAAAAGTCAGCAAGCGGATACGCGGCAAGGAGGCGAGAAAGGATGGAGAGGACGGCGGCAGCCAAGGTTCCCAGGCCAGGCGGGCTTTCAGATATAGAAGAAGGAGACAGAGACCCGGGAGAGCAAGAAGAGGCATCTGAATCGGAAGAGGAGGCGGCCCCCCCTTCCAGGAGCGCGGACGAGGAGGAAAGCAGATGGTCGGCTGATGGGGCAACACCTGTGCAGCCCGGTGAGTCACCACATCTGGGGTTAGAAGGGAGAAGCAGGGTAGGACATGACACACGTAGGCCTGAGGACAGTGCAGGGGGGGTGGTCCCATCGGGGGGGGGGGAATCAGGTTTATTGGGCTTCTTGGAAGGCATTAAAGAGTTAGTGCAGAGGTTTGAGGCTGGAGAGCGTATGGCCGGAGGCCCGGCAGCTGCGTGGGTCCCGACAGTGGGGGGCAGTGTTAATGTAGCAGGGGTGGGGACGCCCGCAACAACAGTTGCGGGGGCGGTACCAGCCCTGGAGTCCACGGTTCGTGACGCTGCGCAGGGGAAGGAAAAAGCTGCGGAGGCAGCAGAGAGGCAGGATATAACCAGGCTGGCGGATGCAGCGCGTTGCGAGGTGTATGTGTGTTACGAAGGGCCTTTGGGAGCGCACTTGAAACAGGAGGTACGGGAAAAGTTATGGAAAGGTGAGTATGTGGAAATATTTTCACTGCTACCTTTGGAAAAATTTAACTTGGATAGAGTTAAACCAGACAGTTCCAAGAAGGAGGATGAAGAGAGGAGGAGGTATCGGCTGATACCTAGGACATTTGCCAACTGGTTGCAGGCGTTTGCAATTATGGCTAGTGTGATAGGGGAGAAGCACCCGGAGCACTGTTCGGCATTGTTCTGCTATCAGGATGCGATAGGGGAGGCCTATAGAGTGTATGGAGGCACGGGCTGGCTGAGATACGACGAGCAGTTCAGGCAGCGGAGAGCGATACGTACAGAGCTGCGTTGGGACCCCAAGGACATTAGCTTGTGGATGCGCTTGATGACGACGACGAGGGCTCCGAACCAGTTTTTTCAGGGGGGAGCCGGTGGACCATCAGCCCAGGGACATTCGGCTGGAAACAGAAAGGGGGTTTGTTGGCAATACAATTCCAGAGTCTGTAAATTCGGTGCGGCATGTAAGTATAAGCACGAGTGCTCAGGCTGCGGGGGAACGCATCCAGCATCCAGATGCTATAAGCAGGGAAAAGGCAGAACCGGTGACGTTGGGAACAAAAGGGAGGACGCCGGTGAAAGTGGAAAGGATGCGGCCGTTTCTCGGTAAGTATCCCGACAGCCAAGCAGCGAGGTTGCTGGATGAGGGTTTTACGGGGGGTTTTAGGATCCCATGCAAGATGACGGTAGTTCCCCAAGTGCCCAACAATTTACGTTCCGCATTGCAACATCCGGAAGTGGTTTCGGAGAAGCTGGCGAAGGAGGTTGCAATGGGGAGAATGGGAGGTCCGTTTCGGACGGCACCGATAGCCGATTTGGTGGTATCACCACTAGGTGTGGTGCCCAAGAAGGAGACCAACAAATTCAGGCTCATTCACCACTTATCTTTCCCGAAAGGGGGATCGGTGAATGATGCCATTGATCAGGAGGCATGCTCGGTGACTTATACGTCATTTGATGCCACGGTGGGTTGGGTGCGCCGTTATGGAAAAGGAGCGTTAATGGCCAAGGCAGATGTCGAATCGGCTTTTCAGCTGTTGCCGGTACATCCGGATAGTTTTAGGTTGCTGGGGTGCCATTGGAAAGGGGAGTTTTATGTGGACAAATGTTTGCCGATGGGTTGCTCAATATCGTGTGCGATATTTGAACAATTCAGCTCTTTCTTAGAATGGGTAGTGAGGGACGTGTCGGGTGTGAATTCAATAATTCACTACCTAGATGATTTTTTATGCATAGGGCCGGCATCATCTAGAATCTGTGCGGTGTTATTAGCGACATTGCAACATATCGCCGACAGATTCGGCATTCCATTGGCTGACGAAAAGACGGAGGGACCTTGCACGGTCATCACGTTCCTAGGCATTGTACTGGATTCTGAGGCAATGGAATGTAGGTTGCCGGAAGTCAAATTGGAAGATTTAAAAAAAGAGATTGCTGGGTTGATTGGGTTGAGGAAAGTGCAACTTAGAGCGCTGCAATCGGTTCTAGGTAAGCTAAATTTTGCCTGCCGCATACTTCCAATGGGGAGAGTGTTCAGCCGCCGGCTGGCGGGTAGCACGAGTGGGGTAAAATCACCAAGACATTTTGTGCGATTGGTAAAATCGCACAGGGAGGATTTAAGGGTATGGCATACCTTCTTGGAATCCTTCAATGGAAGGGCGATGTGGATGTCAGGACCGGTCAGTAATTTCGATCTGGAATTGTTCACTGATGCGGCAGGGTCCACGGGTTTTGGGGCGTTTTTTCAAGGCCGGTGGAGTGCAGGTCCTTGGCCTCAGTCATGGATAGAGGAAGGTTTTATCAAAAATGTGGTTTTATTGGAATTGTTTCCAGTAGTATTGGCAGTGGAGCTATGGGGCCCATCTTTCAGGGATCTGAAGGTGCGCTTCCACGGGGACAATTTGGGGGTGGTGCAAGTGATAAATAGGGTGACAGCATCGTCTCCGCCAGTGATCAAATTGTTGCAGCATTTAGTGTTAAGATGTTTGCAATTGAATGTGTACATTCATGCAGTTCACTTACCGGGGGTGGAGAATGTGGTAGCTGATGCGTTATCTCGCTTCCAGTGGGACAGGTTCCGAGAGTTGGCGCCGGAAGCGGAGCAACGAGGGGTACCTTGTCCTGATTGGCTGTGGGAGATACCGTTGGCGTCATCGCGGGATGGATCCAGCAGTCGGTAAGTGGGGCCACTTGGGCGGCGTACTCAAAAGTATGGAAGGAGTGGATGGGATTTGTTCAGGAATGCGGTGAGGAGCCGTCAGGTACATCTCTGCATTTGTTGTTATTATATTACGTGGCAAGGAAAATGGAGGAGGGGGCATCAGTTGCGGTGTTAAATACTCAGTTAGCGGGGTTAGCTTTTCTCTTTAAGCTACAGGGTCAGATGGATGTCACGAAGGATTTTTGGGTGCGTCAAGCGCTAAAGGGGTATAGGAAGAGGAGAATCAAGAGGGATTCCAGAAGACCAGTGACGTTTGAGATTTTGGGGAGGATTGTAGCAAATTCGGGGGAGGTATGCTCTTCAGAGTATGAAGTAGCATTGTTTAAGGTGGCATTTGTTATGGCCTTTTTTGGAGCGTTCAGGATAAGCGAGCTGGTTAGTCCGGCAAAAAAAGTTCAAGGTGGTTTGGGATGGCAGGAAGTTCAGGTGGAGCGTGGCGGTTTAACGTTGGTTGTAAAGAGGTCAAAAACCGATCAAGTGGGGAAAGGCAGGATAGTGAGGGTTTACCCGATTCAGGGATCTTTCCTGTGCCCGGTAGGCACGGTCGAGCAGTACTTACAAGTTCGTCCATATATGCAAGGTCCTTTCTTAATGCACTTGGATGGTAGTTTTTTATCTAAATTTCAGTTCGTAACAGTTTTTAGAAGATGCCTGAAGGGAGTGGGCTTACAGGACAAGGAATTTTCATCCCACTCGTTTAGGATAGGAGCGGCCACTGAAGCAGCCAGAAATGGGCTAGATGTGGAGGCGGTGAAACGAATTGGAAGGTGGGAATCGCACAGGTTCAGGTCTTACGTTAGGCCTCATTTGGTGGTAGAGTTGGAAGGAAAATAGGGGAATAGGATTTTAATTAAGTTTAGTCATGAAAGGTTTTTATTGTAGGATAGTGTTTTAGTGGAGTTTTCTTGTCTTCTTCTATTTACAGGAGCGGCGCCAGGAATGGTCTGGATTATGGGCCATTCTTATGTGTGTTGGGGGGCAAGAAGGGGGGATGCTCGTTGGGAGGGCAGACAGTTAGGTTTTGATAAAAGGGAGGTTTATATTAAGTGGTTGGGGATACCCGGAATGTTGTGGAGTAGATTGTTTCCTGAGGTACAGAAATATGCCCTGCGGGAAGGACCACCTGATGTGTTAATTTTACACGTTGGAGGCAATGATCTAAGCATCAGATCCATGGTGGACATCACGCGCGATATTAAAAGAGATTTGTGGCGCTTGATGGAATTATTTCCCAAGACGATTTTTATATGGTCGGATATGGTGGCTAGGACATCTTGGAGAATGGCCAGGTCAGTGGAAGGTGTAAACCGGGCCAGAAAAAAGATTAATAGGGAGGTGAGTAAATTTATGGTACGCAATGGTTGTTTAGCGATTAGACATCCTGAACTGGAGTTCGAAACGTGGAGGTATCTGAGATCTGATGGTGTCCACCTTAATGATGTGGGGATAGATTTGTGGACGTTAGGATTGCAGGATGGAATACAGCGAGCCATGAAAGTGTGGAGGGGCATCCAAGAGTAAGGTATTACTCGTGGGATGCGGTGGCGGGCGTTGGTCTGTGAAAAGGAAGGAAGATGGAAAAAGTAAGTGGGGGATCTAACGGTGTTATAGATCCGGAGGTTTTTTGGTTCCCGGTTAACGGAGGTTAACCGGGAAGTGATAATGGGGCACTGCGGGAATTGTTAGTCTCTGAGCCAGCTTGTCGGCTTGAGGCATAGTTGAGATAGTTGATAAGTACCGCAGTGCTACGTGGGTGATGACCATCAGAATGATTTTAGGCGACAGCGCAGACCAACGCTCTTTAGTTTGAAGTTTTCAGGGAATAACAGATGTTTATTGTTGATTATTTTTTATGACAGTTTTATAAGAAAGTTATAATTATATATATTGTTTAAATAAAGTAGGTTGCTACGGCCTTTTATACTCCAAGGTTGGTGTGGTCTGGTTTATTGGGAGTAGAAAGTAAGAGGGGGGTTTTAATATAAGGGTACAACATCTGTTATCCAACAGTCATGACACCGGGGGGGGGGGGGGGGGGAGGCTAATTGGGCCCAATTTGGAGATTTTCACTTAGGGGTGTACTGACTTTTGTTGCCAGCGGTTTAGACATTAATGGTTGTGTGTTGAGTTATTTTGAGGGGACAGCAAATTTACACTGTTATACAAGCTGTACACTCACTACTTTACATTGTAGACAAGTGTCATTTCTTCAGTGTTGTCACATGAAAAGATAGAAGAAAAGATTTACACAAATGTGAGGGGTGCACTCACTTTTGTGAGATACTATATATATATATATATATATATATATATATATATAAAGCCCTATGCGCTTTCATATCTGTCTTATTTATATACAGCGGGGAGGAAAGTATTCAGACCCCTTAAATTTTTCACTCTTTGTTATATTGCAGCAATTTGCTAAAATCAAGTTCATTTTTTTCCTCATATTGTACACACAGCCCCCCATATTGTACACACAGCCCCCCATATTGTACACACAGCACTCCATATTGTACACACAGCACCCCATATTGTACACACAGCACCCCATATTGTACACACAGCACCCCATATTGTACACACAGCTCCCCATATTGACAGAAAAACACAGAATTGTTGACATTTTTGCAGATTTATTAAAAAAGAAAAACTGAAATATCACTTGGTCCTAAGTATTCAGACCCTTTGCTGTGACACTCATATATATAACTCAGGTGCTGTCCATTTCTTCTGATCATTCTTGAGATGGTTCTACACCTTCATTTGAGTCCAGCTGTGTTTGATTATACTGATTGGACTTGATTAGGAAAGCCACACACCTGTCTATATAAGACCTTACAGCTCACAGTGCATGTCAGAGCAAATGAGAATCATGAGGTCAAAGGAACTGCCTGAAGAGCTCAGAGACAGAATTGGGGCAAGGCACAGATCTGGCCAAGGTTACAAAAACATTTCTGCTGCACTTAAGGTTCCTAAGAGCACAGTGGCCTCCATAATCCTTAAATGGAAGACGTTTGGGACGACCAGATCCCTTCCTAGAGCTGGCCGTCCGGCCAAACTGAGCTATCGGGGGAGAAGAGCTTTGGTGAGAGAGGTAAAGAAGAACCCAAAGATCACTGTGGCTGAGCTCCAGAGATGCAGTCGGGAGATGGGAGAAAGTTGTAGAAAGTCAACCATCACTGCAGCCCTCCACCAGTCGGGGCTTAATGGCAGAGGGGCCCGACGGAAGCCTCTCCTCAGTGCAAGACACATGAAAGCTGCATGGAGTTTGCAAAAAAAAAAACACCTGAAGGACTCCAAGATGGTGAGAAATAAGATTCTCTGGTCTGATGAGAACAAGATAGAACTTTTTGGCCTTAATTCTAAGCAGTATGTGTGGAGAAAACCAGGCACTGCTCATCACCTGTCCAATACAGTCCCAACAGTGAAGCATGGTGGTGGCAGCATCATGCTGTGGGGGTGTTTTTCAGCTGCAGGGACAGGACGACTGGTTGCAATCGAGGGAAAGATGAATGCGGCCAAGTACAGGGATATCCTGGATGAAAACCTTCTCCAGAGTGCTCAGAACCTCAGACTGGGCCAAAGGTTTACCTTCCAACAAGACAATGACCCCAAGCACACAGCTAAAATAACGAAGGAGTGGCTTCACAACAACTCCGTGACTGTTCTTGAATGGCCCAGCCAGAGCCCTGACTTAAACCCAATTGAGCATCTCTGGAGAGACCTAAAAATGGCCGTCCACCAACGTTTACCATCCAACCTGACAGAACTGGAGAGGATCTGCAAGGAGGAATGGCAGAGGATCCCCAAATCCAGGTGTGAAAAACTTGTTGTATCTTTCCCAAAAAGACTCATCAAAAGGGGCTTCTACTAAATACTGAGCAAAGGGTCTGAATACTTAGGAGCATGTGATATTTCAGTTTTTCTTTTTTAATAAATCTGCAAAAATGTCAACAATTCTGTGTTTTTCTGTCAATATGGGGGGCTGTGTGTACAATATGGGGTGCTGTGTGTACAATATGGGGTGCTGTGTGTACAATATGGGGGGCTGTGTGTACAATATGGGGTGCTGTGTGTACAATATGGGGTGCTGTGTGTACAATATGGGGGGCTGTGTGTACAATATGAGGTGCTGTGTGTACAATATGGGGTGCTGTGTGTACAATATGGGGTGCTGTGTGTACAATATGGGGTGCTGTGTGTACAATATGGGGGGCTGTGTGTACAATATGGGGTGCTGTGTGTACAATATGAGGTGCTGTGTGTACAATATGGGGTGCTGTGTGTACAATATGAGGTGCTGTGTGTACAATATGGGGGACTGTGTGTACAATATGGGGTGCTGTGTGTACAATATGGGGTGCTGTGTGTACAATATGAGGTGCTGTGTGTACAATATGGGGTGCTGTGTGTACAATATGGGGTGCTGTGTGTACAATATGAGGTGCTGTGTGTACAATATGGGGTGCTGTGTGTACAATATGGGGTGCTGTGTGTACAATATGGGGTGCTGTGTGTATAATATGGGGTGCTGTGTGTACAATATGGGGTGCTTTGTGTACAATATGGGGTGCTGTGTGTATAATATGGGGGGATGTGTGTACAATATGGGGTGCTGTGTGTACAATATGGGGTGCTGTGTGTACAATATGAGGTGCTGTGTGTACAATATGAGGTGCTGTGTGTATAATATGGGGTGCTGTGTGTATAATATGAGGTGCTGTGTGTACAATATGGGGTGCTGCGTGTACAATATGGGGGGCTGTGTGTACAATATGGGGTGCTGTGTGTATAATATGGAGTGCTGTGTGTACAATATGGGGTGCTGTGTGTACAATATGGGGTGCTGTGTGTACAATATGGGGTGCTGTGTGTACAATATGGGGTGCTGTGTGTACAATATGGGGTGCTGTGTGTACAATATGGAGTGCTGTGTGTACAATATGGGGTGCTGTGTGTACAATATGGGGTGCTGTGTGTACATTAATGAGGAAAAAAAATGAACTTAAAGCGGAGCGCCGCTGAAAATTTTTTTTTCAAAAGTCAGCAGCTACAAATACTGCAGCTGCTGACTTTTAAAACATGGACACTTACCTGTCCAGGGCGCCCGCGATGTCGGCACCCGAGGCCGAAGCGTCTCTCCGTCCTCGGGTGCTGCCGCCTCCATCTTAGGTAAGGGAATCAGGAAGTGAAGCCGTACGGCTTCACTTCCCGGATCCCTACTGCGCATGCGCGAGTCGCGCAGCGCAATACGGATGGTCCCTGCTGCCTCTGGGACCCGTGTGTTTCCCAGCAGGCAGCGGGGAGGGAGCAGGAAGTGGCGTAAATAACCGCAGATTCTGCGGCTATCTATGCCGGAAGTGGGTACAGATACCTGTAATATACAGGTATCTGTACCCCGCTCCCCCCTGAAAGGTGCCAACTGTGTCACCGGAGGGGGGGAGGAATATGATGAGTGGAAGTTCCACTTTTGGGTGGAACTCCACTTTAAATGATTTTAGCAAATGGCTGCAATATAACAAAGAGTGAAAAATGTAAGGGGGTCTGAATACTTTCCCTCCCCACTGTACATTGTAGCAAAGTGTCATTTCTTCAGTGTTGTCACATGAAAAGATAGAAGAAAAGATTTACACAAATGTGAGGGGTGTACTTACTTTTGTGAGACACTATATATATATATATATATATATAAAGCCCTATGTCCTTTCATATCTGTCTTATCTATATATAATGAACTCTTCAAATATGCTATAAAATGCATGGATTTCCCTTTTATGAACACGAATTTCTTACTAGGGTGGTGTGTGGATTCATTCGGGAATTTTTTTTTTCCAATATTAAAGTCAGAGAGAGCCAGGCAAGTAGCTTTTTCGGGAGCAGCCCTGCCATAGAAAGCCTTGTGTCTCTCCGATGACAGGTAATTGTGACTTTCCTTTGAATGTCGTTTTCTCATTGAAGGAACATAATAATAAGAGATGAGAGTTCCCATGGCTGAAATCCCACTCAAGGGTCTGTGATAAGAAACAAATGCAGGCAACGTGGGGCGTCAGGGGGGATCACCCCTCGAAATACGCGCCGCCTCTGCGTACTGACAAGCTGCATTCTTCTTGACACGGCTTTTTATAATAAAGCCCATTAAGCGCCTCGTTGGGACGTCCTTGGAGTCGCTTTCGGTTCTTCCCGACGCCGATCCCCCCCGTGACAGCCTTCTGCCGTATCAGCCGCCTGCCAGCTTTGGCAGACACTCGAGCTGGAGTGTTTGTTAAACAGACTGATAACAGGACGGGACGTTCTAATTAGCATTCCGCCGGCAAATAACACAAGGTCGTGCGAAGCGCGTTTCTCATTATCTCTTCCCTCTCTTCTCCGCCAAGTCCCGCGTTCCTCCAAGAGTTAGCGGCTTCTTGTCACATTGTGAAGTGCGCCGTCATGTTCCTCGGTTGTCCCGGGGCGCGCGCGTCGCTCTCCGCTGGCTTCGGTAGTTCGCAGGCGGCGGGGAGGAAAGTCGATTAACTGGCGCTGCCGGCGGGATTAGAAAGGCAAAAGCGATCGGGTCTGCTCCGGGGCCCCCCGGAGATCTGTAGACTGATACAGTCAGAACATGGAGCCGACTTCAATGTAATTGGCTTATGGGGGACATTTACTATGTGCAGGAAGATTTCTAGAATCTGAGCTTTTAAATGTATCAATTCACAAAAATAGAGAAAAATATACAGTGCAAGAAAGTCTCAAAAAGATTTTTTTTTTTACCATATAAGTAATATAAACACTAAATAGAAAGAAAAGACCAAACTTTCTCCCAGGCAGCGCTTTCCACACATAAATGAATACCATACATCACCCAGCGAAAAGTGAAAATAACACTCCACCTTTAATGGGAATAATTAAAATCCTAAAAAAATGTGACTAACATGTCTCTTTAACCCCTTCAACGCTGGGCACTTTTACCCCCTTCCTGCCCAGGCCAATTTTCAGCTGTCACACTTTGAATGACAATTACATTGTCATGTAACCTTGTACACATATGATATGGTTTTCATTTTTCTCACACAAATAGAGATTTCTTTTGGTGGTATTTATTCACCTCTGGGGGTTTTTATTTTTTGCTAAACAAACAAAAGAAGATCGATGATTTTGAAAAAAACTTTTCTGTTATAAAATTTTGCGAATAAGTAATTTTTCTCCTTCATTGATGTGTGCTGATGAAGCTGCACTGATGGGTTCTGATAGGCGGCACTGAAGGACACTGATAGGCTGCACTGATGGGCACTGAAAGGCTGCACTGATATGCGCCACTGATAGGCAGCACTGATAGGTGGCACTGATAGGCGGCACTGATGGACACTGATAGGCAGCAATGATGTATGGCACTAATAGGCGGCACTGATGGGTACTGATAGGTGGCACTGATGGACACTGATATGCTGCACTGATGGACACTGATAGGCGGCACTGATGGGTGGCACTAATAGACAGCACTGATGGACACTGATAGGCGGCACTGATGGTCACTGATAGGCAGCACTGATGGGTGGCACTAATAGGCAGCACTGATGGACACTGATAGGCTGCACTGTTGGGCACTGCAAGGGTGGACTAATGGGCACTAATGAGGCGGAACTGATGGGCACTGAATAGCTGCACTGATATGCGTCACTGATAGGGGGCACCAATAGGCACTGATAGGCTGCACTGATAGGCAGCACTGATGGACACTGATAGGCGGCACTGATGGGCACTGATAGGTGGCACTGATAGGCGGCACTGATGGACACTGATAGGTGGCACTGATGGGCACTGATAGGTGGCACTGATGGACACTGATATGCTGCACTGATGGGCACTGATAGGCAGCACTGATGGGTACTGATAGGTGGCACTGATGGACACTGATATGCTGCACTGATGGGCACTGATAGGCAGCACTGATGGGCACGGATAGGCGGCACTGATGGACTGATATGCTGCACTGATGGACACTGATAGGCTGCACTGATGGGCACTGCAAGAGTGGACTGATGGGCACTAATGCGGCAGCACTGTTGGGCACTGAACGGCTGCACTGATATGCGTCACTGATAGGTGGCACCAATAGGCACTGATAGACAGCACTGATGGGCACTGAACGGCTGCACTGATGGGCAATGATTGGCACTGATGGAGCTGCATATGACTGCATATGACTCCTCCCAGAACCTCCTCCTCATCCTTGTAATATAGGCCGGGCAGGAAAGTGTTAAAGTGAACACTTAAAGTGGGATATTTGTATTTGTTTTTGGTTGCGCTGCACTATATTTTGTTTTGTTTGATGGTAAGTCTAGAATAAGGATTACCTATAGGTACTGTAAATATCTCCTAAACGTGAATATTTACTGTACATTAGGGATGAGCTTCGTGTTCGAGTCAAACCCATGTTCGACTCGAACATCGGCTGTTCGACCGTTCGTCGAATTGCGAACGATATGGGCCGTTCGCGCCAAATTCGTGTGGCGCGTCACGGCCCATAATTCACTGCGGCATCGCAGTGCATTGCTGGCTGATGATTGGCCAAGCATGCACTATGACCCGCATGCTTGGCCAATCACAGCGCCGCCTGAACAGAGAGCCGTAATTGGCCAAAGCCAAGGAGGCTTTGGCCAATTATGGCTCAGGGGATTTAGTACACGCCCCACACTATATAAGGCCGCCTGCACGGCGGCCCTGTGTAGTGTGTGTTCCGGTGTGCTGAGAGATAGAGAGAGAGATAGAGAGACAGTGTCATTTGATTTGAGTTAGATAGATTAGGCAGAACAGTCAGTCAGTTGGCTGCACTTACAGTGTATTGTGTATATATATGCATCCCAGGTGTTGAATATATATATATATACACTGTATTCAGTTTAGCTAGATCCGTTCCTGTTATCTTCTAGACTATTTACATTTAGTGCAGTGCGTCCTGCTCACAGTGTTCAGCTAGATCCGTTCCTGTTATCTTCCTACTGACAGGCAGGCTTGTCTGGTTACAGTATATAAAGCTACCTGAAGAAAACTACTGGTGTTCTATTTGATCCTATTAGTACCACGGTCAGGCAGCTAGACTATTTACATTTAGTACAGTGCGTCCTGCTCACAGTGTTCAGCTAGATCCGTTCCTGTTATCTTCCTACTGACAGGCAGGCTTGTCTGGTTACAGTATATAAAGCTACCTGAAGAAAATTACTGGTGTTCTATCCCAGCTTAGTGCAGCTACAGGCCATTAGTATGTCTGGAAGGCCAAGAAGGAGAGGCAGACAGTCACAAGCCAATAAGAGAGGGCAAGCAGGCTCTGTGTCTAGTGCTGGTCGTGGAGACGGTGCATCCTCATCAGCACGTGGCCATGGGACACGCTTGGCCTTTTTTTTGGCAGCTGGCCGTGTTGAGCCGCAACATGCGGAAGACTTGGTCGAGTGGATGACCAAGCCGTCCTCATCCTCCTCATCCTCTCTCACCCATGCCCAGGGTGCTTTGTCTGGCAAAGCAGCGGCCTCTTCCCTCAGTTCAATGTCATCAGTGACTCCTTCCCTAGCTCCACCATGTCCTCCTGAGGAGTCCCTCGAACTGTTTGACCACAGTGTTGGGTACATGCTCCAGGAGGATGCCCAGCGTTTGGAAGGCTCTGATGATGATACTGAGCTCGATGAAGGCAGTAACATGAGCACGGACAGAGGGGGTGCCCAAGAAGGACAGCAATCTGGCAGTCATGCTCCCCCTGCTGCAGCATACTGCCAGGTTTGCTCCAGTGATGAGGAGGGAGGGGATGATGAGGTCACTGACTCAACGTGGGTGCCTGATAGGAGAGAGGAGGAGGAGGAGGAGGAGGAGGAGGAGGTGGCACATCACCAACTAGGCAGGATGCCCTCCAGGGGCCAGCCTAAGGGCAGCACATTGACTGCATCACACCCCAAAGCTCCACATGTGCAGGGCGCTGCAGTCTCTGCGCGTTATTCAAAAAGTTCTTTGGTGTGGGCCTTTTTTGAGACGAGTGCATCAGATCGCACCGCTGCTATTTGCAACATATGTCTCAAGCGTATCTCACGTGGCCAAAACATCTCCCGCTTGGGTACCACATGCTTGACCAGACATATGTTGACCTGCCATGCAGTTCGTTGGCAAGCGTATCTAAAAGACCCACACCAAAGAACAAAGAGGATCTCTCCTTGCTCCTCATCAGCTGAGATTTCCAACCCCACTAGACCTCCAGTCCTCTCTGAGACCTGCAGTGAGAGGAATGAAGGTGTAGAATTAGGTGTGTCACAGCCAAGTACTTGTGGGCAATCTGCTTTTGGTACACCGACGTCAGATTGTACCAGGCAAATTTCCCTGCCCCAGCTGCTGCACCGCCGAAAGAAGTTTGCTCCCAGCCATCCACATGCCCAGCGGTTGAATGCTAGCTTGGCAAAATTGCTAGCACTTCAACTGCTGCCTTTTCAGTTGGTAGACTCTGCCCCCTTCCGTGAGTTTGTGGAATGTGCGGTTCCTCAGTGGCAGGTACCCAAACGCCACTTTTTCTCACGGAAGGCGATTCCGGCTCTCTACCGGCATGTGGAAGGCAATGTCCATGCCTCGCTGGACAGGGCGGTCAGCGGTAAGGTGCATATTACTGCTGACTCATGGTCCAGCAGGCATGGACAGGGACGTTACCTAAGTTTCACGGCGCATTGGGTGACTCTGCTGGCAGCTGGGAAGGATGCAGGACAAGGTGCAGTAGTGTTGGAGGTTGTTCCGCCACCACGCCTCCAAAATGCTGATTGTGACACACCTCTCTCCTCCACCCCCTCCTCTTCTTCTTCCTCCATGGCCTCTTCCTCGGAACCAGCGGTGCTCCGTAGTCGTTCAAGGGGCTACGCAAGTACGCAGGCCAAAAGATGCCATGCGGTGCTTGAGCTGGTGTGCTTGGGGGACAGGAGCCACACTGGGGCAGAGGTTCTGTCAGCTCTGCAGGGGCAGGTTCAGAGGTGGTTGATGCCACGCCAACTTAAGGCAGGAATGGTGGTTTGCGACAATGGCACCAACCTCCTCTCTGCCCTCCGACAGGGACAAATGACCCATGTGCCCTGTTTGGCTCACGTCCTTAACTTGGTGGTGCAGCGGTTCTTGGGCAGGTACCTGGGCTTACAGGATGTCCTGAGGCAGGCCAGGAAAGTCTGTGTGCATTTCCGCCGGTCATATAATGCCAGTGCTCGGCTGACGGACCTCCAAAAGGAGTTTAACCTGCCCAAGAACCGCCTAATCTGTGACATGCCCACCAGGTGGAACTCAACGTTGGCCATGCTGCAGCGGCTGCACACGCAGCAGAGGGCCATCAATGAGTACCTGTGCGACTATGGCACCAGGACAGGGTCAGGGGAGCTTGGTTTTTTTTCCCCACGCCAGTGGGCCATGATCAGGGATGCATGCACTGTCCTATCACCATTCGAGGAGGCCACGAGGATGGTGAGCAGTGACAGTGCATGCATCAGTGACACTGTCCCCCTTGTCCACCTGTTGGAGCACACGCTGCGTGGAATAATGGACAGGGCACTTGAGGCAGAACAGAGGCAGGAAGAGGAGGACTTCCTTAGCTCTCAAGGCCCCCTTTATCCAGACAGTGTTCCTGCGTGCCCGCCGATCACACAGGAAGAGGAGGAGGAGGAGGAGGAGGAAGCTTGTGTCAGTATGGAGGTGGAGCCTGGCACTCAGCATCAGCAGCAGTCTTTAAGGGATCAGTCCCAAGAAACACATGGACTTGTACGTGGCTGGGAGGAGGTGGCTGCGGACGTTGTCGTCCTTAGTGACCCAGAGGACTCCGGACCGAATGCCTCAGCAAACCTACGCTGCATGGCCTCCCTGATCCTGCAAAGCCTGTGTAAGGATCCTCGTATTCGTGGTATCAAGGAGAAGGACCAATACTGGCTGGCAACCCTCCTTGATCCACGTTACAAGGGTAAGGTTGCGGACCTTATCTTGCCATCGCAGAGGGAGCAGAGGATGAAACATCTTCGGGAGGCCTTGCAGAAAGGTCTGTGCAATGCGTTCCCAGAGACTGGGAGGTTACAAACTCCTGTTTCTGGACAACGTGTTGCTGAGGCTTCGGTCAGTCAAAGAAGGAGCGGTGGAGAAGGTGGCCGTCTGACCGATGCGTTCAGACAATTTTTTGGTCCGCAGCCCCAAGGTATGATCGGTTCCAGCAACCATCGCCAGCATCTGTTTTACATGGTGCAGGAATACCTAGGAGCAAGATCAGACTTGGACACCTTTCCCACCGAAAATCCTCTGGGTTACTGGGTCTTGAGGATGGATCACTGGCCAGAGCTTGCACAGTATGCAATTGAGCTACTGGCCTGTCCTGCATCCAGCGTTCTTTCGGAACGCACATTCAGTGCTGCTGGAGGCGTGGTAACCGATCACAGGGTGCGTCTGTCCACCGACTCGGTCGATCGGCTGACCTTCATAAAAATGAATCAGTCTTGGATCACCACCAGCTACCAAGCACCTGATGCTGATGTAACCGAATAATTTTTTTTTAAATCTCAGATCCCTTCAAAGACTGCCTATGCTGATGCTGAATGACTATCCCTGAGTAATTATCCTCTTCCTCCTCAATCATCACGCTGATAGCTTGTAAGAACATTTTTGGTTCTGGGCGCCACCACCAGTGCCTAAGGCACAATTTTTCAGCCCCTGTTTAACAGGGGCGTGTAATTACAATTTTTGATGTAATACTTTGCAGCAGGGCTCGTTCCTGCATTCCAACTAGAGTGTCTGTGAGGGGTTGCAGTGTTGTGGCACCAGCACCAGTGCCTAAGGCCCAATTTTTCTGCCCCTGTCTAACAGGGGCGTGTAATTACAATTTTTGATGCAATACTTTGCAGCAGGGCTCGTTCCTGCATTCCAACTAGTGTCTGTGAGGGGTTGCAGTGTTGTGGCACCAGCACCAGTGCCTAAGGCCCAATTTTTCTGCCCCTGTCTAACAGGGGCGTGTAATTACAATTTTTGATGCAATACTTTGCAGCAGGGCTCGTTCCTGCGTTCCAACTAGAGTGTCTGTGAGGGGTTGCAGTGTTGTGGCACCAGCACCAGTGCCTAAGGCCCAATTTTTCTGCCCCTGTCTAACAGGGGCGTGTAATTACAATTTTTGATGCAATACTTTGCAGCAGGGCTCGTTCCTGCGTTCCAACTAGAGTGTCTGTGAGGGGTTGCAGTGTTGTGGCACCAGCACCAGTGCCTAAGGCCTAATTTTTCAGCTCCTGTTCAACAGGGGCATGTAATTACAATTCTTGATCTAATATTTCACAGCAGGGCCCTGTGAGGGCTTACAGTGTTGTGGCCACAGCAACACCTAAGGCCCAAATTTCTGCTGAGTATATAGGGCAGGACCCTACTTTCAAACATCTAACTTACAAACGACTCCTACTTGCAAACGGAAGGAGACAACAGGAAGTGAGATGAAATCTACCCCTAGGAAGGGAAATTCTCTCCTGTAAGAGTTAATATGGGAAAACAATTTCTCCTTTCCACTGATGCTTTCCAATCCTTGTTCCACAAAAAAACCCAGATTTTCAAAAAACATTTTTCATTGGGACAAAAAGTGAGGTGAAATCTTCTGAAGAGGAGGAAAGACAGCAAAACAAATGTCACAGGGGTGATAACCCTTCCCTATGTTTTCCAAAAAGCTTAAAAAAGATTTTTTGGCTGGAGCTAAACACGTTAAAAATGTACCCGTTCAAAATTACAAAGAGATTCTACTTAACAACAAACCTACAGTCCCTATCTTGTTTGCACCGCCTGTATACTGCTGTTCAGAGTATATAGGGCCTTTCCTTATTTTAATTTGGGTGCGGGGTTCCCCTTAATATCCATACAAGACCCAAAGGGCCTGGTAATGGACTGGGGGGTACCCATGCCGTTTGTCTCACTGATTTTCATCCATATTGCCATGACCCGACATGACATTAAACCCGCAAGCAGTTTTAAATGAGATTTTTTCCTTTAAAAATGACATTTGGTGCAGGGACTGTTCTAAACACGGGAAACACGCGTCACTTTACAGGCATACTATAGACACCCCCCAGGTACGATATTTAAAGGAATATTTCACTTTTTTTTTTTTACTTTAAGCATCATTAAAATCACTGCTCCCGAAAAAACGGCCGTTTTTAAAAGTTTTTTTTGCATTGATACATGTCCCCTGGGGTAGGACCCGGGTCCCCAAACCCTTTTTAGGACAATACCATGCAAATTAGCCTTTAAAATGAGCACTTTTGATTTCGAACGTTCGAGTCCCATAGACGTCAATGGGGTTCTAACGTTCGTGCGAACTTTCGGTCCGTTCGCAGGTTCTGGTGCGAACCGAACCGGGGGGTGTTCGGCTCATCCCTACTGTACATGCAGTTGGTGAATTCATCACCCTGGGCGGTTCCATCAGAGTCCTGTGCCATAAACGGTTGCTCCCGCATGCACGTGCGGGAGTGATGTCATTGCGGCTCCGCCCACTCACACAGCCCTGGAAGGAAGACCAGGTGAAGATGGAAGATGGGTCACAGGTGACAGCTCACCGCTGGAGTGCTTTGTACTAAGGTAAGATTTACATAATGTGCTAGTATGCGATGCTTACTAGCACATTATAACTTTGCCTTGCAGGTTAAAAAAAAAAAAACCCCAGGTGGTTTACTAACACTTTAAGGACCTTTAAAAATTTGAATAAAATGTCTCTTTAAATCATAAATAACTCTTGATGCATTCAGATTCCCCGGGGCTTCTTATTCTCTTCACCACAATGTAATAAGTGCCATCCACTCTCCTGATGGCTCAACACTCACCGACTCATTTTGCCTATTTTTACCGATTGGCAAATCAGTCACAGGATAATCCTTCCACATCAATATCTCTAGGAGGCGGATACCTCCAGATGTTGGAATGTCCACTCAAGCTCAAAAGGGAAAAATTGCCCACATAGTGTAATTCCATTTAAAAGACTTTATTTAACTCCAATTACCAATTAAAATACTCCCAAAATAAAAAGAAAATCCATCAAATTGGATGATATCATTTAGCCAGCATGCCGTTCTATTGTGTGGGAACTAACTCCAGCGCCTCACCCAATTTCCGGCCCTCCCGATCCACATAACTTTTGGACGGCGTGTTGATGTCACTTCTGGTCGCCGTACAGTCCCAGCTAACGCGTTTCGTCATTATCATTCTATTGCTGCTGCCTCATCCGTCCAGTGATCCCATGTCACATATCCCGGAAGGCTGTAAAAGTTGGGAATAACAGCAGTTGGAGGGCGGAGCCGTGGTCATCATCGGAGGTCAGCTGTCTCTTCCAATTACTGAGGTGGACCAAGATGGCGGTGCAGGACCCGGGCTGCTGCGCCAGGTCAGCAAATTGCAGCAGGATCTGCTGGGAAGGTAAGTATCTGAGCTAAAAAAAAAGAAAATCAGAGGAGCGACTGAAGTTCCTCTAAATTCCAGGAATTCAGACAATTGTGAAGGCATACTATGAGCTCCTAGACAAGATCAAAGAACAATATACTCTGTAAGGTATATCATTGGAAAAATAGAAAGAAAATGTATCCTTTAATAGAATTTAATGACACATAAATGAATACAGTGATGCTTTTTATAGCTTTTCTATTCAGCTTTAAGCATAAAGACATCTCATCCCAGCAGCCTATCACGGCTTGTTATTTAGGATGAGCGGAGAGATTTTGGTAAAATTGACTTTGCTGACAAATTACCGAAAAACTGTCTTTCCTCAAATTGTCTTAAAATGAGCTTTCAATATTGCAATGTGGGCGCCTGTAGGAAAAAATATTCGGTGCCTTGAAAAAGTATTCACACCCCTTGAAATCTTCCACATTTTGTCATGTTACAACCAAAAACGTAAATGTATTTTATTGGGATTTTATGTGATAGACCAACACAAAGTGTCACATAATTGTGAAGTGGAAGGAAAATGATAAATGATACAAATAAATATGTGAAAAGTGTGGGGGGGGGGAGGCATTTGTATTCAGCCCCCTTTACTCTGATACCCCTAACTAAAATCTAGTGGAACCAATTGCCTCCAGAAGTCACCTAATTAGTAAATAGAGTCCACCTGTGTGTCATGTAATCTCAGTATAAATACAGCTGTTCTGTGAAGCCCTCAGAGGTTTGTTAGAGAACCTTAGTGAACAAACAGCATCATGAAGGCCAAGGAACACAGCAGACAGGTCAGGGATAAAGTTGTGGAGAAGTATAAAGCAGGGTTAGGTTATGGAAAAAATCTCCCAAGCTTTGACCATCTCACGGAGCTCTGTTCAATCCATCATCGGAAAATGGAAAGAGTATGACACAACTGGAAACCTACCAAGACATGGCCGTCCACCTAAACTGACCGTGCCCGGCAAGGAGAGCATTCATCAGAGAAGAGCCAAGAGGTCCATGGTAACTCTGGAGGAGCTGCAGAGATCCACAGCTCAGGTGGGAAAATCTGTCCACAGGACAACTATTAGTCGTGTTCTCCACAAATCTGCCCTTTATGGAAGAGTGACAAGAAGAAAGACATTGGTGAAAGAAAGTCATAAGAAGTCCTGTTTGTAGTTTGTGAGAAGCCATGTGGAGGACACAGCAAACATGTGGAAGAAGGTGATCTGGTCAGATGAGACCAAAATTCAACTTTATGGCCTAAAAGCAAAACGCTATGTGTGGGGAAAACTAACACTGCCCATCCCCCTGAACACACCATCCCCACCGTGAAACATGGTGGTGGCAGCATCATGTGGTGGGGATGCTTTTCTTCAGCAGGGACAGGGAAGCTGGTCAGAGTTGATGGGAAGATGGACGGAGACAAATACAGGGCAATCTTAGAAGAAAACCTGTTAGAGTCTACAAAAGACTTGAGACTGGGGCGGAGGTTCACCTTCCAGCAGGACAACGACCCGAAACATCCAGCCAGAGCTACAATGGAATGGTTTAGATCAAAGCATATTCTTGTGTTAGAATGGCCCAGTCACAGTGCAGACCTAAATCCCATTGAGAATCTGTGGCAAGACTTGAAAATTGCTGTTCACAGACGCTCTCCATCCAATCTGACAGAGCTTGAGATATTTTACAAAGAAGAAGAATGGGCAGAAATGTCCTCTCTAGATGTGCAAAGCTGGTAGAGACATCCCCAAAAAGACTTGTAGAGGAAGGGGGTTCTACAAAGAATTGACTCCGGGGGGCGTCATACAAATGCCCCTCCCCCCCCCCCACACTTTTCACATATTTATTTGTATCATTTTCCTTCCACTTCACAATTATGTGACACTTTGTGTTGGTCTATCACATAAAATCCCAATAAAATACATTTACGTTTTTGGTTGTAACATGAGAAAATGTGGAAAACTTTCAAATTTTGAATACTTTTTCAAGGCACTGTAATATATATATTTTTTCTCTTTGTCATTTTGTCTTTCTTGCGCTAACTCCTTTCATCTCTTTGGCATGCCTTTAGATTTTCATATATAAACATCTTATAGTTCAGCATCTAATTTACAACATATTTATAGGTCCGGTGGGATTTACTGCTAACCCTCCACCAAGTCCCCGACGACCCCCCCCCCCACCCCCACCCCAGAGGAATGATTACCAAATCCCAGCTCTCTGGGAACTTGACTCCACTCCCTTTTGCTCCTTGCAATATTCCAGCGTCTTTGCGTGCCGCGGCCACCCCTCTCCTCCTCAAATAGGTCCCCTTCGCCGACCCTGTTCTTATTAAACAGGAAGAGGCAGATCCCTCTTAATCCCTTAATACCCCCCCCCCCCCCCAAACAATCTGACATTTCATTCTGTTTAATGTTTAAAAATAGTTTCCCATATGAGGCCGCTTGTGTTTAAAATATGAAAAGGGGGGGGGGGGGGGTTGATTCTTATATTAATTAAAACCACCGGGTCTAAAATTGGATTGGGCTTGCTGTGAAACTGCTCCCTGCCACTTCTAATAATCCCGTGAAGAGGAAAACCCGTTAAATGACAATTTTTTTCAAGTCGATATTCCAAGAATTGCAGTAGCTAGACGCATCAGAAGGCAATTACTCCTTCTTTATAGGGAGAAATCGAGAAGCTGAGCCATGAAGATTGAAACTCGAAGAGATATTGCATGGAGTTTGTGCGGTTGGGTATGATTTAAAAGGTACACTCCTGTGAAAATTAAGTTACAGCTCAGAAATGACAGAGGAACTAAACCCTGGAAGCTCTTCACAAATAAAGATAAGCAGAGGGCAAAGGACTAGTCACCAGCACTGCCTGTGGTCTACCTGCAGATGACCATTTCCTGCTATTGACTTACCATGCCTTGCTCAACCATGGGATTAATAAGTCTAGAATTGAAGCAGCACATCGTAATATTCAAGTCAAGATATATGTTTATTCAAAGAAAATATATTTAAAAGAAGCCAACATGTTTCGGGGGCTAAGCCTCCTTCAGCTAGCCGAAGGCAATTACTTCATTTTATAGGGAGAAAACGAGAAGCTGAACCCAAAGAGATCTTGCTTGGAGGTTTTTGTGGTTGGATATGTTTTAAAGGTACACTCCTGTCAAAATGGAAAATGAAGTCACACAGATCTGAAAATAGAGAAGAACTGAACTCTGGAAGCTGCTCCCAAATAAAGGCAAGCAGAGGGCAAAGGACTAGTCACCAGTACTGCCTGTGGTCTACCTGCAGATGACCATTTCCCATTATTGACTTAGCATGCCTTGTTCTACCCTGGGCTTAATAAATCAAGAATTAAAGCACCACACTGTAATATTCAAGTCAAGATGTACGTTTATTCCAAGGACAAATGTTTAACAAGAGCCAACATGTTTCGGGGGCTAAGCCTCCTTCATTAAGGTAGACCCATCAAAAGGCAATTATTCCTTTTTTATAGGGAGAAAACAAGAAGTTAAACTCATAGGGATCTTGCTTGAAGTTTATGCGGCTGGGTATGTTTTAAAGGTAGGTTCCCATGAAGTCACACGTCTCAGAAAATAGAAAGGAACTAAACCCTGGAAGCTGTTCCCAAATAAAGGCAAGTAGAGGGCAAAGGACTGGTCAGTGGTATTGCCCGTGGTCCACCTGCAGATGACCCTTTCTCATTACAGAATTACCATGCCTTGTTCTGCCTCTGGGATTGTTACGTCTTCAATTGAAGCACCACACCATGATATTCAAGTCAAGATATGATATTAAAGGTACACTCCCGTCAAAATGGAAAATGAAGTCACACAGATCTGAAAATAGAGAAGAACTGAACTCTGGAAGCTGCTCCCAAATAAAGGCAAGCAGAGGGCAAAGGACTAGTCACCAGTACTGCCTGTGGTCTACCTGCAGATGACCATTTCCCATTATTGACTTACCATGCCTTGTTCTACCCTGGGCTTAATAAATCAAGAATTAAAGCACCACACTGTAATATTCAAGTCAAGATCTACGTTTATTCCAAGGACAAATGTTTAACAGAAGCCAACATGTTTCGGGGGCTAAGCCTCCTTCATGAGGTAGACCCATCAAAAGGCAATTACCGTATATACTTGAGTATAAGTCGAGTTTTTCAGCACATTTTTTTGTGCTGAAAGTGCCCCCCTCGACTTATACTCGAGTCAAGCACTTTTCTGCAGCAAAAAAATTCATTTTCCGAACCGAATTTGGGGCCCCGTATCTCAGGGCCACTTTATGCTAGGAACCCCAAATTTGGTGTGCAAACCCAGTCGAACTGGTACCATAACATATCCAAAGCAGGGGTTCCTAGCACTAAGTGGCCCTGAAATACGGGGCCCCAAAATCGGTTCGGAAAATGTCATTCTCTGCTGCAGAAAAGTGCTTGACATTTTCTGAACCGAATTTGGGGCCCCATATCTCAGGGCCACTTTGTGCTAGGAACCCTAAATTTGGTGTGCAAACCCAGTGGAACTGGTACCATAACATATCCAAAGCAGGGGTTCCTAGCTCTAAGTGGCCCCGAGATACGGTGCCCCAAAATCGGTTCGGAAAATGTCATTCTCTGCTGCAGAAAAGTGCTTGACATTTTCTGAACCGATTTTTGAGGCCCTGTATCTCGGGGACACTTGGTGCTAGAAAGATACAGGGCCCCAAATCGGTCAATTTCGGGACCATTTGGGTTCAGAGACCCCAAATTTTGGCTGCAGCTAGGAACCCTTAACTACCGAGTTTGAAGTTCGGGGGACCTATGGCTGCAAATGGGCACAGTGAGGCTGCAAATGGGCACAGTGAGGCTGTAAATGGGCATTGTTGACCCTCTTTTCCACTTACAGTAGCTGTGCATTTCTCACCTTCGTCTTATACTCGGGTCACTAAGTTTTTCCCATTTTTTGTGGTAAATTAGGGCCTCGACTTATACTCGAGTATATACGGTATTCCTTTTTTATAGGGAGAAAACAAGAAGTTGAACTCAGAGAGATCTTACTTGAAGTTTATGCGGTTGGGTTTTAAAGATAGGTTCCCATGAAGTCACACATCTCAAAAAATAGAGAGGAACTAAACCCTGGAAGCTGTTCCCAAATAAAGGCAAGTAGAGGGCAAAGGACTGATCAGTGGTATTGCCTGTGGTCCACCTGCAGATGACCCTTTTTCATTACAGAATTACCATGCCTTGTTCTACCCTGGGATTGTTAAGTCTTCAATTGAAGCACCACACCATGATATTCAAGTCAAGATATGTGTTTATTCCAACAGAAGCCAACACGTTTCAGGGGCTAAGCCTACTTCATTAGGTAAAGCCAGCAGAAGGCAATTACTCAATTTTATAGGGAGAAAATGAGAAGTTGAACCCAAAGAGATCTTGCTTGAAGTTATTTGTGGTTAGATATGTTTAAAGGTACACTCCCGTCAAAATGGAAAATTAAGTCACACAGATCTGAAAATAGAAAAGAACTGAACTCTGGAAGCTGTTCCCAAATAAAGGCAAGCAGAGGGCAAAGGACTAGTCACCAGTACTGCAGTTTAGTAAGTCAAAAATTAAAGAACCACACTGTAATATTCAAGTCAAGATTCCAAGGACAAATGTTTAACAAAAGCCAACATGTTTCAGGAGCTAAGCCTCCTTCATGAGGTAGACCCATCACAAGGCAATTATTCTTTTTTAAGGCAATGAATCCTCCTTTATAGGGAGATATCGAGAAGCTGAGACAATGCGTGTGCGCATGAGAACCCGTGTATATTACAACATACACCAGGGTTTGTAGGCACACAAGAAGGGAGGAAGGCTGTGCTAGGGCTTCACTCTTCCTGGGTTGATCAAATTTTCTAGCAAGTTCAAAGGCACATTACAAGAGAATAAAAGTTGTTTTAAAATTAAATCAATAATAATAATGTTTCTTCGCTTTTATCCGCAGTTTTCTTAAATAGTAGTAGTGTGTCTTTAAGACCTTGTAGTAAATCAACTCAGTCTCTACAGGAGCCAATGAGCAGGTCATCTCCAGATGCCAGTTTGCCGCTAATGGCGACCCTAGGGGGGGGGGCCAGAGGGGGCCCTGACCCCCCCAACATTATGCTGGGCCCCACCATGTGCCCCCCCCAAAATTTTTTATTTTTTTTTTTTACAAAAAGGTAATTTCTTTTTGTTTGTATTCATATAGGATGTGCTTCATCTTACTCGGGCCACCGCTGGGGTAACACAGTCTCTATTGAGAGGGAGAACGTCCCCAGTCAGTTCCTGCAGGTGATTCCTCCCCCCTCCCTCTGCTCGCTGACACTGCATAATGCAAGCGCTCACACAACCATGGCCGCCCGATCTGCTCCTTCCCCTGCATCCTCATTGGCAGGGAGAAGAGCGAGTTGCAGAAAGGACTCCACCAGGACTCTCAGTTACTGAAAAAACAGACATATTTCTCCCGTCCTAAGGACAAGAGAACCAGCCTGTAAATTCTAAGAGATGCCAGACCAGAGCTGTCAATAGCAGGGGCAGGACAGCAAGAGGAGGCTGGGGAACCCCACAGTGGCAGAACATGAGGGCCCGGTGGCAAAACAACCTTTGCAACCCTGATAGTTCTCCCACTGCTTTGGACCCTTATATTTTTTTGGTATGCTGGTGGCATATATCTCTTGTTCTCTGTCACCCTGGGGGGGCCCCAATACAGTAGGAAGGGAGCTCACTGCAGAACATGTGAAAGGGCCGTTGTGGGATCGTAGTAAAGGGGTAAAGGGCCCCAGGATAGATAAAATATATATAGATCTATCTATCTATCTATCTATCTATCTATCTATCTATCTATCTATCTATCTATCTATCTATCTATCTATTTGCATTTTATATTGCCCCCCTATTTTTGTCCCTGTCCCCCCATGTGCCCCCCTAAATATGAAAGCTGGAGACGCCACTGTTTGCCGCGGAGTCGCCTGGAGAGGAACGCACTGTGCTGGAATGGCATGTGTAATGTGCAGGAATTTCTCTTGATTGTTACAATGTGTATTTATATCTGCTACAAAGTCAGGTATGTTTGGAAGGTGACAGCAGGACAGAGCCACAGACTTATCTCCTGGCAGCGTCCACGATGAGAGATAAATGAAAGAGAAATCAATATTCACCGCTCCCTAAAAACATTAATATTTGAATTATTAATAGCAACAGATAAATGAAATAAAATTAACTGACAGATAAGCCCTGGGCTTAAAATAATTGACATTGATCGAGAAGTAATCTGATCAGAAATGATACCGAGAATGGCAGCGACTCAGATGTCTGTGTGTCTTAGGATGGGGGGGGGGGATGGGGGCAACATTAGTGAGATTGGAGCTCCAGGTATTCTTCTGTAACCTTCCATGACCCACCAGTAAAAAAAATAAAAAATTATAGTCATACTATAAAAGTATAGTAATACATTAATTGTTTGTTATTAAAAAATCATACAAACATACAGCTTATTAATAAAAACGTATTTACACAGCAAGCAAAGAAAACCGTTTCCTGACAAGATAACATAGAAAGAAACATATTTTAATGACAACAAAAAAGACTACAAACCCCGAACCTCAACTTAAACACAATCCAGGCTAAAAAACCTTTTGAGATTTATTCGACATCAGGATGCGATTCCAAACCCCCCCCCCATTAACCCCTCCCCCCACATCATTCACCCCGACTTCCTCATCATTCACCTTGCATTCTGCACCAGACACCCTCTTCCCCTTCCCACCCCCCCCTCCACCATCATCCAATCCATCCATCCACTCCCCCCTGACCTCCAGCCGCACTTCTGCCACGCCAAGGAGGAGGGGTTGGCACCACCATACACACTGGTCCAGCACCCTCCACTGCCTTCACTACACTAGGAGAAACAATAGGTGCAGACACAGACTTGCCAATCACACTTTCTGACACTGACTGGGGAACCACAGACTGGGGGGACACTGACACCCCAACCGGCCTCACAGACACAGATTCTGATGGGACAGAGACACTAGGATCCCCTGGTACAACCTCCGCCAACCCAGACTCTTCTCTATCCAGACAGAAAAATTCCTCCACCAACTCTGGCTTATTGTGCAAAGCCTCAGGGCACCGACTGTAAGGGTGACCAACCTTATCACATAGGTTACATTTAATGATGTTACAGTTCCTCGCCAGATGCACCAGTTCCTGACACAAAGAACACTTCTGTTCTAGACAGTTATGCCGCGTACACACGGTCGGACTTTTCGTCTACAAAAGTCAGACAGCCTGTCCGACAGACTTCCGGCAGACTTTCGGCGGACTTTCGACGGACTTGCGGCGGACTTTCTAACGAACAGACTTGCCTACACACGATCACACAAAAGTCCATCGAATTCTTACGTGATGACGTACACCGGACTAAAATAAGGAAGTTCATAGCCAGTAGCCAATAGGTGCCCTAGCGTGGCTTTTTGTCCGTCGGACTAGCACACAGACGAGCGGATTTCGGGGTCCGTCGTAGTTACGAAGTAAAGATTTGAAGCATGTTTCAAATCTAAAGTACGTCGGATTTGAGGCTAAAAAAGTATGTTGAAAGTCCGGAGAAGCCCACACACGATCGGATTACCAGCCAGCTTTAGTCCGTCAGCGTCCGTTGGACTTTTGTAGACGAAAAGTCCGACCGTGTGTACGCGGCATTAGAGGAGAAATGTTCCTTGACATTTATGGCACAGCTTAGGATGACCAGGGTAGAAGATGGTAATCCTATCTCTACCAATAAAGGCAGAGGAGGGCAAATGCTGGACCACATTCCCACATACACTCAGCCTCATTGACACCAACCACCCACCCGTCCAGATTCCTCTATCATCCACAATCTTTTTTTGGGGACACAACGTTTCATCAAACCTCCTCAACCAGACCCATAAATCCTCGGGGGGTATAGACTCATTCCTTGTCAGGATAGTCACATTCTGAATCAAGGGCTGTCGTGAGACAACTTTGGGGACAAGCCCCTTCCAGTCCAGCTGACCCCCATATACATGCTCAAACCACTCCCAAAACAGATCCAGCACAAATGACAAATCCTATTCATAGGAACCAGCCGGACTGATAAGAGCATAAATATCCTCCGCCTTAAATCCCTTAGCTAGAACCTCATCCACAGCCTCCCTCCGGATAGGTGGAATACCTCCTCCTTCCCATCTGAGCTGTACCACATTCCTGCGTTTAATGGAAGAAGGTGCGTTAGGTGAAAGTCGCACAACTGGCTCCCCTCCACCAGCAGCAGCAGCATGATTTTGTCCCAGCACAGCCTTAGCATAATTCCTAACTGGGACAGATGACACATTAACTGGCTGTGTAGGAACCTCTGAAATCTGGTTTGGTAAACTACCCACCACTTGATCCTCCCTCCTCCCCTCCAGCACAACAATCCCGTTCACCATAGTCCCAGAAGTACTACAGTTACCAGCAGTCCCATCCCATCAAGTCCCAAAGTCTTCCGTTTAGAGAAAACACCAACTGATTCAGCATTCATACGGCCCTCCTGCTCTGCAATTTCAATGTTCACGCAACATTCCTGCTCTGCAGTTTCCATGTTCATGCGACATTCCTGCTCTGCACTGTTAGTGTCCATGTGGGACTCCTCGCAGCCAGCAGAAACTTCTCTGTCTGGATACACGCCATCTCTTCCTGCATTCCCTGCTGATTGCAAGGATCTGTTGGCAGGTGCAATCTCAGGAAAGTCCTCCACACTCAAAGAGATTTTCAGCAAGGACTGCTTTACCATGATCCTCATCTGACGAGTTGGTGCCACTCAAGGGAGATTCTATTTCTGTAATGGCCTGCAGCAATCCACCATTTTCCTCAACCTCCTCCTGAGATGACCCAGGCTGCTGGGGAGGGAGGGGGGCAGATACTGACTCAGACACGACAGATCCTGAGACAGGGGTAGTACTGGGGCCACCATGTGCAGCCACTTCCTTACCCCCCATCCATACTGTCGCCGTTGCTCTGGCATCCACCCTCTGGCTGGTACTGGCACAGGCACTTTCCTTCATCTGTTGGAATCTCTCCTCATTCTCACACTTTTCTCTGAACACACCGCTGCTTTCCTTCAGAGAGGCGACCAACTTCTCCTGCTTTTTCAATGCCTCCTCCAGAGACTTTAGCTTGGAGTCTTCCCTCTTACTGTTTCCAGACTTACTATGCAGGGATTTCTTTTTCCTGAGATCTTCTTTCATGACAGCAAGTTTCTGTTCCTCCTTAGCAATGCGGCGACGTCTGTTCACCACTTTATCCTGGAAGCCTGGTAAGGACTGGTACTCCTCTTGCATGGGGACAGGCCCAGGATCCAATGCAGCATGAGCACATGGTGTAGGCCTCAGTGCCTCTGGGGAGCCTCCACCTTCATCGCCCCCCCACCCACTGCATGGTGTTTGGGGGGAGAAGCCTGCAGGACAGGCCCAGGCTTGATGTTTCCTCCAACTGAGAGCAAAGCAGAGTGAGCCAACAGCAGCTTGCAAAACATCACCACTTGGTGGAGAAGCTGCTCTGGTGCAGAGATTGATGTGACTGGCTCAGTGATCTGTGTACAGCACTGCTATATATGTCAGAGCTATATAAATGTATAATAATAATAGTGTGCGTGGGGGAGGGGACATTGAAGTGTAAGCTCCTCTGGTACAGAGAGTGATGTGACTGGCTCAGTGCTCTCTGTATGTGTCAGAGTTATATACTGTATAAATGTCTGAGCCCTGCTCAGCTGTTGCACAAGAAGGTAGGAGCATACACATTGATTGTACAGCTCGGGGCCACACTAGCTCCATTCCACTTACTTCTTGACCTTGTGACACCAGTTGAGGTGCAGTTGTCACAGTGACACAGACAGATATAAAATGTACAGTCTGGAGGAAAGGAGGGGAAGAGGGGATATGACCGAAACCTTAAAATACATCACAAGCAAAACAAAAATCCTCTATTGGGACTTTAAAGCAACCAAAATAATTGTATAAAATCTAAAAAATGATTCAGATACAAAAGAAAAAAGCACAAGGTATATATATAGCATCACAAGCTCCGAGATCAAATGGCTGGAATGTACAGTCACATAAATGGTACAAATCCCCCCTCCCCCCATCAGACTTATAACATATAAAAACTCTCTTGGTGATCATTAACAAGTCCTTATACCGGGTGGTCCAACGCGTTTCAAATATTTTCGTTTATTCTTCCTCGGGGATGAGGATGTACCGTTCTGAAATTAAATAAAGAAAAACAATCTAAATGGGATATCACAGGTTCAGGCTGGTGGTGGGGGTGTAATGGTGTGGGGGATGGGGTATCAGCGGTTCAGGCTGGTGGTGGGGGTGTAATGGTGGAGGGGATGGAATATCACCGGTTCAGGCTGGTGGTGGGGGTGTAATGGTGTGGGGGATGGGATATCACCGGTTCAGGCTGGTGGTGGGGTGTAACGGTGTGGGGGATGGGATATCACCGGTTCAGGCTGGTGGTGGTGGTGTAATGGTGTGGGGGATGGGATATCACCGGTTCAGGCTGGTGGTGGGGGTGTAATGGTGCGGGGGATGGGATATCACCGATTCAGGCTGGTGGTGGTGGTGTAATGGTGTGGGGGATGGGATATCACCGGTTCAGGCTGGTGGTGGGGGTGTAATGGTGCGGGGGATGGGATATCACCGATTCAGGCTGGTGGTGGGGTGTAATGGTGAGGGGGATGGGTTTTAATCACCACAACCTACCTGAGTATCGTTGCTGACCATGTCCATCCCTTTATGACTACAGTGTCCCCATCTTCTGATGGCTCCTTCCAGCAGGATAATGCACCATGTCACAAAGCTCCAATCATCTCACCACTGGACAATGAGGTTCCTGTCCTCCAATGGCCTCCACACTCACCACATCTCATCCAATAGAGCACCATTGGGATGTGGTGGAAGGGGAGATTGGCATCATGGATGTGCAGCCGACAAATCTTCAGCAACTGTGTGATGTTATCAGGTCACTATGGAGCAAAATCTCTGAGGAACGTTTCCAACACCTTGTTGTATCTATGCCACCAAGAATGAAGGCCAAAGGGGGTCCAACCCGCTACTAGCAAGGAGGTGGCCGGTGAGTGTATGTTAATTCCCTTTTGACAGCAATAAACTTATGTGCAAAAAAAAAAAAAAAAAGCTCTAAGAAATAAAATATAACATAAATAAAATAAAAATAAATAAATAAAAGTGCCATGGTCTCCCCCCCCCACCCCCGTCGTCCCATGCACACACATATGAATGCAAATGCATGCATTTAGTGCACCTGTGTATGTCAATGGTTGTACCACCCATGTGATATATCGCCGCACACACTGGAGTGAGAGCAACAATTCTAGGTCCCTCATTTATGGATAACTGTAACTTGATGAGATATAATGGCTAGTTTACACTTTGCTTCAAAACAAGGCTTCAGATATGCTTTGTTAAAGCTCTCTGAACGCCAGTCAAAGCTCCTGTCACTAAATAAAATGGTTAGCATACACTCCTGTTTACACCTTGCTTTTGTTCGGTGCTTCAGTGGGCTTTGATGAGCCTTTGGTGGGGCTTCGATGAAGCTTCGGTGGGGCTTCGGTGGAGCTTCGATGGGGCTTTGGTGGGGCTTCGATGAGCCTTTGGTGGGGCTTTGGTGGGGCTTTGGTGGGGCTTTGATGAGCCTTTGGTGGGGCTTTGGTGGGGCTTTGGTGGGGCTTTGTGGGGTTTCGATGAGGCTTTGGTGAGGCTTCGATGGGGCTTTGGTGGGGCTTCGATGAGCCTTTAGTGGGGCTTCGATGGGCCTTTGGTGGGGCTTCGATGAGGCTTTGGTGAGGCTTTGTGGGTGTTTTGATGAGGCTTTGGTGGGACTTTGGTGAGGCTTCGTTGAGCCTTTGGTGGGGCTTTGATGAGCCTTTGGTGGGGCTTTGATGAGCCTTTGGTGGGGCTTCGATGGGGCTTTGTGGGGTTTCGATGAAGCTTTGGTGGGGCTTCGATGAGCCTTTAGTGGGGCTTCGATAAGCCTTTGGTGGGGCTTTGATGAGCCTTTGGTGGGGTTTTGATGAGCCTTTGGTGGGGCTTCGATGGGGCTTTGTGGGGTTTCGATGAGGCTTTGGTGAGGCTTCGGTGGGACTTCGATGAGGCTTTCGTGGGGCTTCAAGCGAGCTTTGTGATAGACTTCCATGGAGGCTTTGAAGACGCTTTGAAGCACAAGTAAAGCAACATGGAGTATCATTTTTGAAGCGAAGCCAAAGCAAAGCAAAAGCAAGGTGTAAACAGGACTGTAAGCTAACCATTTTATTTAGTTACAGGGGCTTTGACTGGCGTTCAGAGAGCTTTAACAAAGCCTGCCCGAAGCCTTGTTTTGAAGCAATGTGTAAACTAGCCCTTAATGTGTGTTGAAGCCAAAGCAAGTGTAAATGAGCCCTAAAAGACTTAAAACGGCATCTAATAATAATTTTGGGTACCGTATTTTTTCGCCAATTCGCGGGTGCATGTATCTTTTTTTTTTCCGTCACACAACCTCAACTTTATTTTACACCAAAAGAAAATAAAAAATTGGGGATTAAATTGCGTGCAATGACAATCATTTTAGTGTATTTTTTCCTGAAAATATAGACAGTTGTGCATATATCACGCAGAAATAAAATTGTAGCTATTATCCTTTCATTCTGTGGGGCCTCTGCGTTTAGAAACGTTATACTCTTTGGGGGTTTTAAGTCATTTTTATAGCCAAAAATGCAGATTTAACATGAAAAATGAAAAGCTTGCTGCAGATGGGAAGTGGTTTCGGCGCGATGGTCGGTCTTGGCGTGCGTCGCTACGAACCAGAAATAACATTGTGTCAGTTCTACTGAACATATTTATTATTCACACTCGTTAATGTCTGCTATATGTCTCCATATCTCCGCAGACTCTGATTACGCTCTCTTATCTCCTCGTATAATGCGCGGTCTGCGCCTAATGCGGTCTATACGTTTGACAAGAGTTAGGCAGCTGTCACATCACCATATTTTCTAAAAATAATCTTTAAATGTAGTTTAATTAAAATGTGAAAATGTAAATCTGTTTCGCGTCACATGACCCTTTTGCTGCTGCATCCAGGAAGCCTGCGACAATTTTGTTTTGTTTTTTATGGTGTGTATACACGTTGTTGTTTCTTTTAAATAATTAAATTCCTTCAGTTAAAACCAAAGTTCTCCTTTTTCACCTTTTGTTTCTGGTCTATACATTGTTGTTGTTGTTTTTTTTTTAAATAATTAAATTCCTTCACAGAACCAAAGTTCTTTTTCGCCTTTTATTATATGTATCAATTTACATTTTTTTTTATTTTCTATTTTCTCACTTGTGTTGCAAGAACGGCTCCAGGCAAATATGTAAGAAAAAAAAAATTGTTACTTTCTTGAAAGTCAAGAGATTAATATTTTTTTTGTTTAAAGGAAATGAAAAGAAAATCTGGATGACATTTTGTTCGCTGTGTTTGGTAGAAAACAACGCCGCAATTTTTCTCCACTAACCCTTTAGCTGCTAGAGATGATTTTTTTCTCCATCATTTTTATTGTTTTCTTGATACTTTGTACAAACAAGAGGTGATTATACAGCATGTGCCAAATAACGCTTATATTGGAAGAATGGTAATTATTATTATTTTTTTTTTTTTTTGGGATCAAATTTATTGCTATTAAAAGCCCCTAAAAGGTCATCAGTTTAGAGTTAACTGTGAATTATGGGCCAAGATTTATTGCTCTCACAGAGGCGTGTACGGCGATATGTAACGTGCGCAGCGCAATCAACGTTTTCCTATGTAGGGGCCCCCGATGCGGGTTTACGTTGTGTGTATAGGGGGGCCAGGGGGACTCAAATTTTACTTTTTACTTTTTACACTTTTTTTCACCTAAATATATTATTTATCACATACGGAACCAAAGTCTCCTATGTGATAGCACTTTATTTAGACAGTGGACATACAGGGATCTCGCGCATAAAGTCTAATCACACGTATTGCAAAAATAGGTTAATAAACAAATAATAAATAATGAATCATAAAAGTCCTATAAAAAGGTGAACAAAGAGTATGTAAAACCACAGTGACCAATATATATGTGCAACCAAAGTGAATGATGCTTGGTGCTAATGTGTCACCCCTACAGTTCATAATATATACAAGTGAATAAATAAATTGAAAATGTGAAGCTTCATGAGTGGACTGGAAACCAGTTGATGAATAGGTGGGTGAATGTTCTTAGGTGTCTTGACACAGGGCTGTATGGCGATAATATTAAGCTCTCAGAACTCTCACCTTCCAACCGAAGGAATCAGGCATCAATAGGTGTCATATATAGGGACTGAGTGTTTCCTCTCAATGGTGTTCGAACATTTCCATCTGCTGGTATTGGCTTAGGTCTTTTCCTCTCTGCTCCTCATGAAATAGCCAACCTGTTAGAGCAACTTCCATCCAGGCTCAAACGGCCCGGTGGACGAGAAAGGAAAAAAGAAAAGCCTCCAATGGTGTAGTGTGTAAAGTCAAAACCCTTATTAATAAGCTACAAGGTGGTCTCTTACATTAAAAACATTAAAAATTTGCATATGTAAAAGGATCGGCGTTTGGGGCCCCTCCTTACGTGACTTCCGGTTACGTCTGCTCTCTGCCACGCCCTACGCGTTACGTCACCGCTCGTGACTTCATCTGGGGAACCGGATTGATCAGAGAGGGATGTCATTTATATTGTTAAACCGGATATGCTGAAGCGGCCATTTTCTTGTGGTTCATTTATGTGTACTAGCGCGGCCATCTTTAAGGTGGCAAATACATTTAGATAGCGGCCATGTTTTCGTGGATGGGACAGAGGTTATCCTGAATATTACTGTGCGCAATGATGTAAGATGGGTACAGACCCATAATTACATATATGTATATTGTATTTAGATAAAAATTACAGGGATAATTTAAGAAAACTAAGGACAGAGCGTGAATAAAAATAGAAATGGACTTAAACTGTATTGTGTTGGGCACGTCAGTCGTTTTCCGTAGACCATAAGGAGATGCCCCCATACATATACACACTCTGAATGTAATGTAAAAATGTATAAAAATAGGTATAACATGTACATATAGGATAAGTATATACCGATCATATACACTATATTTATTATCTTCTGGACACATTAATCGTGTATGAATTTATGTAAAAGTGTCCCTATATAGAATTAGTGGGTGAAGTCTATCCATGTAAAAAAAGGATGTTTTTATTAAAAATTGTGATTAAAAATATTTGGATAAAAAACATATAATATATTATATTAAAAATTGCTTAAAAAGCAATTTAGGTCAAACTCTACGTTCATACCTCTCGGGATTAATGTACGCATGGTGTGTATCCAATAGGACTCTCTTTGACTGATGGTCCTAATTTTGTGGCTACCTCTCCACGACCCTTTATATTTTTCTATACCCCAATATTGGAGGTGTATAGGGTACTTATTATGTACTTCCGCAAAATGTTTGGATACATTGTGTTTGGGGTTTCCTTTTTTAATGTTTTGGATGTGTTCTTATATTTTTGTTTTGAGGGTCCTCTTCGTGCGTCCTACATATTGCAATTTGCAGCTGCATTGCAATACATATACTACTCCCTCGGTGTGGCATCCTATGAAGTCTCTGATCTTAAATGTCTCTCTTGTTGTGATAGCTGTGAATTCTGTTCTTTTGCCCTGAAATTTCTGGGCATGTCTGCATGCATTTAGACAGGTTCTCTTTTAAGTCTATTGGACCCCTGATGTCTCACCTGCCTTCCATTGAAGCTAATGGAGCGCAAATCTTAGCTTCTTCTCCAGCCACAACAGCCGGAAAAGTGACAGCCGAACCCGGAAGTGACGTCACTGGTCTCCCTCCCCTCTACCCCCCCATGTCTTATCTGCCTTCCATTGAAGCTATTGGAGCACAAATCTTGCTCCATTAGCTTCTTCCTCAGCCACAACAGCCAAGAAAGTGACATCCGAACCCGGAAGTGACGTCACTGGTCTCCCTCCCCTCTACCCCCTCATGTCTTATCTGCCTTCCATTGAAGCTATTGGAGCACAAATCTTGCTCCATTAGCTTCTTCCTCAGCCACAACAGCCAAGAAAGTGACATCCGAACCCGGAAGTGACGTCACTGGTCTCCCTCCCCTCTACCCCCTCATGTCTTATCTGCCTTCCATTGAAGCTATTGGAGCACAAATCTTGCTCCATTAGCTTCTTCCTCAGCCACAACAGCCAAGAAAGTGACAGCGGAACCCGGAAGTGACGTCACTGGTCTCCCTCCCCTCTACCCCCTCACGTCTCACCCACCTTCAATTAAGGTTAATAGAGCACAAATCTTGCTCCATTATCTTCTTCCCCAGCCACAACAGCCAAGAAAGTGACAGCTGAACCTGGAAATGATGTCACTGGTCTCCCTCCCTCTACCCCCTCATGTCTTATCTGCCTTCCATTGAAGCCAATGGAGCACAAATCTTGCTCCATTAGCTTCTTCTCCAGCCACAACAGCCGGAAAAGTGACAGCCGAACCCGGAAGTGATGTCACTGGTCCCCCACTGCTGCCAATGGATGTTGTACTCTCTGAGTGCCAGCCATCCCTTCATCAGCTATGACCAGGGCACCTATGGATTGCAGATATACAGCACCAAATACCCCGGCCGGTATGCAAGCATTTTTTGGAACAACTGCTGATGGTCATCACCTTGCAATCATCCTATCTATCTATCTATCTATCTATCTATCTATCTATCTATCTATCTATCTATCTATCTATCTATCTATCTTCTATAGTACTTTTTTTCTATTCTTTTTGAATTTCGGAAGGCGGTTATATTTTCTATAATTTATTCTATTGTTTTTTTTTCTATTCTATTATGTTCTATTCTAGTCTTTTAGTTGCTATTCTATTCCTTTAATTTAAAGAGTATCCTGGTGAATTTTGTTATATGTATGCGATGACAACAAAGTATATTATCGTATCTTATTACCTTAACTTCTATTCTATTGAATTCTATTATTTTATTTTCTGTTCTATTTTGTTTAGTTTTACTCTATTGTTTTATTCTATTCTATTATTTTCTATTCTATTCCCTTATTTTCTATTCTATTCTGTTCCCTTATTTTCTATTCTTTTATTTTTTATTCTATTATATTGTGTTTTGTTTTACTCTATTCTTTTCTAATTGATTCTTTTCTACTCCATTCCTTTATTTTTTATTCTTTTATTTTTTATTCTATTATATTCCGTTTTGTTTTACTCTATTCTTTTCTAATTGATTCTTTTCTACTCCATTCCTTTATTTTTTATTCTATTTTATTCTATTTTTGCATTTAAATTCGGCCGAATTTCGTTATTTCAGATTAGTTTAAATTCATTACTATTGGGATTCGAAAATCCGGATTCGGAACCAAACGAACTGCGCATGTCTGGTGACTGCAGGAGATTAGAAGGATGGAGACTGGCAGGCATGAAATTGTTGTCATCCTTGATTTAGGAGGGGGGGGGGGTGTAAATCACAAGATCGGCCAAACAGAGCTACAAATATCTGGAATGCCTAACCAGCCCACCTGTATTTATTTCCGCTGAATCGATCCGGCGACATAGCTGGAGCCTTGCTTTATTCCGACCTTCTCCTTGAAGCTTCCATCTCACCTGACTCCTCGCTTAGGGCCGCGTGTACGAGTCGCAGATATCAACCTTAATCCTCTGGCAGAGGCGCGTGCGCGGGGCAGCAAGCAAATCCATCGCCTATAGGAATTCTGCCGATTGAATGGGACACGCTGCCACCACTTCACTGGATCTTATCTCCGCGGCCAGAAACCGCCAGGGGAAAAAAAACACGTGGTTGCCCCTGGAGACCAGGGCGCGATGTGAAAGCTAATTCATTCGCCAACCGCAAGGGCAGCCGAGATGGTGTCTCTGTGAAATGACTGCGGGTGAGGACGACGGTTCCCAGCTGTGACATTTTCCACGACAAAAAAAAAAAAAATAATAATAAAATGGCGGCGTTATGGGATTACACGTTTTCAGAAGATAAAGCGAACCGGCCGCCGAGGATGTTTGCATCTGCTCGGAGCTGATAACTGTGAAAGTTCTGTCAGCGCTGGTCCTCTCCGCACCGCGGAAAGATGGATTCATCCCGCTGCAGAGAAGGGAAACGCAATCCTGTTATGATTGTTTAGAAGTCGAATTTCACCTCTGGCGCCGTTTGATTGGCAATGAAAGGGACTTCATGCAGGTTTACTCAGCTTTATAGAATGATGCTGTTTGTTCACAAAGGTTCTCTAACAAACCTCTGAGGGCTTCACAGAACAGCTAGATCTAATAGATTTTAATTAGGGGTATCAGAGTAAAGGGGGCACCGTACAAATGCCCCCCCCCCCCCACACTTTTCACATATTTATTTGTATCATTTATCATTTTTCTTTCACTTCACAATTATGTGACACTTTGTGTTGGTCTATCATATAAAATCCCAATAAAATACATTTACGTTTTTGGTTGTAACATGACAACATGTGGAACATTTCAAGGGGTATGAATACTTTTTCAAGGCACTGTATATATATATATAGTGGGGATGGAAAGTATTCAGACCCCCTTAAATGTTTCACTCTTTGTTATATTGCAGCCATTTACTAAAATCATTTAAGTTGATTTGTTTCCTTATTAATCTAAACACAGCACCCCATATTGTACACACAGCACCCCATATTGTACACACAGCACCCCATATTGTACACACAGCACCCCATATTGTACAAACAGCCCCCCATATTGTACACACAGCACCCCATATTGTACACACAGCACCCCATATTATACACACAGCACCCCATATTATACACACAGCACCCCATATTGTACACACAGCCCCCCATATTGTACACACAGCACCCCATATTGTACACACATCACCCCATATTGTACACACAGCACTCCATATTGTACACACAGCACCTCATATTGTACACACAGCCCCTCATATTGTACACACAGCACCCCATATTGTACACACAGCTCCCCATATTGTACACACAGCACCCCATATTGTACACACAGCACCCCATATTGTACACACAGCACCCCATATTGTACACACAGCCCCTCATATTGTACACACAGCACCCCATATTTTACACACAGCACCCCATATTGTACACACAGCACCTCATATTGTACACACATCACCCCATATTGTACACACAGCACCCCATATTGTACACACAGCACCCCATATTCTACACACATCACCCCATATTGTACACACAGCCCCCCATATTGTACACACAGCACCCCATATTGTACACACAGCACCCCATATTGACAGAAAAACACAGAATTGTTGACATTTTTGCAGATTTATTAAAAAAGAAAAACTGAACTATCACATGCTCCTAAGTATTCAGACCCTTTGCTCAGTATTTAGTAGAAGCCCCTTTTGATGAGTCTTTTTGGGAAAGATGCAACAAGTTTTTCACACCTGGATTTGGGGACCCTCTGCCATTCCTCCTTGCAGATCCTCTCCAGTTCTGTCAGGGGGGATGGTAAACGTTGGTGGACGGCCATTTTTAGGTCTCTCCAGAGATGCTCAATTGGGTTTAAGTCAGGGCTCTGGCTGGGCCATTCAAGAACAGTCACGGAGTTGTTGTGAAGCCACTCCTTCGTTATTTTAGCTGTGTGCTTGGGGTCATTGTCTTGTTGGAAGGTAAACCTTTGGCCCAGTCTGAGGTTCTGAGCACTCTGGAGAAGGTTTTCATCCGGGATATCCCTGTACTTGGCCGCATTCATCTTTCCATCGATTGCAACCAGTCGTCCTGTCCCTGCAGCTGAAAAACACCCCCACAGCATGATGCTGCCACCACCATGCTTCACTGTTGGGACTGTATTGGACAGGTGATGAGCAGTGCCTGGTTTTCTCCACACATACCACTTAGAATTAAGGCCAAAAAGGTCTATCTTGGTCTCATCAGACCAGAGAATCTTATTTCTCACCATCTTGGAGTCCTTCAGGTGTTTTTTTAGCAAACTCCATGCAGCTTTCATGTGTCTTGCACTGAGGAGGGGCTTCTGTCGGGCCACGCTGCCATAAAGCCCCGACTGGTGGAGGGCTGCAGTGATGGTTGACTTTCTACAACTTTCTCCCATCTCCCGACTGCATCTCTGGAGCTCAGCCACAGTGATCTTTGGGTTCTTCTTTACCTCTCTCACCAAGGCTTTTCTCCCCCGATAGCTCAGTTTGACCGGACGGCCAGCTCTAGGAAGGGTTCTGGTCGTCCCAAACGTCTTCCATTTAAGGATTATGGAGGCCACTGTGCTCTTAGGAACCTTAAGTGCAGCAGAAATGTTTTTGTAACCTTGGCCAGATCTGTGCCTTGCCACAATTCTGTCTCTGAGCTCTTCAGGCAGTTCCTTTTGACCTCATATTTCTCATTTGCTCTGACATGCACTGTGAGCTGTAAGGTCTTATATAGACAGGTGTGTGGCTTTCCTAATCAAGTCCAATCAGTATAATCAAACACAGCTGGACTCAAATGAAGGTGTAGAACCATCTCAAGGATGATCAGAAGAAATGGACAGCACCTGAGTTATATATATGAGTGTCACAGCAAAGGGTCTGAATACTTAGGACCATGTGATATTTCAGTTTTTCTTTTTTAATAAATCTGCAAAAATGTCAACAATTCTGTGTTTTTCTGTCAATATGGGGTGCTGTGTGTACAATATGGGGTGCTGTGTGTACAATATGGGGTGCTGTGTGTACATTAATGAGGAAAAAAATGAACTTAAATGATTTTAGCAAATGGCTGCAATATAACAAAGACTGAAAAATTTAAGGGGGTCTGAATACTTTCCGCCCCCACTGTATATATATCTTGTCATATGAAAGAAGATTGTTGTTGGAATGAATAGCCCGGCAACTTCATCTTTCCCACTGACTACAAAGTGCTTTGCAAAGATTTAGAAATTTGGATGAAATCTTAAACTTTTTTTCGGACTCTCAGTTTTTCTCATCCCAAAAGCGTTTTAACAAACAGCAAATAATAGCCGGGACATTCTCCTTATCAAGAGGTTACAGTTCAAATAAACTGCTTGATTAATCATCATCATCATCTGAATAAAAAAAAAAAAATCTTATATTAAATAAAATACCTTATTTTAAATAATCATGGATTATCTATAATATATGTATTTTATAATATTTATATAAAATTATTTATGCATATTTATTTATATGCATCATAATTATTTATTATACATTTTATATTTTGTTATATTATAATATTTTAATATCTTTCAGGACTATTATATTATGGGATGATTGTTGTTGGAATAATTGGTCTGCCAACGTCACCTTTCCCATTGAATTCATTTTGCAAAATTGTTAAAAATTGGATGAAATTTAATTTGTTTTTTTTTTTGTTTTTTAAACGAATGTTACAGGAGATGAAAACACTCATTTTCAGTTTTTCTCATACCCAAAGTGCCTTACCGAACAGCAAAGACTAAAAAGCTGGGAGGCGCTCCTCATCAAGAGCTTCATTAGTCTTCATCATCATCGTCATCGTCTGAAAATTTTCTTTGAGCTGAATGTGAGGTATAATTTTCTCCAGTATCATTTGATCCCCAAGGATGTTAGGAAACTTGGAAAAAAAAACCCGAAGTGCTTTAGTGGAGCGGTTACTGTTTTTTTACCAAGCAACCAACCAGACAGGAAGTGGGGGCAGAAGTGTAACCGGAGTTCTGCTACGTTACTGCGCCAGCTGAAGACTAAATATTGTGGTCATAACCCCGGCTTCTGTGTCCTGCCAAGTCCAGTCGCCTTAAAGTTAACCTATCATTGTTGCTGAAGGGACATCAGAAAAAAAACAAAAAAAAAAAAAACCTCCATCAGTCGTGGCTCTGCCGAATTTTTTGAACATTTGCAAACCTTCAAAATTTGGAATTTTGAAGTCCTGATGAAGCCATGGTAGTCTAAGCCTGGATCCAAAATGCAAAATTGATGATGAATGATTTCGGAAGCTCCTGGCAGCCCAAGCTGTCCAGAGAATGGAGCCAAAAAAATAAAATAAAAATGAAACTGTTTTAAAAAAAAACAGCAGCAGCTCCTACCAGCCCTGAAAAACCTAAAAAAAAATAGCAGAGACGTAAGAAAGGAAGGGAGGGACCTGGTGGCATTAGTAGGCAACAGCCAGAGCCATTTGGGAACCCGACCCATCATAAATAAGTTTGGATTTGTCTCGGGGCATCCAAATTCAAACTGTGGCCCAAATTTAACGCTGTTGAAGATCAACTCTGCCTGTCCCCAACCTGGGCAATTCAAACTTCGAGCTCCCCCGTGGCCTCAGAGGGGGGCGGGGTCACCCGTTTACATCACCGGGTGGCCCCGCCCTCAGCTATCAGCATATCACTATACCAAGATATGGTATATGGTCACCAAGCAGAAGCGTCACTCGGCGGGAGCCTCCCATGGAGGCGGAACTGCTGCGGCTTTTTTTTTTTTTGGTCCATCGGGCGGCGTGGATTTACATCGCTGAACATTTTTCTTTTTTAATAAAGGACTTGTCCCAAGCTTTCTCTTATCTTTTTTACCATTTTTGACACTTTTTTTGTGAAATGATAGGGGTACAATAGACCCCGTTACCAATTCACATGGGGGGCCAGGATCTGGGGCTCCCCTTGTCAAAGAGGACTTCCAGATTCCGATAAGCTCCCCACCCGCAGACCCCCACAACCACTGGGCAAGGGTTGTGGGGATGAGGCCCTTGTCCCCATTAACATGGGGACAAGATGCTTTTGGGGTCAGACCCTAAAGCACCCTCCCCATGTTGAGGGCATGTGGCCTGGCACTGTTCAGGAATGGGGGGCCGTTCTCTCATCCCCCCTTTTTTACTACGGCCTGTCAGGTTGCGTGCTTGGATAAGGGTCTGGTATGGATTTTGGGGGGGGGCCCCTACGCCATTTTTTTTTAAACTTTGGCGCAGGGTTTCCCTTAAAATCCATACCAGACCTGAAGGGCCTTGCATGGATTTGGAAAGGGGGCCTCTACGCATTTTTTTTTTTTACATTTTTGGTTCGGGGTTCCCCTTAATATTCATACCAGACCCAAAGGACTGGGGGGGGAACCCATGACGTTTTTTTCAATGAGTTTTATTTATATTGCCGGGACCCGACAATTCATTACAGGCGCGATCAGCTTTAAATGACAATTTTTTCTTTAGAATTGTTATTTTGCTGTAGTACTGTTCTAAACACGGGAAAACTGTGCCACTTTACAGGCATACTATAGACCCCCCCCCCCCCCCCAGACACAATATTTAAAGGAATATTTCACTTTTATTGTTTTCACTTTAAGCATTGCTCCCGAAAAAAATGCAGTTTTTTAAAAAAAAGTTTGCATTGATATATGTCCCCTGGGGCAGGTCACATAGACTTTAACGGCGTTGGTGTGTTCTTCCGAGTTTTTTGCCTGTTCGCATGTTCTGGTGCGAACCGAACTGAGTGTGGGGGGGGGGGGGGGTGTTCAAGTCATCCTTAGTTACAACCCCCAATAAGTAAGTTTATTTTGTACTGTCTGTGCTCCATTGGAGAATTTTTTCTTTAATTCCGGTCCTGGAGATGCAACAGGAAGTCAGAGGAAATCTCTACAAATGGAAAAAAAATTGTTCCCAGCGCAGATGTCCCTATTGGAAGATTTCCCTTCGCCTGCTAGTATTAAAAAAAAATATATATATATATCATTTTCCTATCACAAAGGTCGATAAAAAGAAATAGAGAGAGTGAATCTACCCAGCAGGGACACAGACATTAAAGCAGAACCCTAAGATTTCATCCCCCAACAGGCCCATGCCCTCCCTTACCTCCCAAAGCCCCCCTGGTATATTTTTATGTTTTCCTTCCAGTTCTTTGACGTCGTCCTGGTTTTTTCTCATTCTTCATGGGGGGCAAAGTAGTGACATGTGAATGCCGCTCATACCTAGAGAGGTGTGAGCTTAACCGCTTGGCGACCGGCTCACGCCGATATACGTCGGCAGAAGGGCACGTACAGACAGATTAATGTACCTGTAGGTTGCCCTTCAAGAAGTGGTTTGCGGGCGCGCGCGCACACCCACCGCGTGCTCCGTAAGTGTGATAGCGGGTCCCGCTGACCCATTGTCCGTGGGTATCCCCGCGATCGTCTCACGGATAGCAAGAACGGGGAAATGCTGATGTAAACAAGCATTTCCCCGTTCTGCCTAATGACACCGATCACAGCTCTCCCTGTAATTAGGAGCGGTGATCAGTGTCGTGTCACACATAGCCCCTCCCCCCCAACGGTTAGAATCACTCCCGAGGACACACTTAACCCCTACAGCGCCAACTGGTGGTTAACCCCTTCACTGCCAGTCACATTTACACAGTAATCAATGCATTTTTAATTGCACCGATCGCTGTATAAATGTGAATGGTCCCAAAATCGCACCAAAAGTGTCTGATCTTTCCGCCATAATGTCACAGTCACGATAAAAATCGCTGATCGCCGCCATTACTAGTAAAAAAAAAAAATTATTAATAAAAATGCCATAAAACTATCCCCTATTTTGTAGAGGCTATAACTTTTGCGCAAACCAATCAATAAACGCTTATTGCGATTTTTTTTTACCAAAAGTATGTCGAAAAATACGTATCGAACTAAAGTGAGGGAAAAAAAAATCTTTTTTTATATATATTTTTGGGGGAAATTTATTATAGCAAAAAGTAAAAAATAATGAGTTTTTTTCAAAATTGTCGCTATTTTTTTGTTTATAGCGCAAAAAATAAAAACCGCAGAGGTGCTCAAATACCACCAAAACAAAGCTCTATTTGTGGGGAAAAAAAAGGACGTCAATTTTGTTTGGGAGCCACGTCGCACGACCGCGCAATTGTCAGTTAAAACGACGCAGCGCTGAATCGCAATAAGTGCTCTGGTCTCTGGGCAGCCAAATGGTCCGGGGCTTAAGTAGTTAATGACACCCCCCCATGTTTTGGAAAGGTTGGGCTCACCAGAAATAGGCAGAGTGTCATCCTACCTTGAAGAGGACCTCTGGTAATGGATGGAGCATTGGGGACAGCTCTGCAGCATGGAGAGGGTAAGTGCCCTATTAGACATTATTAGTCACTAGTAGGTATTAGGCAAGATTGGGATTAGCAGCAAACTAACATTTACATATAAATTCAGTGGACTTCATTGGGCTGTTTTGTCGCAATTTCCACTGGAGGTAATTCCCGGAATCGTGAAGTTTGTGAGTTTCAACCCAACAGAACTTGTCTCCTGTCTTTGATTTGGCCACTAAGGATAGGTTTTGGGCAATCGGTAAACATCTCTGGATCCAGGCCCGGATTTACTCCCTTTGCCGCCCCAAGGCCGGGTCCTTCAATGCCGCCCCCCCCCCCCCCACACACACACACACACCACTATTCTCGTCCTTTATCAATGACTGCTACAATAGATCAATTAAAAACATATCTCCACACACGAGAACACTGAAAACAACTGGCTTTAATTGTACAGACTAAAAATACTTCAGGGTAAGCGCGCGAGGGGTAAGGATTTTTCGCGGGCAATTTTTCAGGGCAATGGCTGGTGTTAGTGCCTCAATCATCCCCGGCACCATGGTTGGTATGGTGTCAGGATGATTGAAACACATTATTTCATTGTAATGTAAAATGAAATAGTTCAACTCACCATAATGCAGAATCATTGGGAGCCCTGAGCGTGTCACTTGCCACCATCGCTTGTCACTTGACACTATGCCTGCCACCAGATGGAGATGTCACTTGCCATCATGCCACCACATGGGGATGTCACTTGCCACACTGCCTGGCTGCCACCAGATGGAGATGTCACTTGCCACGCTGCCACCAGATGGGGATGTCACTTGCCACGCTGTCACCAGATGGAGATGTCACTTGCCATCATGCCACCACATGGGGATGTCACTTGCCACACTGCCTGGCTGCCACCAGATGGAGATGTCACTTGCCATGCTGCCACCAGATGGGGATGTCACTTGCCACACTGCCTGGCTGCCACCAGATGGGGATGTCACTTGCCACACTTCCTGGCTGCCACCAGATGGAGATGTCACTTGCCACACTTCCTGGCTGCCACCAGATGGAGATGTCACTTGCCACACTGCCTGGCTGCCACCAGATGGAGATGTCACTTGCCACGCTGCCACCAGATGGAGATGTCACTTGCCACACTGCCTGGCTGCCACCAGATGGGGATGTCACTTGCCATGCTGCCACCAGATGGGGATGTCACTTGCCATGCTGCCACCAGATGGGGATGTCACTTGCCATGCTGCCACCAGATGGGGATGTCACTTGCCATGCTGCCACCAGATGGGGATGTCACTTGCCATGCTGCCACCAGATGGGGATGTCCCTTGCCATGCTGCCACCAGATGCGGATGTCACTTGCCACGCTGCCACCAGATGGGGATGTCACTTGCCACACTGCCACCAGATGGGGATGTCACTTGCCACGCTGCCACCAGATGGGGATGTCACTTGCCACGCTGCCACCAGATGGGGATGTCACTTGCCACGCTGCCACCAGATGGGGATGTCACTTGCCACGCTGCCACCAGATGGGGATGTCACTTGCCATGCTGCCACCATATGGAGACGTCACTTGCCACACTGCCACCAGATGGGGATGTCACTTGCCACACTGCCACCAGATGGGGATGTCACTTGCCACACTGCCACCAGATGGGGATGTCACTTGCCACGCTGCCACCAGATGGGGATGTCACTTGCCACGCTGCCACCAGATGGGGATGTCACTTGCCACGCTGCTACCAGATGGGGATGTCACTTGCCACGCTGCTACCAGATGGGGATGTCACTTGCCACGCTGCCACCAGATGGGGATGTCACTTGCCACACTGCCACCAGATGGAGACGTCATTTTCCACGCTGCCACCCGTGGAGACGTCACTTGCTACGCTGCCACCAGATGTTGATGTCACTTGCCACGCTGCCTGTCTGCCATCAGATGAAGGAGGGCGGAACAGCGGTGCTGGCAATGAGAGATGTCATCTCTCTCCCCCCGCCGCCGCACCGCTGACATTACTTCTTAATCTTTTCAAAAATGGCGCCGGGCGGCGCAATCACGCTACTGTGCATGCGCCGCCCGGCGAAGTGCGTACGAGCTTTCCCGAGCCCGGCCGCTTCAGAACTGCGCATGCGCAGTAGTGGGCGGCTCGCGGCCATCTTTTCTAAGGGCACCGGTGCCCTTAATCAACTTTAACGGGCAGCCTGAAAGGGGGGGCGGCCGCGAAGTCGCTGCAGGAGCGGCGCCGCCCCTGCACCGCTGCTGCCCCGAGGCCTGGCCTCGGTGGCCTTATGGCAAATCCGGCCCTGTCTGGATCCACAGCCTGCTCACGTCGTGCCTATAAAATTAATCTCAGCTCTGGTCCTGGGCCACCGGCTGCCCCTCTCGAGGTCCTTTTACCTGTCCATATACTTATTTTCTTAACTGAAGCCTGTGTGTTCCCACCAGTGACAAGTACCTCCCAAGCCCAAATCACTTTCTTTTTTCCTTTTTATAGCTTTTTTTAATGTCTCAGTTACATTGGTGGTCAGTCTGGATCTTCTCATTACATTGGGGCTTGGTGTACAATCCTTTCATTCACACTATTGGCCAGTGTGAAGGTTCCACTTACATTGGTGGTGAGTGTAAATCCCTCCTTATATTGGTGGTTACTGTGAATGCTCCTATTACATTAGTGGTCAGTGTAAATCCCCATTACATTGGTGGCCAGTGTAGAAACTCCTCTTTATATTGGTAATCAGTAAAAAAATCCAAACTTGCATTTGTGGTCAGTTTCGAATCCTCCCTTACATTGGTGGTCCACGTAGAAGCCCCCTTTAAATTGGTGGTGAGTGTAAACCCCCCCTTACATTGGTGGCCAGTGTAGAAATCCCCCTTTATCGGTTGTTGATGTAAAATCCCCCATTACATTGGCTGTCAGTGTAAATTCTTCATTACATTGGTTATTGCAGATTTCCCTTTACATTGGTGGTAAGAGCAGAATTACTCTTAAACTGGCGGTCAGTGTAAATCCATCTTTAGATTGGTGGTCAGTGTAAATCCCCCCTAACACTGGTGGTCGGTGTAGAAGTGTCACCTTACATAGGTGGTCAGTACAAATCTCCTCGACAATGGATGTCAGTGTAAATTCCCTCTTACATGGAGGTCATTGCATATTTCCCCTTACACTGGTGGTTGATGTAAATGCTCCTATTACATTGGTGTCAGTGCAGAAATCCCTCTTTATATTGGTGGGTGGTTTGAAATCCCCCATTACATTGGTGGTCAGTTTAGAATCCCCAACTATATACTTGCCAAAGATTTCCAGCTACATGATTCAGGATTTGCCACAGTGTACTGCCTCCTAACTAATCCCATCCCCCCACCACTGCCACTGATCCCATCAACCCCCCAGCATTGCCACTGATCCCAGGATTCCTAGAATGTTTCTGTCCCCTTCCCTTCCCCAGTCCATGGTGTGCAGGCAGTGAGATGATGTGCTTTAATCTTTAGCAACCAATCAGCGAGCAGTAATGATGTGCACTAACCTCTAGCAACCAATTAGTGAGTGGTAATGATGTGCACTAACCTCTAGCAACCAATTAGTGAGTGGTAAGGATGTCCAGTAATCTCTAGCAACCGACCAACACGCAGAAGTCATGTGCTGTAACGTCTAGCTAAGAACAGGAAACTGAGACTACAATTGGCACAGGATCACCAAAATTGGAGAATAGAAGATTGGAAAAACGTTGCCTGGTCTGATGGGTCTGGATTTCAGCTCCGAAATTTAGATGGTGGGGTCAGAATTTGGCGCACAAATCCATCCTGCCTTGTATTACCGGTTCAGGCTGGTGTTGGGGGTGTATTGGTGTGGTTGATGGGATATCACTGGTTCAGGCTGGTGGTGGGGTTGTAATGGTGTGGGGGATGGGATATCACTGGTTCAGGCTGGTGGTGGGGGTTGTAATGGTGTGGGGGATGGGATATCACTGTTTCAGGCTGGTGGTGGGGGTGTAATGGTGTGGGGGATGGGGTATCACCGGTTCATCCTGGTGGTGGGGGTGTAATGGTGTGGGGAATGGGATATCACCCGTTCAGGCTGGTGGTGGGGGTGTAATGGTGTGGGGGATGGGGTATCACCGGTTCAGGCTGGTGGTGGGGGTGTAATGGTGTGGGGGATGGGGTATCACTGGTTCAGGCTGGTGGTGGGGGTGTAATGGTGTGGGGGATGGGATATCACCGGTTCAGGCTGGTGGTAGGGGTGTAATGGTGTGGGGGATGGGGTATCACCGGTTCAGGCTGGTGGTGGAGGTGTAATGGTGCGGGGGATGGGGTATCACCGGTTCAGGCTGGTGGTGGGGGTGTAATGGTGTGGGGGATGGGGTATCACCGGTTCATGCTGGTGGTGGGGGTGTAATGGTGCGGGGGATGGGGTATCACTGGTTCAGGCTGGTGGTGGGGTTGTAATGATGTGGGGGATGGGATATCACCGGTTCAGGCTGGTGGTGGGGGGTGTAATGGTGTGGGGGATGGGTTATCACCAGTTCAGGATGGTGGTGGAGGTGTAATGGTGTGGGGGATGGGGTACCTGAGTATTGTTGCTGACCATGTCCATCCCTTTATGACTACAGTGTCCCCATCTTCTGATGGCTCCTTCCAGCAGGATAATGCTCCATGTCACAAAGCTCCAATCACTAGGAAGGGGGACCTAATAAAGGGGGTCCAACCCGCTACTAGCAAGGTGGAGCTAATAAAGGGGGTCCAACCCGCTACTAGCAAGGTGGACGTAATAAAGTGGCCAGTAAGTATATATATATATATATATTGTATATGTATGGTCCCTACAGCAAGGGACATTTTGTTTAGTATAAAAGTAAGGCTCAGTCTCTTGTCACACCCCCAGTTCCGTGGATCACAACGAATGAACAGATCACATTTTATTGGGTAATCATATAAGTGCTTCTTTTGCTCCTACTTTATATTTATGGGAACTCGGGAGGTAAACGGCTCTCCAGGAGAACCAATTCCCGGTCTCACCAGGGAAATTACCTCGACTCCAAATTATAATAGTGAGAGAAATAATAATGTATAAAGAGCTTTAGGTCTTCCTCAAAAAGCTATCAAGTGCCAAAAGGCAAAATCAATACAGATGCAATAAAGGTTAAAAAATAAATTAAAAAATGGTTATTTAAAATAAAAATTGCAACAATTTCGAAGGTTTAGTATTTTATATCCATACTGATAGGCAAAGCCCAACTCCAGGAAAATGAGAACGTTCACCCAAGCAGGGCCCCCCCTCACCCCCCCCCCCCATCCCCCATCCCGGCACTGCGAGGGTTAAATGCTTTCTATACCTAGGAGAAGATAGTGTACAAGCGGCTTTACTTACCTTACACCCCGCCCATCGCTCTCTTCCATCGCACAGAGCTCCATACCTAATGTACTTGTGACATACAAAGGATAAGATTGCATTTAATAAATCAATAAATAGATACCAAACATGTCAAGCCTTAAAATGACGCTCGCCTCTAAAATCTAAAAAAAAAAAAAATCGATACTCAGAAGCTTTTACAGATCATCACTTAATAATTAACTGTGAATTCTGGCCCTAGACTTAGCGCTTTCACTCCAACGCTCTGATGACACCTCACATGTACAATCCGTGTTCGGTCCGCCCTACGTGAGCGGAAGTATGGGGGGGGGGGGGGCGTTGATGGGGGTGCTTTCAAAAAAAAAAGGTTGTTACTTTTATTTTTTTATATACTTTTTTATACATTATTTAAAGTGATTGTAGAGTCTCCTTTTTTTTTTTTTTTTAAATAACAAACATGTTGTACTTCCCTCCTTTGTACAGAGCAGTCCGGATCCTCCTCTTCTCAGGGTCCCTCTTCTGTGCCCCTGGCCCCTCCCTCCTGCCAAGTGTCCCCCCACAGCAGGCGGCTTGCTATGGGGGCACCCGAGCCGCTGTTCTGTGTTTCAGACACGGAGCTGTGGTTCAGCCCCGCCCCCTCTCTCTCCTGATTGGCTGACTGACTCTGATTGAGAACAGCGGGAGCTAATAGCGCCACTGCTGTGTCTCAGCCAATCAGGAGGGAGAGTGCCGGATGGCCGAGGGATTTGTGGACATTGCTGGACAGAGAGGGGGCTCAGGTAAGTATTAGGGGGGGCTGCACACAGAAGGTTTTTATCTTAATGCAAAGAATGCCCCTTTACAATCACTTTAACTTTATTTTTATCACAAGGGGGCTAACAACACCCCCCCATGTAACAGCAACAGGTCCTCGTTATGGAGACATCAGCTGTCTTTTGGACCCCCGAAGTAGGGTTGCCACCTGTCCGGGATTCACCCGGACAGTCCGGGTTTTAAATAATGTAACCGGGTTTCAGGCAGATTGAAACCCGGACACATTATTCAGACTGGGCTGTGTCTCCCCAAGTAACCCAGATAGTCACACACAGATCTGCTGCCTTCCGGGGGCTGTGGGTGGCTGTCTAGGGGCAGGTTCGACATCACTGGGGGGGGGGGGGGGCAGGGTGATGATGTCAGCGAGAGCAATTTAGCCACACCCACTGTTTGCTGTGGCACGCTATGCGCACTGCATTACTACTCCCCTTGGGGCACCCAAAGGTGTCCCAGGCTGCTAAAGTGTTCGGAATTGGCTTGAAGAAAAGGCGGCAACCCTACCCCGAAGTCTCCTCTTTCTTCCAATGCAGCTAATCAATTACAGATCATGATTGATTAGCTACATCCTGGAAATGACAGCTGCGAACCCTGAAGTGTTGAAATATATGTCGCTTCCGGGTTCATTGGTTGTATGGAGATTGGGGAATGGATGGTCCCACCTCCTGCTCTCCCTGTGGGATCTGTTTCCCGTGGTCCCAGGATCCCCAGAAGAACAGGAGAGCCTGGGAACCACCGTGGGAGTTGTTGTCGGGGGTGTGGTGGGGGGGGAGGGGGGACACATTCACAACACAGCGATCACTTTTACCTGAAAGCTTTTCTCTGGCTGTAAACAACAACAACAAAAAAGGCTTGTGGCAGCAGCAGCTTCGATGACTGAAGGACTGAGGCCGGGTTCCCATATGTGCGGCCGCCGTTCGCAGCCCCGGATCCGGTGCGTTTCTGTTCACCGGTTCAGGTGTATTTCAGCTGATCCAAGACCCAAGAATCTTTGGACAATTGTATCAATATTTTAAACAGAATGGAGGATATCACTTATTAAAGTCTGTCCGGGTCCCAAAAATGAATTCAGCGACATTCTAACTTCAGCTCGTTCAATTTAGCTTTGGAAATAAAAACCTGGAAGCTGATTGGTTTCTATGCAGATTTTGCCCTTTTCAACTTTAGTAAATAAACCCCGAAATGCAATTTCTCTCTGCGGCACTAAGAATGCGAACCAGTTAATAGTTTACTATCATTAGATTATATATATATGAAATATATCTTTTTAAATATATAATTATAAACACACATTATACTTTTTATAAATATATTAAAATGTAATAAATACTATAAATAGGGTAAATAGATAAATATATACTATATTGTCAAAAGTATTGGGACACCTGTCTTTACACGCATATGAACTCAGTCATTTTTTTCATCTTTCCATCTATTAAATCTTCCCCCCTTGTTGTTATTGTTTTATCTTTGGATAGTAAAACATTTTTTTTTTCTGCCAGGAAATCCCTTATACAGCCCACTTCCTGTTTCCTGTCTGGTCATTAGCCTAGGCTTATGACATCATACACAACTCTCTCTCTCTCTCTCTCTCTCTCTCTCTCCTGAGAGTTTGCCAGAAAGGGAGGAGGGATGAGTCATTAAAGGGCCAATGAGAGCTGCAGAGCTGGAGGTGTGCCTCTGTGTAAATCCAGGAAGTGAACAGGCAGCAGCTTCAGCTGCCCACAGTTAAAATGGCTGCAGCCAGACTGAGTGGAGGGAGATTTCTGCAGCATATTTGCCAAGTACAGAATCCCAGTATATATAAAATAATATGCAAAGTGGTTGGAGGGAAGCTTCAGAATAGCAAAAGATGTTTTTATTACAAATGATGTGAGCAGAGTGCAGATCCTCTTTAATCACATCCCAGTCTTATGCCCCGTACACACGATAGGATTTTCAGATGGAAAATGTGTGATAGGACCTTGTTGTCGCAGTCTCCGCTCTAATTCATCCCAAAGGTGTTCTATCGGGTTGAGGTCAGGACTCTGTTCAGACCCGTCAATTTTCCCCCACCCCAAACTCGTTGATCCATGTCTTTATGGAGTTTGCTTTGTGCAAGCTGCTAGAATGGCCCAGCCAATCACATGACTTGTACCCAATAGAAAATCTATGGAAAGAACTAAAGGTCAGAGTTCATAGAAGAGGCCCACAGAACCTTCAAGATTTGAAGACCAAAATCACACCTGAGCAACGCATGCGCCTCGTTCCTCCATACAGGAGGCGGAGTCTTGAAACCGTCATTCCCAACAAAGGATTTTGTACCAAATATTAAATACATTTCAGTTAGGGGGTTCAATACTTTTTCTGTGTCCTTCCATTTTATTACACAGAACTTCATTTCTGACCTGATTTGTTTCGGTGTCTTTGTATGTATGGATTGGATGGATTGTCACCGACATGTGGGGAAGATTTCATGTCAATGTCACCTTTACCAATAGATTCACCGAGAAAATGGTGACGTGTTCAATACTTATTTTACCTGCTGTATTGTCACACATCTAAAAAAATGATACTATCACTGTTGGGAGTTTATTTATATAGATAGTTACTGTATTGATTTAAGGGGCGGCCCGTCCATTAAGGGCGCCCGGGCGCCGCCCTCTCTGTCACGCCGTCCCCTATTTGACAAATGGATAGATTCATGCATTGCGTGAATCTATCCATGGCCACCACTGCCACCCTCTAATTCAGGCGTCTGGCCCCTTTTTGGATGCCGAGTGCCTGAATTACAGTGGGGGGTGGGTGGGTTTTTTTAAGCACCTGATTAGAGCCATAGGCTCTAATAGGCTTCAAAAAAGGTGGACTTGGAGCGCAGAGCATTGCGCTCGCAGTCCACCCAGGCGTCTTAGAAATTAATATTCGCTTTTCTAACACTGAACCGCCTCTCCGCCAATCAGGAGGCATGGGTCTAATACCAGTCACCTGATTGGCTGAAGGCACAGGCGATCCCATTGGCCAGCTAGCAGAAGCGAAGAAGAGACGCATGGAGGACACAGGAGCCATCGGTTGACCTGTGCTACCTGTCCCACAGCTCGCTGCCGTCACCCGCTGCCTGACCCGCCACCAAGATGAGGTGAGTGCCGGTTCTCAGTGGCTGCGTATGATGGGCACACTGACTGCATTTCATGGGCACAGAGGCTGCATATGATGGGCACAGTAGCTGCATTTCATGGGCACAGTGGCTTCATTTGATGGGGCACAGTGGCTTCATTTTATAGGCACAGTGGCTGCATTTGATGGGCACAGTGGCTGCATTTGATGGGCACAGTGGCTTCATTTGATGGGCACAGTGGCTGCATTTGATGGGCACAGTGGCTTCATTTGATGGGCACAGTGGCTTCATTTGATGGGGCACAGTGGCTTCATTTGATGGGCACAGTGGCTGCATTTGATGGGCACAGTGGCTTCATTTGATGGGCACAGTGGCTGCATTTGATGTGCACAGTGGCTTCATTTGATGGGCACAGTGGCTGCATTTGATGGGCACAGTGGCTTCATTTGATGGGCACAGTGGCTTCATTTTATAGGCACAGTGGCTGCATTTGATGGGCACAGTGGCTGCATTTGATGGGCACAGTGGCTTCATTTGATAGGCACAGTGGCTGCATTTGATGGGCACAGTGGCTTCATTTGATGGGCACAGTGGCTTCATTTGATGGGGCACAGTGGCTTCATTTGATGGGCACAGTGGCTGCATTTGATGGGCACAGTGGCTGCATTTGATGGGCACAGTGGCTTCATTCGATGGGCACAGTGACTGCATTTGATGGGCACAGTGGCTTCATTTGATGGGCACAGTGGCTTCATTTGATGGGCACAGTGGCTGCATTTGATGGGGCACAGTGGCTTCATTTGATGGGCACAGTGGCTTTGTTTGATGGGGCTCAGTGGCTGTATATGATGGGCACAGTGGCTGTATATGATCGGCACGGTGGCTTCGTTTGATGGGGCTTAGTGGCTGCATTTGATGGGGCACAGTGGCTTCATTTGATGGGCACAGTGGCTTCATTTGATGGGCACAGTGGCTGCATTTGATGGGCACAGTGGCTGTATATGATGGGCACAGTGGCTGTATATGATGGGCACAGTGGCTGTATATGATGGGCACGGTGGCTTCGTTTGATGGGGCTTAGTGGCTGCATTTGATGGGGCACAGTGGCTTCATTTGATGGGCACAGTGGCTTTATTTGATGGGCACAGTGGTTGCATTTGATGGGGCACAGTGGCTGCATTTGATAGGGCACAGTGGCTGCATATGATGGGCACAGTGGCTGCATTTGATGGGGCACAGTGGCTGCATATGATGGGCACAGTGGCTGCATTTGATGGGGCACAGTGGCTGCATATGATGGGCACAGTGGCTGCATTTGATGGGCACAGTGGCTGCATTTGATGGGCACAGTGGCTGCATTTGATGGGGCACAGTGGCTGCATATGATGCGCCCCCCCCTAAAAATTTTGAGCACCAGCCGCCACTGATTGATTTATTCTATAAATGTTCTCACCTGTCTTGTTTTACGCCTCCACATGCCGAACATGAGCATCTTAGACAGGTGATCTTTAACGTGAAAATACAGAAGACCTCCTTGCAGGTGAACGTAGGAGACTATTTTGGTCACATTTATGCTCACACCTTCCGGACTGTCACCCTCGTGATCCGATCGAAATCCTTCTCACTCTTTGCACCTCCCAGGACAGCATTAGGCTCACGCTCGATGTATTTTTACTTGCGTCCTAAACCTGCCCTTGTCATTGGCCTGGCAGCGTCCCCAGCCGTCTGAAAGGGATTTGGGTTACAGAAATAGAACACAACGTCCCGTCTGCACATTTTATTTCTTTTTTTTTTGACTTCCGAATGATTTTCGTTAATTGTGTAGCAAGTGTTTTGTCTCTGCGACCTGTGCAGTATACATCATAAGCAGCCAAGTAGAAAATATGAAACCTTACCCATCAGGCCTCAGGGCCACACAAATATTCGGCAGATTGGATATGTCTGACCTGATTAATGTTTGGCTCCTTTATGATGTCATGATCTGGTATTTAAAGCAGCATGGTAAAGCCTAACGCCAGCTTACAAAAAAATGTAAAAATAAACGGTCCAGCATGTATATGAAAATATCAGCTTTCTCCGCAATACTTACCTCCTCTCCAGGGTTGTGACCTGCAGACTTTAGCGCTGGCCTATCGCCATTCCACTCACCGCCTGTGAGCCCAGGGAGTCTAAGACATGGCATCAATGCAGATACATTGCTCCTTAGAACATGTCCCAACATGCCCATGTCTTTATGTAGTCCGATGGAGGGGGGGGGGGGGGGGGGTAGAGAAAAAAAAAAAAGAAAAAGATTGGTTAAACTCACAAGTGCTTTTTTTTACCACTACTATTCCTTTATATTGGCTTTTGGCCAATAGAATCAGATGAAAGGTTTAGTGCTGGAAAACACTTTTTGATAGATAAAAAAGTGCATTTTATATACATCTATACAGGTCAGATCAAAATGAGGGACAAATGAGGAGGAATAAGGGACAGAGGGACATTGCTCCAAATCAGGAGCAGTCCCTCGAAATCAGGGACAGTTGGGAGCTATGTCTTAGTACCCCAGAATTAACCTCAGGTCTTCCTTGACAATGGAGTCTTAGTACCTCAAAAATGCACCTCAGGTACTCCAGGACAAAGTGGTCTTAGTACCAGGGCTGGACTGGGACAAAAATTTGGCCCTGGACTTGCTCATGACTGGCCCACTTTAATTTTGAGTGTCCCCAGCAGCGCCCCCCTTACATCAGAGTGTCCCCAACAGCGTCCCCCTTACATCAGAGTGTCCCCAACAGCGTCCCCCTTACATCAGAGTGTCCCCAACAGCATCCCCCTTACATCAGAGTGTCCCCAACAGCGTCCCCCTTACATCAGAGTGTCCCCAACAGCATCCCCCTTACATCAGAGTGTCCCCAACAGCGTCCCCCTTACATCAGAGTGTCCCCAACAGCGACCCCCTTACATCAGAGTGTCCCCAACAGCGTCCCCCTTACATCAGAGTGTCCCCAACAGCATCCCCCTTACATCAGAGTGTCCCCAACAGCATCCCCCTTACATCAGAGTGTCCCCAACAGCGTCCCCCTTACATCAGAGTGTCCCCAACAGCGTCCCCCTTACATCAGAGTGTCCCCAACAGCATCCCCCTTACATCAGAGTGTCCCCAACAGCGTCCCCCTTACATCAGAGTGTCCCCAACAGCGACCCCCTTACATCAGAGTGTCCCCAACAGCGTCCCCCTTACATCAGAGTGTCCCCAACAGCATCCCCCTTACATCAGAGTGTCCCCAACAGCATCCCCCTTACATCAGAGTGTCCCCAACAGTGCCCCCTTACATCAGAGTGTCCCCAACAGCGTCTCCCTTACATCTGAGTGTCCCCAACATCGCCCCCCTTACATCAGAGTGTCCCCAACAGTGTCCCCCTTACATCAGAGTGTCCCCAACAGCGTCCCCCTTATATCAGAGTGTCCCCAACAGCGTCCCCCTTACATCAGAGTGTCCCCAACAGCGTCCCCCTTACATCAGAGTGTCCCCAACAGCGTCCCCCTTACATCAGAGTGTCCCAATCAGCAGCTCCCTTCACATCAGAGCCCCACCAGCAGCCCACTTCACATCAGAGTCCCCAACAGCCCACTTCACATAGCAGTCCCCACCAGCAGCTCCCTTCACATCACAGTCCCCACCAGCAGCTCCCTTCACATCACAGTCCCCACCAGCAGCTCACTTCACATCAGAGTCCCCACCAGCAGCCCACTTTACATCAGAGTCCCCACCAGCAGCCCACTTTACATCAGAGTCCCCACCAGCAGCCCACTTCACATCACAGTCCCCACCAGCAGCCCACTTCACATCTCAGTCCCCATTAGAGAGCCCCCATCAGCAGCCCTTCACATCAGTGTCCTCCCTCTCCTCCCCCTCCCACATGTACTCACCAATTTGAAGGCAGCTTCTCCTTCCTCTCTCCAGTCATGTGATAACAAGTGATAGGGGAGAGAGGAAGAAAAATCTGCCGTTGGTCTATCTCCCTCTGCAGGCTGGAGGGAGCATAACGCCTAATGGAAGGAAGCTTCTCCTCCTGACAGGAGTGAAATTGCGATCACTCACTGTCAGAGAGGAGCGGCTCCGGGACCGCACCTAACTGGCCCACTGAGACATCAGCCCACCGGGAATCTCCCGGTAGTCCCTATGGCCAGTATAGGCCTGCTTAGTACAACAAAATGGACCTCAGGTCCTTCTTGAAAAAAGGGGCTTGGTACTCCGAAATGGACCTCAGGTCCTTTTTGTCAGAGTTGACTTTGTAACCCATAGATCTCATGTCTTCCTTGACAGAGAGGCCGTACCCTGGAAATGGACCTCAGGTCTTCCTTGATAATGCAGTCTTAGTACCCCAAAATGGGCCCCAGGTCCTTCTTGACAGAGGGGGTCTCAGTGCCCCAAAATGGACTTCAGGTCCTCCTTCACGCCAAGTCTCTGACACAATGAGATTGTGGACATATTGGTAGCTCTTTAAGATTTTCTCTGGAAGGTCAGCATCGTTGAACATGGAAGAACACTTCTGAAACGGGACCAGTTGGTATTTATCCGACTGGTGCGTAATGAAATGAGAGTAGAGATTAGAAATAGAGTAGGGTTTTTTTTTTTTTTTTTTAATATTTATTAGGTTTTCCAAGTAACAAAATACAAAGGACAGATACATGGAACGGGGTCAGAGGACCCAAAGTTGTAAACCTGAGTTACAATGCAGGCGTTTATCAGATATAGGGACCCTAACAGGGTCAAAGGTGGGGAGAGGGAGGAGGGGGGTGGTTGGGGAGAGAAAAGGAGAAATAAAAGGGAAGGGATGTGGGGAGGAAAGCAATTTTACCTGTGTGTAATAAACTGGCATAGTATCATACCTGTGAAGCGAAACAAAGAACAGTAACAAATGATACAAATGATAGTATAGTGTGGTACCCTCAGGAGTGGAGGCCTAACGTAGTGCAACCCAGTGATGGACTCAGGGGGATACAAGCAGCTGAGTTATAGACAAGTGATGTATGAAGAGTATGAAGGTCCTAGGGGGCCGGGAGACCCCTGAGAACTCGGGGACTTAGGGCGGGCGGGGTCAAAGGGCTCATTCTCATCTGGTAATTTGGGCTTGCCTAAGGAATTGGTCAGATCACGTTTCAAGTACCAATCAGAGTAACGGAAAGGGCGCATATTTGTTGGGAGTTCTTCTTGTGTAAATGTGCACTGCATGAATTTTCTCCATCTGGTAAAGAAGCGTTGAGTCGATTTAAAGTTCGATATGATAGTATTGAGTTTTTCCAGGTTGAACAATGACAGTAAAGTTCTTTTCACGGTCCAGAGGCATGGTGGAGAAGTAGTAATCCAGTTGTTCATTATTGCTCTGTGAGCTGCCAGCAATCATAGATGGGCCCATTGTGTGAGGTTAGATGCAGACGTCGATGACGGTGAGGAGGCTGGTGGTTCACATCCAAAGAGACATAGTGGAGGATTCTTGGGCAGCTTGATCTTGGCGACTTTGGTTATATATGTGAGAATAGAGTCCCAGTAGACAGAGATAGTTGAGTATTCCTATAGCCGGTGGAGTAGTGTAGGGGGTGGGGAAGAACACCAGGGGCACTGCGCCTGTGTAGAGTCCTCAGGGTTGATGCGGAAAGGGAAGTATGCTCTGTGTATTATTAAAATAAAAAAGTATATATAGGGCGCACAAGACTAACGTAGTCTAAACAATGTCTCTATATGAGGGGGCAGTCCAAAGAGGTGCTGGTAACGATGATAATGTGGTCGTGAAATAATATCTTCAGCACAAAGGGCTGCAGCTTTAAGAGACTGAAGCAGGATCTATAGGAACATAAAAAACAAAGGCGCCTCTAAGTGCAGAAGAAAAGCAAGTTTTAATGCCCCAACTGGGTTCAAAAACACTTACAGGATGGAGGGCTTCCAGTGTTTCACCTCGCTGCTGTTAGTGACAACCACATCCATCTCCCTGAAGGCGTTCTTCCACCGTGACCCCTTCCAATGCAGCCATATTCATGATGTGCCTGATTATATCCTCCATCCTGTAAGTGTTTTTGAACCCAGTTGGGGCATTAAAACTTGCTTTTCTTCTGCACTTAGAGGCGCCTTTGTTTTTTATGTTCTGTGTATTATTTTAAATTGAGTTTCATGCCAAGTCTCTGACACAATGAGATTGTAGACATATCGGTAGCTCTTTAAGATTTTCTCTGGAAGGTCAGTATTGTTGAATATGGAAGACCACTTCTGAAACGGGACCAGGTGGTATTTATCCGACTGGTGCGTAATGAGATGAGAGTAGAGATTAGAAATAGAGTAGTCATCTCTTTGGAGCACTACGTCAATGAATGACTTATGGAGAGGATCAACCTGGGACCCAGAACAAGTTCGTATATAACTGAGAAGTTGTTGATAATGGAAAAGGTGTAATGCCGGCAAGGAGTATTCCTGAGAGATGATTGAGAAGGTTTTAAGCGTACTAGGGTTTCCATGGTATAGAGAGGTAACATTGACAAGTCCACAAGTGCGCCAGTGATTAAAGGCCTTATATGTACTGGATGGAGGGAACATAGGGTTACCCAGGGCCATCTTTAATACTGATTGGACCCTGGGCAAATGTTTTCTTGGGGCCCCCGCCCCCCATACAATTTTGCTCTCCACCTGCTCTGAGACATACAATAAATAGCAGCTAGACTTAAAATCAGTTTACTGTATCAGATCAGGCAGTGATTGTGATTGGTTGCCAGAGGTTACAGTGTATCATTACCACTTACTGACTGGTTGCTAGAGGTTACAGCACACATTATGGCTCACTGATTTGTTGCTAGATGTTACAGCACATGATTTCTGCTTGTTGATTGGTTGCTAGAGATTACTATACAGTAATACTGCTCACTGATTGGTTGCTAGAGGTTACAGCACATCATCTCCTCACTGCAGGGGGCAAGATATAAATATGAATGCCGCCTTTATTTACAAATCTCTGCTGCCAGATGCAGCTATTTACATATGAATTTAGGTTACCGGTATTTACATGTAAACAGAGGGTCTGCAGGTGAGTCATCTGTACACAACAATAGGGCAGAGCTGGGCAGTATTAGTAGCAGTACTTCACACTGAGATATCAGGACACAGCAAGGGACTAAAACTTCAAGGGACATAGGAATTTAAACTGGGATAGTTGGCAAGTATGAGGCAGCTGCTTTGGGCCCCACAACAATGACAGGGCCCAGGGCAGCTGCCCCTTTTGCCCTGCCTTAAAGACGTCCCTGGGGTTACCCTCAATAGTTAAATGACAAGAGATGCTTGAGGGCAATCCCAGTAGTCTACGCACCTCCCTCCAGGCAACAACCGTATCTCTAATGAGGACATTGTATCTTAGGTGAGCTGGTAGTGCCCTTAGTTTAGAAAGGAGGATGGCTGGAAGGGTGAGCGGAGAGGCAAGGGCACTCTCAGGTTTGTGATTGGAGTAATGTGATTTTCTGAATATTCAATCCAGGCCCTGTCTAAGTAGATATCAAAGGTTATAGAATCGCAGATTGGGCAGCCCCGCAACCCCCTTTGGACTTAGGGAGACAAAGTTTCTGTTGGGCTATGCAAGGTTTTTTTGCGAGACCACAGAATAGTAGTCAAAGTTGTATGTAATTTGTGCACATCAGAATGCTTTAGCAAGAGGGGTTTGGTTTGCATCGGATATAATAGACGTGCAAATGACACCATTTTGTAAAGGTGACATCTCCGAAAGAGCGAGAGGGGGAGGGCCGCCCAAGCTTCCAACACTTTTACAATTTTAGATATTAAGGGTGGATAGTCAACGCTGTATAATGAGGAAGGCTCTCGATCTCTACGTATACCCAAGTAAGTGATGTGCTGGGAGGCAACGGTAAAAGGGGAGGACATAAGCCATTTGGCAGACATTCGAGGATGTAGTGCTAGAACCTCGCTTTTATCAAAATTGATTCTGAAACCAGAGCTCAATCGAAAAGCCACAAATAATTCCTGAAGCATATCAAAATCTGAAAGGGGATTGGAAGAAGACAGTAAGATGTCGTCTGCAAATAAAGCGGACTGATCAACAACAGTGACACCGCTAACACCAGCAGATGAATTGAGAATCCTAGATAGGGGCTCGAGTGCTATATTGAAGAGAAGAGGGGAAAGAGGACATCCCTGCCTCGTTCCCTTTGTCAGGGGTATGGTGACAGATAAGAAATCAGTGGTAACTAGGCGAGCCATCGGGGACGCATACATTTGTTGTAGAAAACGCACTAGGCCAAAGGCTTCCATTACTCTAAATAGCCAGGGGAAACTAATGTTATCGAAGGCTTTTTCGGCATCAAGCGAAATGATAGCAATATCCTGATCTAAGTGTGTTTTGGCGTATTCAAAAGCCAATAAGATTCTGCGAATATTCAAGGTGGCAGAGCGTCCCGGGACAAAACCCGAGTGAGCTGGGTGTAGTATAGACGGGCGCAGAGGGGCCAAGCATGATGCTATTATTATGGAAAGAATGTTAACATCCACATTAATTAGGGAGATCGGTCTGTAGGAGCCTGGATGGAGAGGATCTTTCCCTTTCTTGGAGATGAGTTTAATATGGGCCTGTGTACCTGCGGGGAGATAGGGACCACCCTCCCACATTGCGGTGAAAACATGTTTTAGAGTGTCAGGGATGAAGTCTTTCGTGAGTTTGAAAAATTTGGCTATATATCCGTCGGGGTCCGGAGCTTTGGCCGACGCTAAAGATTTGATAGTCAGCTGGTGGAGAAGTAGTAATCCAGTTGTTCATTATTGCTCTGCGAGCTGCCAGCAAACATAGATGAGCCCGTTGTGTGAGGTTAGATGCAGACGCCGATGACGGTGAGGTAGATGGTGGTTCACATCCAAAGAGACATAGTAGAGGATTCTTGGGCAGCTTGATCTTGGCGACTTTGGTTATATATGTGAGAATAGAGTCCCAGTAGACAGAGCTAGTCAAGCATTCCCATAGCCGGTGGAGTAGTGTAGGGGGTGGTGAAGAACAGGTTGTGAAGAACACCAGGGGCACTGCTCCTGTGTAGGGTCCTCAGGGTTGATGCTGGAAAGGGAAGTATGCTCTGTGTATTATTTTAACTGGAGTTTCACGCCAAGTCTCTGACACAATGAGATTGTGGACATATCAGTAGCTCTTAAAGATTTTCTCTGGAAGGTCAGCATCGTTGAATATGGAAGACCACTTCTGAAACGGGGCCAGGTGGTATTTATCCGACTGGTGCGTAATGAGATGAGAGTAGAGATTAGAAATAGAGTAGTCATCTCGTTGGAGCACTACGTTAATGAATGACTTTTGGAGAGGATCAACCTGGGACCCAGAACAAGTTCGTATATAACTGAGAACATAGGCGTGCGCACAGGGTGTGCCGGGTGTGCCCAGGCACACCCTAATCACCCTGTGCAGCACAGATTTCCCCTACTGCCCTGGCTCCCCACTCCTTCCCTCTGCAGCACTTCTGGCCTCCCTCCTTTCCTCTCCTGCCGGCTGTTGCTGCGGAGATGTTTTAGGATGAGTGAGGGAAGGGGCCCATAAATATAAATTTATCAGCCCCTTCCCTTTCTGAAAGAACATTGTGAGTGATGTGAATAGTAGTGAGTAGTGTGTGTTTGAGCTTTGGGGTGCACACCCTAATGCAATAGGCTGCGCACACCTATGACTGAGAAGTTGTTGATAATGGAAAAGGTGTAATGCCGGCAAGGAGTATTCCTGAGAGATGATCAAGAAGAGATGATCGAGAGATAGGGACCACCCTCCCACATTGCAGTGAAAACATATTTTAGAGTGTCAGGGATGAAGTCATTCGTGAGTTTGTAAAATTCGGCCGTATATCCATCGGGGCCCGGAGCTTTGGCCGACGCTAAAGATTTGATAGTCAGCTGAATATCTTCCAATGAGATGGGAGCATTAAGAGTTTCTAGGTGTGTAGAAGTGAGTTGGGGGAGGCGCACTCTGGCTAGCAGAGCCTCAGCTTTAGTTTGATCAGTAGGGGTCCTTGGAGTAAAGAGTGGTGTAGTATTCGGCCAGCAATCTGCTAATCTCCGCAGGTGAGGTAACAAGGGAGCCTGTAGGGTTTTTCAGAGCGGTGATGTAAGTAGGGCGTTTAGGACCAGCACAAAGTTTGGCCAATAGTTTGCCTACCTTGTTACCAAACCTGTGGAAACTTATGTAGAGTAGGACGTTTTAGCCGCCTCTTGCTGTTCCGCCCATAAGTCGAAGTTATGTTTGGCCATTTGCCATGCTTTTATTGTAGCTGAAGTGCAAGTCCTAATCAGAGACTCATGTGCCGAACGAATCGCTTCACTGGCCTGTTGATATTGCTGCCGGGAACATTTTTTTAAAATGAGATGTGTGGGAAATGATTTTCCCCCTTAAGAAGGCTTTACCCGCTTCCAAAAAAAGATTTGGATCAGTAATGTGAGCTCCATTAGTGGAGGCATACTCTGCCCAAGCATCGTATAGCATTTGACGGAAATCTTCGCTGTCTGCTAAGTAAGAGTGAAAACGCCTTTTGGGCGAGGGTGACAATAGTTTAGTTTTAAGTGAATTTACAATTATGGGGCTATGATCTGATATTACTGTATCGCTTATTTCCGCATCTGAGAGTAGCGAGCTCAGTGTCGGGGAAGCAAAAAAAAGTGTCTATACGCGAGAATGAATTATGCGGGGGGGGGGGAGGTAAAATCGCAATCGGTCGGGTGTGTAAGTCACCAGTGACCTGAAACATATCATTTTTAAAGAGCACCTGTTTTATTGTCGAAAGGCTTCTTTTTTTTCCCTGTAAATATATGCAGTAAACTGATCGACTGAGTTCTAGCGTGCCTGGTTGGGTTGAGTTCTGGTCTGGCTGGCTGGGTTGAGTTTTGGCCTGACTGGTTGGGTTGAGTTCTGGACTGGCTGGCCGGGTTAAGTTCTGGCCTAGCCGGTGGAGTGGAGTTCTGGCCTTTCTGGCTGAGCTGAGTTCTGGCCTGGCTGGCTGGCTTGAGTTCTGGCCCTGCTGGCTTGAGTTTTGGCCTGGCTGGCTTGAGTTCTGGCCTGGCTGACTTGAGTTCTGGTCTGCCTGGCTGGGTTGAGCTCTAGTCTGGCTGGCTGGGTTGAGTTCTGGCCCTGCTGGTTGGGTTGAATTCTGGCCTGAATGGCTGGATTGAGTCCTGTCTTGCCTGGCTGGGTTGAGTTCAGGCCTGGCTGGCTGGGTTGAGGTCTGGCCTAGACGGTGGAGTGGAGTTCTGGCCTTTCTGGCTGAGCTGAGTTCTGGCCTGGCTGGCTGGATTGAGTTCTGGCCTGGCTGGCTGGGTTGAGTTCTGGCCTTGCTGGCTTAAGTTCTGGCCATGCTGGCTTGAGTTCTGGCCTGGCTGTCTTGATTTCTGGCCCTGCTGGCTTGAGTTCTGGCCCTGCTGGCTTGAGATCTGGCCTGGCTGGCTTGAGTTGTGGCCTGGCTGGCTTCAGTTCTGGTCGGTCTGGCTGGGTTGAGCTCTAGTCTGGTTGGCTGGGTTGAGTTCTGGCCTGGCTGGCTGGGTTGAGTTCTGGCCTGGCTGGCTGGGTTGAATTCTGGCCTGAATGGCTGGATTGAGTCCTGGCCTGGGTGGCTGAGTTGAATTCTGGCCTGAATGGCTGGGTTGAATTCTGGCCTGAATGGCTGGGTTGAGTTCAGGCCTGTCTGGCTGAGTTTAGTTCTGGCCCGTTTCGCTGGTTTGAATTCTGGCCTGCTCGGCTGGGTTAAATTCTGGCCTAGAGGGCTCTGTTGAGTTCTGGTATGGCTGGCTGGGTTGAGATATTGACTGGCTGGTTGGGTTGAATTCTGGCCTGTCTGGATTGGTTGAGTTCTGGCCTGGCTGGCTGGGTTTTCACCCTAAAATAGCACTGCAGAGCACCCCCCTTCTTTATAATGTAGAGAGAGGGTGTTTGGCTACAAAGGTAGCCAAGAATGATGCAACTGATTAGAGTCAGCCCAAATGTTATCTTAGAACCGTAAAGCTGCAATGTATGACATTTTTGTTCTTTAACTAGTCTCGGAAGACCTGAAATTTCTCAGGTTCGGTGTTGTTTCTACAACATTGTTGATTGCACTCACTTTTTTTCTTGATGATTTGATTGGCTGAATTCTGCTCAGGAAAAAAAAGAAGCCTTCGACAATAACACAGGTGCTCTTTAAAATTCATATGTTTCGGTTCACTGAGGTTTGGAACCTGCAAATGGCAAGATGGTTAAAGAGCGAGACGTGAGCACATGGAATAATCATCAAGTATAATGTGTTCCTAATGAGGATTCCAGACTGCGAGAGGGAAGAGAGCAGATTACTCAATGTTTTAAATACGCTTGTAATGAGGATAGGCTTTAATTCCTGCTGCCGCACGTGCCGACCGCATGCAAACTGATACTTTGTTCTGGATTAGGAAATTGTCTGATGAGAAAAGCAGGATGGATTCTGGAGGCCTGAAAAGCAATACCACAAAAAAATGAGTTACTTTGTTAAAGTTTAACCCCCCCCCCAGAGTAACCCATGTAAAGTTTTAACAAACTTTGAAGCACATTCCTACCTTTTTCTGCTCTGAGGGAATAGCTGTTCGTTCCACTTTCCAGACCTCTAGGCTCCATGCACACTAGCTGTAAGAGTCCAGGGCTTACTACGCATGCCGCAAGAGGAAATCTGTACCAACTGAGAGTGCGCCAAAGACGCCTCAGTGCGCCAACCCGCACCTGCGCAGAAGACTTGATGGAAAAAGGCAAAATGATGCCCAGGAGGCGCACAGGAAGTGACCTCAGCCTGATGGAAAAAGGCGGGTAATACCCAGGAAGTGCACAGGAAGTGACGTCAAACTTCCTTATATAAGCCCAGCCCAGACACTGCCAAATTGCTGGATTATCTTCAGTCCCCCCTTGTTCCTGTGCTAGTGAGTGATCTGTCTGAAAAACTGAGTGCATGTTTTCTGGGAGTGCCCCTTCGCACAGGACCTGTTGAGGGCCTTGGAACCTGAACTCAAAGACTTTGTGCCACAGACTGCTATCACACACTTTGGTGTGTTGAACGGACTCTTCTGTGGAACTCATTCACAGGAGGACATTGACGGTGCCTGGCGGGTGCTGTGTTGCTTTAAGGACGCTTTATGGTGCGCCAGAAAGCGCCTCATCCACCAGCGGGAGAGGATGTCCATCGAGGACTGTCGCAGACTGGTCCACAGTCTGCTCAGAGACTACCACTTGATGGACTTCAAGAAAGGAAGAGGAGGTCTGAAGATTTCCCCTCCCCCCCCCCTCTCCCCCGTGTATCCTTTGGCAGTTCAAATAAAGCTTCGGGCCTGTGAACTCTTTTCTCCCTCCCCTACCCCACCTTCTCCACCCTCCCCAGCACACCCGTTGCCCATTTGAATGTTATTAGACTGTATGATCGGACTTTTGTGACGTTTTTGAAATAATGCTTTCAGGGTAATGCGGCGTCATGCATGAAGTGATGTTTCGGGGTATTATTACTCTGCACAACACATCAGGCATCATAGCGCAGGATGAATGTCATTTATTTGTATGCTTGGCAATTTATTGTTATGTAGTGTATTTATGCGCTGCGTCGCAGTACAGAATGGAATGTACCCTGTTTAAGTATTTGTTTTTTGTATATTTTCTTGCAAAATAAAGTGTGTGATCTGTCTGAACTTGTTGTGACCTGGAAACCTTTTTTCACTTTTCTTGATTGCTGCTTGCCATTGACCTCGGATTTGTACCTTCCCCATTCTACTTCTTTGTCCCTTTTGTACTCAGCTGCCAGATTGGAACCGACCCCAAGTCTCTGTCTCCATCTCCAGAGGTTTCAAGGACCCGAGGTGAAAGGGAGTCCTCCCCAATACTTCGGTCTCACCTCAGGTACGTGGCCCACGTGACATAAACTCAAAAAAAGCTAGAAAAAAATGCTGGATGAAAAATGCTGATAATAGCATTTTTGTGCCAGCTTCTAGTAGCATTTTAGTAGAGTTTAGAGTTTAGAAGCATTTAGAAGCTTTTAGGAGCAGATAGGAGCATTAACATATTATTAGCGTTTTTGCAGTACATGAAGAAAAGCAGTTACTAGCATTTTAGTAGCATTCAGAAGCCTTTAGGAGCATTCCATGTTTTTTTTCTGCTGGGAAAAAGCTTCAAGAAACTCTACAAAAACTATTTTATTTTTGCTCCTAGACTCTGAAGCTCAAAAAATGCTAATAGCCTAAAGTAGTGTGCGAGGACACATAGGATAACACTATTTAGCTACTAGGAGCAAATAAAATGCTAATAACAGTTTCTAGGAGCTTAAACAAATGCTAGTGTGCATGGAGCCTGAATGAGAGGGTCTGGTTCATAATAACCACCTGGCGCACTCCCAGTGTTCTAATGAAGAAAGTTTCAGCGTCTGCATCCCATTAGAAGTAGCTAACTCCTCAGGAGTATCTCACACACAAAAAAAAAAAATGAAATTCCTATTGCAGGGGAAGCCTAAGTTTGACTTGCATTTGACTTGCATTTTAGTGTAGACTTCTGAGAAAATGAGTTATCCAATCACAGAAGCAGGAAAATTTGTGACAGTTGTGAAGATGTTTAAGGTTTATTGTTTAAGGTGTTTGCACAGCAAGTATTTTAGAAAAAGATCCCCAAGATTCCAGTAAGAACACATACGCTCTTATATTTATACAATATTTGATAATACTGAAGTCCAGCTTTAACTCGTTCCCTGTGACACTAAAACAATTCTAATTATCTTATAAGGTTGGAAACTTGCTTGTTTTTACATAGGAAACTGTCAATAATAGCAAAAAAAATTTTACTGCTCCAGAACTTTAGAAAAAATGAAGCTGCTGACACTGCAATAGAACTGATTGCAGAAGTGAAATGTAAATTAAAGTGCAGCGCTAAGGGATACAAGCAAAAGAAAGCGCAAAAAATTGAATCAAATACTGTAACTAACACTGATAAAAGTGTGGAACATCCAAACATAATACTGATAAATACATACAAAATACGTTTCGTCCACTAAGACGTCATCCGGGGTACAGGGATGATGTCTTAGTGGATGGAACGTTGGGATGTTTTGTGCTGGTTCCATGTTATCGTGCTTCCTACTACCTTCCTTTGTGATCACATATATACAGTGCCTGTATCCATCTATATTGATGTAAGTGCATTACTTATTCAATAAACATATCTGGTTAAGGATTTTATGCTATGTTGGTGTTTTTCCTTCCTCAATCTCTACATGGTTGAGCCTTGGAGTGGAGTGGCTGAATTCCCTTTATGTTGGTTCCTGTGAAGTCCAATCTACTTTGGTTTCTCTGCGCATTTGGCTCCTTGCTGATTGCAAGTAGCCCACTGGATCTGGTAAGAGTATCCAATCGTTTTGTCTGGTGGTGGCTGCACATTCGATGTTAATTTGCACTCCTGGTGGTTTTCTTTTCACAAGAGCACATCGAACTTCTCCCCAGAAGCAGAAGTTTGAATTTATATTGAACTGCTTTTCCACTTTGGTCACCCGCTTCCTCCCTTGGAATCCACATGTTTCCTCACATGCATTTTTACATGGACATTATGATTTATTAATATATATATATTTTTTATGTATTTATCAGTATTATGTTTGGATGTCCTACACTTTTATCAGTATTATGCCGCGTACACACGATCGGATTTTCCGACGGGAAATGTTGGATCTGAGCTTGTGGGCGGCAAGTCCGACCGTGTGTACGCTCCATTGGACATGTGTTGGCGGGCTTTCCGCCAACAAATGTTGGCTAGCAGGCTCCCAAATTTTCCGCCAACAAATGTGTGTCGTCGGACTTTCCGATCGTGTGTACACAAGTCCGTCGGACAAAAGTCCAAAGTACAAACACGCGTGCTCGGAATCAAGGGCGAGCCGGAAGCGCTCGGTCTTGTAAAACTAGCTTTCGCAAATGGAGAGATCACGTGCGTCTTGTACGTCACTACGGTCGTAATTGTTGGCCAATATTTGTGTGAACGTGTGTTCACAAGTTGGAGCCGACATCCTTCGAACAAAATTCCAGGGTTTTGTTGTCGGAAAGTCCGATCGTGTGTACGCGGCATTAGTTATTTGTTTGAATATTGTGCACTTTTATTTGTTTGTATCCCTTAGCGCTGCACTTTCATTTACATTTTACATAGGGACTGTAGACACAGGAATTGCTGTGTCTGTCAGGGGTGTAGATAAGGAGGGGGATAGGGGGGACCCAAACTCTCTCCCCTAGAGCATCGACGGTGCAGCAACTAGTGCTAATGCTGACAGCCGCGCTCTGCACCCAAAGCAGTAGTCACTCCCACAGCCTGTCAGTTTAGTGCGAGGAGGATGGTCTATCGTGATGGTCACAGACCTGGGAATGCATTACTATGTTAGGGACTTGTCTAATATATTCAGGTAACATTGGTCTTCTTTTTCCTCTTTTTTCCATTTATCTCTCACCCGCTGTGTAGGTCATCCCTTCTTACCCTATACAACACCAATTCTCCATCATTGTTGGTGCCAATATTTTTCCAGGCATAATTTAGGTTTTTCTACACTTTGGTCTTTGTTCTCTTTTTCTCTTTTTGCGTCTCCTGCTCAGCTTCTTGTCTTTATGCATCTACGAGTACGGCCCATACAACAGCCTCCACAATTACATTAAAAGTCCCCCATACATACATTATATTCATTATTTTCAAATGCAAGCCACATTGGGCATTTTTTATCATTTTTTGAATCCATTATTTGATGCCTATTCGGTTTCAATACATCCCTTGAAACTCATGCATCCCCATATACTCTCCCCCTTTTTTTAGATTTGCCCATGGATACATCCAGACCACAGACCAGATGTCTTTCTGTCAGTCCGTGCCGTGCGTCCTTGTTCCGTCCCGCTGCGTTCCCGGTTGCAAAGCCCCCTCAGCTCCCGAACTGGCAATGCTTGTGGCCGCCATCTTGGCATCCAGTGTTTTTGGTTACCAAGCCCAGCTGATTGGTAGGTATGAGGCCTTTATTTTATTGACCTCACTTGCCAACCACTTTTCTTGCCCCGACCCATCCAATGAACTACATATATTTACTACCTTAATATTTTTTGTTATAGAAAAAACCTACCATGCATCTGCCCCTGATGAGCTAGAACAGACTCGCGAAACGCGTAGGGCACCATCGATGCTATCCGCATGCCCACTCTGCTGGGTATCCGCAGTTGGCCATACCATGTCCACACATTGCTGCCACTTATGTTTATGTAATTTCAATGTTAGGTGATGTATAATGTATTTACTGGTTTTAATGTTTCATCATGGATCTTGCTACTTTTTATGGATGTACTAACCGATTGCAGTGTAATTGTATTTCTTTTTTACCTATGCTGTTAACTAGGCTATTATGCCGGGTAATGCACACTTATTGCTGTTCCCATTTGTTTATACAGCCTTTGTATCAATAAATCAATTTTTATTGCAGTTTGTATATACGTGTGCCTATCCCTCCCACCTCACTCAAAGTCCCAACGGGCTAGCTTTCTTCGTTCTTTTGTAACATTTAGGGATGGAGGTGTCAGAGGGTTCTCCCCAGACCATAACCCCTTTTTCTCTCCGTTTAGTGCGAGGAGGGAGCCTTCTCCTCCGTGGCTCCAGACACATAGTTACATAGTTACATAGTTACATAGTATTCCATAGTAGGCGAGGTTGAAAAAAGACACAAGTCCATCAAGTCCAACCTATGGACCAAACCGAAGGAGAACTTCCCTTGTTCTGAATCTGAACTGCCCCGGTCTGGTAAGTGTGTTTTATGGAGGGCTGTACTGGGGGGTCGGGGCTGTACTGAAAATTGTCGCTCTTCTTTTGTTTATAGCGCAAAAAGAAACGCAGAGGTGATCAAATATTACCAAAAAGAAAGCTCTATTTGTGGGGAAAATAGGACATCAATTTTGCTTGGGTACGTCGCACGACCGCGCAATTGTCAGTTAAAGCTACGCAGTGCCGTATCGCAAAAAATGGCCTGGTCACCAAGGGGGTAAGACCTTCCGGGGCTTAAGTGGTTGAACACTTCTGACCCCCGCTAAACCTAATATTTTTTCTCTGGGTCCCCAAGACTGAACCACTCATCCCAGGGAAAAAATAAAATAATTTTACGTCCCCGGCGTCTGTGCAAACATCGCACTCTCCGCTGTGTACAGCTGCAAACAGAAGCAAACATTTTCAGGCAACATTAAATATTTTCTACTACAGAAAAAACTAAAAATAAATTCCGGAATAACGGAGCATGATGGGTAATAAATACCGTTCACGAGAGCGACTATCTCAGCATCCTGCGCTATCATATCAAATTTGTCACAGACAGGAGTTATATTTTAGGAGCGTATTAGCGTCTGGGTGGTGTCAAGTGAAAATACGTCTTGCGCTATCTATGTTGGTTCATCTAATAATGATTCGATTTTTTTTTTTTTGTTTATTTTTGGGGGGGGGTGGCAATAAATAAAAAGCGCAGTGCCTCATATGTTCTTAAAGACGGACACCGCAGTCCTATAAATGTGAAATATTCGCCATGTTACCGAACGTTTCCTGGAAATAAAATTGATTCATACGGTGTGAACTTTGTGAGTCTGCGCATGATTACTTTGAAAGTTTAAAATCCAAATGATCTTCATAAATCTACTTCACACTCCCTTGTGTAGGAGTGTAGGCAACCTTCCGATCGTCTTACGCTAACCTTGGTATTCACAGTTACATTTTCATAGCTGGAAACAATCTACAGTGGCTTGAAAAAATATTCATACCCCTTGAAATTCCCCACATTTTCTCATGTTACAAACAAATACATAAATGTGTTTTATTGGGATTTTATGTGATAGACCAACACAAAGTGTCACATAATTGTGAAGTGGAAGGAAAATGATAAATGATACAAATAAATATGTGAAAAGTGTGGGGGGGGGGCATTTGTATTCAGCCCCCTTTACTCTGGTACCCCTAACTAAAATCTAGTGGAACCAATTGGCTTCAGAAGTCACCTAATTAGTAAATAGAGTCCCCCTGTGTGTCATTTAATCTCAGTATAAATACAGCTGTTCTGTGAAGCCCTCGGAGGTTTGTTAGAGAACCTTAGTGAACAAACAGCATCATGAAGGCCAAGGAACACACCAGACGGGTCAGGGATAAAGTTGTGGAGAAGTATAAAGCAGGGTTAGGTTATAAAAAAATCTCCCAAGCTTTGATCATCTCACGGAGCTCTGTTCAATCCATCATCGGAAAATGAAAAGAGTATGGCCCAACCGCAAACCTACCAAGACATGGCCGTCCACCTAAACTGACCGGCCGGGCAAGGAGAGCATTCATCAGAGAAGAGCCAAGAGGTCCATGGTAACTCTGGAGGAGCTGCAGAGATCCACAGCTCAGGTGGGAGAATCTGTCCACAGGACAACTATTAGTCGTGTTCTCCACAAATCTGCCCTTTATGGAAGAGTGACAAGAAGAAAGACATTGGAGAAAGAAAGTCATAAGAAGTCCTGTTTGTAGTTTGTGAGAAGCCATGTGGAGGACACAGCAAACATGTGGAAGAAGGTGATCTGGTCACATGAGACCAAAATTCAACTTTATGGCCTAAAAGCAAAACGCTATGTGTGGGGAAAACTAACACTGCACATCACCCTGAACACACCATCCCCACCGTGAAACATGGTGGTGGCAGCATCATGTGGTGGGGATGCTTTTCTTCAGAAAGGACAGGGAAGCTGGTCAGAGTTGATGGGAAGATGGATGGAGACAAATACAGGACAATCTTAGAAGAAAACCTGTTAGAGTCTACAAAAGACTTGAGACTGGGGCGGAGGTTCACCTTCCAGCAGGACAACGACCCGAAACATCCAGCCAGAGCTACAATGGAATGGTTTAGATCAAAGCATATTCATGTGTTAGAATGGCCCAGTCACAGTCCAGACCTAAATCCCATTGAGAATCTGTGGCAAGACTTGAAAATTGCTGTTCACAGACGCTCTCCATCCAATCTGACAGAGCTTGAGATATTTTACAAAGAAGAATGTGCAGAAATGTCCTCTCTAGATGTGCAAAGCTGGTAGAGACACCCCCAAAAAGACTTGTAGAGAAAGGGGGTTCTACAAAATATTGACTCCGGGGGGCGCCGTACAAATGCCTCCCCCCCACACTTTTCACATATTTATTTGTATCATTTATCACTTTCCTTCCACTTCACAATTATGTGACACTTTGTGTTGGTCTATCACATAAAATCCCAATAAAATACATTTATGTTTTTGGTTGCAACATTGAGAAAATGTGGGAAATTTCAAGGGGTGTGAATACTTTTTCAAGGCACTGTAACTGCCCCGATAATATCAGTTTCACTGAGCGTAACCACTGCTGGCAAATAAGGGGAAGGTGCAGAGTAAGGGATCGGACAGGACTAATAGTGGTCCTATATTTAGGGCCTATTCACACCCGCCTGGCAAAGGAATTGAGGTTGGGGGATAGCGAGAGGGGGAAGAGGGGGGAGAGGGAGGGGGAGGGTGGTTGGAGGAGGGTTGAAGGTGGAGAGAGAGAAAGAGTTGGGAATAGGAGAAGGGGAAAAGGGGATGGGGGAGAAAAAAAGGGGGTGAGAGGGAGAAGTGGGAGAGAGGGGATAGGAGGTGGGGAGAGGGAGAGCAAGGGAGGAGTGCAGAGAGAGGGATAAAGAGAGACCAAGAGGAGGGGGGAGAATGGGGAGATTGGGGTGGGAAGTTAGAGCAGAGATACTGGGGGGAGGCAAGAAGGGGGAGAGAATATGAGAGGAGAGAGAGAGAGAAAAGGGGGAAGGGAAGGCTGAGAAATATTATGTAAGAGGGGAGAGAAAGCGAGAAGGGAGAGCAAGAGGGGGAGAAGGGGGAGAGAGAGGAAGAGAGAGAGAGAGAGAGAGAGAGAGAGAGAGAGAGAGAGAGAGAGAAGAGAGAGAGGAAGAGAGAGAGGAAGAGAGAGAGAGGAAGATAGAGAGGAAGCGAGAGAGGGAGAGAGATAGGAAGAGAGAGAGGAAGAGAGAGGGGAAGAGAGAGGGGAAGAGAGAGAGAAAGAGAGAAAGAGGAAGAGAGATAGGAAGAGAGAAAGAGAGAGAGAGAGAGAGAGAGAGAGAGAGAGAGAGAGAGAGAGAGGAAGATAGAGGGGAAAAGAAAAATGAAAAAGAGAGAGGAAGAGAGAGAGAGGAATAGAGAGAGGAAGAGAGAGTGGAGGAGAGAGGGCAAGCAAGAGAGAGGGGAAGAGAGAGGAAGAGAGAGCGGAATAGAGAGAGAGGAAGAGAGAGGGAGAGAGAGGGAGAGAGAGCAGAAGAGAGAGGAAGAGAGAGAGCAAGAGAGAGAGGAAGAGAGAGAGAGAGAAAGAGAGAGAGAGAGAGAGAGAGAGGAAGAGAGAGAGGAAGAAAGAGAGTGAGAGGAAGAGAGAGGAAGAGAGAGAGGAATAGAGAGCAGAAGAGAGAGAGAGGAAGAGAGAGAGAGAGAGAGAGAGAGAGAGAGAGAGAGGAAGAGAGAGAGCAAGAGAGAGAGGAAGAGAGAGGAAAAGAGAGAGGAAGAGAGAGGAATAGAGAGCGGAATAGAGAGAGAGAGAGAAAGAGAGAGAGAGGAAGAGAGAGAGGGGGGGAGAGAGAGAGAGGGGAAGAGAGAGGGGAAGAGAGAGAGGAAGAGAGAAAGGAAGAAAGAGAGTGAGAGGAAGAGAGAGTAAGAGAGAGAGGAATAGAGAGCAGAAGAGAGAGAGAGGAAGAGAGAGGGAGAGAGAGAGAGGAAGAGAGCAGAAGAGAGAGGAAGAGAGAGAGCAAGAGAGAGTGGAAGAGAGAGGAAGAGAGAGGAAGAGAGAGATGAAAGAGAGGAAGAGAGAGATGAAGAGAGAGATGAAGAGAGAGGAAGAGAGAGAAGAGCGAATCCTTGGGTGATCACGCTCACTTACTGTAATGACTATTAGGACTATACACTACCTCCCTATCTATTCCTCTCCACAGCATTAGGGGAGGTGTTCCGTAGTCCACAAAGAAAGCAAGTAACAGTGTAACTGTCCTGGTGACATTGATTTCAGCAGTGAGGAAAATCTTTAACAGCCAGAAATAAAAGTGCTCTTTCAGTTAAGTTGAGGCAGCGCTTGGATTTTTGTTGTTTGGGAAGTAGAAGAAAGGTGTTGGGATCTTTTATAGCAGTAGGTAATCTTAGTGCACATCCACTGAGTCTGGGCCTAGCCACTTAATGCACTTTGGCAGCATAGTTCCCGTTGCCCCATGACTAAGCTTCAGGGGGTGAGCGAAACGTGTTGGGAGCGTGGCATGGTCAGAGTCCAGAGTCCATCCATTCCTTGGATGTGCGGCCCTAGGGGATACCCCTTCTTTTTTAAACCACTACAGGGGCCAGGACGGTCTTCTCAAAGAAGTTGAGGACCCATTCTAACCAGCAGCAACTATGGGGGGGGGGGGTACTACACTTACTACACTTAGGCCCCATTCACACCTGAGCGTTTTTTAGCTTGAAGCTCCAAAACGCTGGAGGGGGGAAAAAAAATCAATGATTCTCTATGGAGACGGATCACCACTCCAAAACGCCTGAAGCCAAACAAGTTCATAGAGCTTTTTTTGATGCTCAAATCGGGCAGATTTGGGCGTTTTTGGCATGTTTGTATTCACTTAGAAATTAATGGAAACACGCCATTCGCGTTTTTGCGCAATTTGCTGCTCAAATGAACAAAAGTACAAAATAAAATAGTAATAATATATGAATAAATGTAAAATAAATGTAAAATAACTAAAAATCATCATAAATAAGTAGAATTAATGAATTAAATGTAATAATACATGAATAAATAATAATTAACCTCTAACCTTAAAAAATAATAAATACATTATTAATAATAATAATAATAATAATAATAATAATAATAAAACAACAAGAAAAACAAAGAGACTCCAATAAAAAAATACAATATTATTATTAATAATAATAATAATAATAATTATTATTATTTATTTTGTGTTAGGATTAGGGTGTTTAGTTATTTAGTATTATTTTTATTTTTTTGAGGGTAAGGGTTAAAGTTAAGGGCTAATTATTATTTATTTATTGTTACTTAGTATTCATTTATTTAATTTTTTTATATATGATTTTTATATTTATTTTAAATTTAGTTATGCATTAATAAAATAAATAAAATAAAATAAAATAACTCTAACCCCAACTCCTGATCGTAACCCTTACCTAAACTGAACTCAAACCCCTTACCCTAATGAAAAAACATTATAATAAATGAATAATAATAAAAGAAGAAATAAAAGCTAATGAAAAAGCTGTAATGCCCTGTACACACGAGCGGAATTTCCATCGGAAAAATCTTGGATGGTTTTTCGCTCAAGCTTGGCTTGCATACACACGGGTCACACAAAAGTGCTCTGAACTTTCGACCATCAAGAACGCGGTGACGTACAACACTACGACGAGCCGAGAAAATAAATGAAGTTCAATGCTTCCGAGCATGCGTCGAATTGTTTCCGAGCATGCGTGATTTTTTTGTGTGTCCAAATTGCATACAGACGATCGCTTTTTCGGATAGGAACTTTTTCCGACCGAAAAAAAGAGAAGCTGCTCCCAATATTTTGCTGGCTGGAATTCCGCCAGCAAAAGTCCAATGGAGCATACACAGCACACTGTCGCATTTTCCGACCAAAAAGCTCTCATCTGAGTTTTGCTGGCGGCATTTCCGATCGTGTGTACGGGGCATTAGGGTTAGGGTGTTTAGTTATTTATTATTATTTTTATTTTTTTGAGGGGAAAGGGTTAACCTTAAGGGCTAATTATCATTTATTTATTGTCACTTAGTATTCATTTATTTAATTTATTATTTTTATATATGATTTTTATTTATTTGTGTATTTATTTTACATTTATTTATTCATGTATTATTATTCGTATACTAATAAATAAAATAAAAAAAATAAATAAAATAATAATAAATAACCCTAACCCCAACTCCTAATCCTAACCCTAACCTAAACTGAACTCGAACCCCTTACCCTAATGAAAAAAACATTATAATAAATGAATAATAATAAAAGAAGAAATAAAAGCTAATGGAAAAGTTAAAAGCTAAAAAAGCTGAAATACCTAGCAACAAATGATGCAACAGATAACAGTTTTCTCTATTGGCTAAAAAAAACCCAAAAACGACAAAGCCCAAAAAACGCTGCAGGATACAAACAGGCAAAGTCATGCAAAACGCGCATAAAAAACATGCGGAAAAACTCCGGAAAAGCGCTCAAAGACGCTACGCTCAGGTGTGAACGCAGCCTTATACAGTGATGTCATCAGTGGGCCTTTGTGCTGCTCTATGCAGGGAAGGCTGGTGGCGGCCATCTTCATACGCTGTCGTAGTGGGAAGGACGTTCTTTTTAAATCGGACGATATGTTGCAAAAAGCAAAAAAAAATTCTTCTGCTATAAATAGTTGCGTGCCGCCTCCGCCACAAAATTAAAATTGTGCATTCAGGCAGTCACAGCCCTCAGGAAAGAATACAAATCACACCGAACAATTGCGCTATAGATTGCATTTTTCGACTAGTTGGCGTTCTCGCTTCCCACATCGGAGCGTATGAAATTGCTGGCGCTGTTTTCTTTAATGTGCAGTTCTGGGGATAACAGGGATTTCACAGATGGAGGAGGATGGATAGGAAGGTGTAGGATGACTCGAATTCTGAGCCGCCGCCGCCGCCGCCGCCGCCGCCGCTCAGATTGCACCGCTCCATCCCCTCACAATGACTGGTTATTGGAGGGACAGATAATAGCAGTGTCCGCGGAGGGAAGAGCGGCGTCGGCTGAATATTAAGTAACGGAATACCGAGAACGCACTTTTCCAGGATTTTACACGCTGGGAACGTAAGCGCAATCTAACCTGAGAGAGCCAATAAAAATAAACATTGACGCGGGCCGAGTGCCGGAATCGACTTCCTCATAATGACTCCTCTAGATTTTATTCCGGAGAATCGGAAATGAGCCGGCTACGGCGTATCCTCCCAAGGTCTGGTGTTAAAGGGGAGCCCTGGCCGTCCTTTCGGTCTGGCACAGTAGGGATGCATCGATAGCGTTTTATTTATTTTTTTACGAGGACCGATACTTTATTTTAATTTTATTTTTTTAGCACTCACCGATATCAATTACTGATACCTACTGGTTTTGTTTACACTTCAGCTGTCAACAAATGTTTACAAAGCATTGAAAATTTATTGACAAATGAAATATATATTTTTTTGTTTTTTTTTTGTTTTACATTTTGCGCTTTTTTTAATGTGAAATGTCTGACTATATCTTAACTACTTCTAATTTTTTTGCTAGAAAATTACTCTGAACCCCCAAACATTATTTATGTTCTTTTTAGCAGAGACCCTAGGGAATAAAATGGCTGCAACATTTTATTTCACATTGTCAGGTTTTTTTTTTGGGGAGGGAAAAAACTGTTTTATGAATTAAAAAAAAAAAAACTGTAAAGTTAGCCCCCTTTTTATTTATAATGTGAAAGATGAAGTTATGCCGAATAAATAGATACCTAACGTGTCATGCTTGAAAATTGCGCACACTTGTGGAATACTGATGTGACAGACTCACCCAGGACAGAGGCTTTTGGAGCCTCTTGCCTACTGACTATGGGCCCTGGCATTTGGGGGAGCTACAAGCATTTAGGAAGGTATTCTGTAATGCAAAAGGACATTATTAAGGAGGCCATGATGGTCTCGGCCAGCTTGGGACCCATATAGCAGATGTATGTGAAAGGAATGCTGATTAATGAGATCTGGAAAGCCCTGGGCCTCCTGTTGTCTACTAGTGTGGCTTCTAAGAGTCTTTCACCCATTGTTGTTTGTGCTAATTAACCCTGCTATTGTATGAAGGAGTTCTGTGTTGATGTTTATGATAATGTGTAATGTAATAATGTGTAGTCAGTGAGCTAGGAGACGTGAAGTCTACCCTGAAAGGTCATATCTCTGAGTCGCCTCGTCTGGGTAAATGATTAGATAACTAGCTCATGTTAATTAGGTTTCTGGTTACAGTTTTTATTGTAATCCTGCTGTATATATTTGTGTGTCATCTCAAATAAATCAGTTCATGTTCAGCAACTATCAAGTATCGTCTTGTTTTGTGCTTGTGAGCGGTTGGAATATCTGATCTCTATATTCAGACTGGGAGGAAGCGGTATACTGACGGAAGCACTCAAGCGGAGTGTGGGACGTTTCGTTACAGGCGGCAAACTTCGGTACTTAAAAATCTCCATAGGCAGCGCTTTATATATTTTTTTTACCTGTTTACAGTTGCAGAGGAGGTCTTGGGATAAAATGTATTGCTCTAACGTTTGCGGCGATACCTCACATGTGTGGATTGAATGCTGTTTACATATGCAGGCGCGACGTACGTATGCGTTCGCTTCTGCGCGTGAGCTCGCTGGGACGCTTTAAATTCTTTTTATTGTTTATTTTATTTTCATTGTTTTATTTTTACACTTTCCCTTTACATTTTTATTTTTTTAAATCACTTTTATTTCAATTACAAGGAATGTAAACATCCCTTGTGATGGGAATAGGGTATGACAGGTCCTCTTTATGGAGACATTTGGGGTCAATAAGACCCCATTATATCTCCTCCAGGCTGGAGAACGTGAGAAAAAAAAAACACACAGGAGGATCTCGGCTTTCCAGCTGAGTACATGGAAGTATTTACAACTGCCAGGCCGGGCGTGACGTCATAACGTCTCGCCGGGGCCTCCAAGAGTCATAGAAATGACCGGGGACCATCTGTTTCTCGGAAACTACTGCAGGAAATCTCATCATTGTGGGAGGGGCAGAGACACAAATTACTGGGGGAAATACCATAATTGTGGGAGGGGCAGAGACACAAACTACTGCAGGAAATCTCATCATTGTGGGAGGGGCAGAGACACAAACTACTGCAGGAAATCTCCCCATTGTGGGAGGGGCAGACACACAAACTACTGCAGGAAATCTCACTATTGTGGGAGGGGCAGAGACACAAACTACTGCAGGAAATCTCCCCATTGTGGGAGGGGCAGAGACACAAACTACTGCAGGAAATCTCATCATTGTGGGAGGGGAAGACACACAAACTACTGCAGGAAATCTCCCCATTGTGGGAGGGGCAGAGACACAAACTACTGCAGGGAAATCTCCCCATTGTGGGAGGGGCAGAGACACAAACTACTGCAGGGTAATCTCCCCATTGTGGGAGGGGCAGAGACACAAACTACTGCAGCAAATCTCCCCATTGTGGGAGGGGCAGAGACACAAACTACTGCAGGAAATCTCCCCATTGTGGGAGGGGCAGACACACAAACTACTGCAGGGAAATCTCCCCATTGTGGGAGGGGCAGGTACACAAACTACTGCTGGGAAATCTCATCATTGTGGGAGGGGCAGAGACACAAACTACTGCGAAGAAATCTCCCCATTGTGGGAGGGGCAGAGACACAAACTACTGCTGGGAAATCTCATCATTGTGGGAGGGGCAGACACACAAACTACTGCAGGAAATCTCCCCATTGTGGGAGGGGCAGAGACACAAACTCCTGCGGGGAAATCTCACCATTGTGGGAGGGACAGACACACTAACTACTGCAGGAAATCTACCCATTGTGGGAGGGGCAGAGACACAAACTACTGCTGGGAAATCTCATCATTGTGGGAGGGGCAGAGACACAAACTACTGCAGGAAATCTCCCCATTGTGGGAGGGGCAGAGACACAAACTACTGAAGGAAATCTCCCCATTGTGGGAGGGGCAGACAGACAAACTACTGCAGGGAAATGTCCCCATTGTGGGAGGGGCAGAGACACAAAATACTGCAGAGAAATCTCATCATGTATTTCCTCACACTGATTTGGCCTTTAAGATATTTGTAGTGCATATACCATCGTAGCTGGGTAACACTTTGATATATAGAGAGAGATAACTGGAGTGAAGAACAAGCGCGGGTGAAGCCGTACATCAAAGGCGCTCCAAGAGTCTGAACGCCCACTGGCGTTTTATTTATAGAATCATTTCATTACTGTAGCTATTCATCCAGGGAGTGGTTGTGTGCGCCAAATTGATGCTTTGATGGGATTTTTCATGGCAATAAAAACTGTAACTGATCTAATAATAGTGAGCTCGGGTTCCAATAGGCGACACTGGATGTAATGTACAGATATTACATTGAGCAGCCTGGGCATTGTGTCTGGTGCCGGGCGAGTGTTCAGTGGGAGGTGCTCATGTGCAAAGCGTCATTATGACGGGCAGATACACCCCAAAAACAATGGAGGAAAAGATGTTGGCTCTTCTTCATGTGCTGATAGATTCCCCGCCTCCGGGTCACAGCACCAGTACCAGGACAGGGTCAGCCAGCGAGGGAAGATGCCAAACGGCCTCACTCCTCAATGATTTGTTATGCAATAAAATACTTTTAAAAAAATATATTTAACCGCTTGCCGACCGCCGCACGAACATTTACGCCGGGCACGGATAGGCAGATGGGCGTACAGGTACGTCCCTTTAAATTTACCCCCGTGTGGTCGCGCGTGCGCCGCCGCCGGCACGCCCCCGCGACCCTGCCGCGAGCTCCGTGAGTGTGATCGCAGGTCCCGCGGACTCGGATACCCGCGATCGTCTCACAGAGAGGAAGAACAGGGAAATGCTGCTGTAAACAAGCATTTCCCCGTTCTGCCTAGTGACAGGACAATGATCACAGCTCTCCCTGTAATTGGGAGCGGTGATCAGTGTCCTGTCACACACAGCCCCCTTACAGTTAGAATCACTCCCTAGGACACAGTTAACCCCTGCAGCGCCCCCTCCTGGTTAACCCCTTCACTGCCAGTCACATTTACACAGTAATCAATGCATTTTTAATCGCACTGATCGCTGTATGAATGTGAATGGTCCCAAAATAGCGCCAAAAGTGTCTGATGTGTCCGCCATAATGTCGCAGTCACAATAAAAATCGCTGATCACCGCTGCTACTAGTAAAAAAAAAATTATTAATAAAAATGCCATAAAGCTATCCCCTATTTTGTAGACGCTATAACTTTTGCGCAAACCAATCAACAAACGCTTTTTGAGTTTTCTTTTTACCAAAAATATGTAGGAGAATACGTATCGGCCTAAACTGAGGAAAAAAATGTTTTTTATATATATTTTTTGGGGATATTTATTATAGCAAAAAGTTAAAAACAATGTGTTTTTTTCAAAATTGATTATAGCGCAAAGAATAAAAACCGCAGAGGTGATCAAATACCACCAAAAGAAATCTCTATTTGTGGGAAAAAAAGGACGTCAATTCTGTTTGGGAGCCACGTCGCACGACCGCGCAATTGTCAGTTAAAGCGACGCAGTGCTGAATCGCAAATGGTGCTCTGGTCTTTGGCCAGCCAAATGGTCCGGGACTGAAGTGGTTGACAAAGGTAAAACAATTCACTCACAGCTGCCCCTCCTGGACCCCCCACCCCACCCCACCCCCAAGTGTATAAATATATTACATGAGCAACAAGTGGATATCTGTTCAAGTGCCACTAAAACTGGCGCCATGAAGGAGGTGTGGCTTTCTTTGATCATTCTGCATTCCCATTGTCTAAGGTGGTGTGTCGGGGTGAGCTGGTGCGGCACAGTGGATTTGGTCACGCTCTACCTGTGTTACCTGTCTGCGATCATCACCCCTCCCCCTTCTCCCCTTCTTCCAGCTCATCCTCCCAAGGTAATTTCACCCTTGCCGGAGGTCCAGAAATTACTGCAAGAAATTCTCACCATTGTGGGAGGAGCAGAGACACAAAATACTGGGGGGAATCTCACCATTGTGGGAGGAGCAGAGACACAAAATACTGGGGGGAATCTCACTATTGTGGGAGGGGCAGAGTCACAAACATGTACATTTTTCCATTGGAAATGGCAAAAGCACAAACTACTGTAGGAAAATCCTCATACTTCCTTCTTACCTACCTTACTCTTTCCTCTTCCTTCCTTCCTTCCTTTTATCCTTCCTTCCTTCCTTCCTTCCTTCCTTCCTTTTTTCCTTCCTTCCTATCCTCGATTTTCATACTTTCCTTCCTCTCCCCTCCCTCCCTTCCTTCCTATCCCTGATTTTCCTTCCTTCCTTCCTTCCTTCCTTCCTTCCTTCCTTCCTTCCTTCCTTCCTTCCTTCCTCTATAATCCCTCCACCTTTCCCTCTTTACTGCTCCTCTCCCTCCTTCTTCCTCTCCCCTCCCTTTCTTCCCTTCTTCCTCTCCCCCCTTCCTTTCTCTCCCTGATTTTCCTACCTTACTTCCTTTCTTCCTTCCTCTCCCCTCCCTTCCTCTCTCCTTCCTTTTTTCCTTTCTGTCACCTCTCTTCCTTGTTTCCCTCCTTACTTTCTTCCTTCTTCTCTCCTTCCTTACTACCTTTCTTCATTCCTTCCTCTCATCTCATCACCCTCCATCTCTCCCTCCCTTCCTTCCTCTCCCCTCCTTTCCTTCCTCTCACCTCCCTCTATCTCTCTCTCTCCTTTCCTCACTCCTCTCTTCTTTCCTCTCGCCTCCCTCTCCCTCATGCTTCCTTCCTTTCTCTCCCCTCCCTTCCTTCTTCTTTCTTTCTTTCTTTTCTCTCTCTCTCCTTCCTTCCTTCCTTCCTTCCTTCCTTCCTTCCTTCCTTCCTTCCTTCCTTCCTTCCTTTCTTCCTTCCTTCCTCTTGTCTCCCTCCATCACTCCCTCTTTTCTGCTCCTCTCCCTCCTTTCCTTCCTTCCTTCCTTCCTTCCTTCCTTCCTTCCTACCTTCCTTCCTTTCTTCCTCCCTTCCTTCCTCTCCCCTCCTCTCTCCTTCTTCCTTCCTTCCTTCCTTCTTTCTTCCTTCCTTCCTTCCTTCCTTCCTTCCTTCCTTCCTTCCTTCCTTCCTTCCTCTCCCCTCCCCTCCTCTCTCCTTCCTTTCTCTCCCCTCTCTTCCTTCCTTCCTCTCGTCACCCTCCATCTCTCCCTTCTGCTTCCCTCCCTCACTCCCTCCCCTCCCTTCCTTTTTTCCTCCTCTGTCCTTCCTTCCTTCCTCTCACCTCCCTCTATCTCTCCCTCCTTTCCTCTCGCCTCCCTTCTTTCCTCTCCTCTTCCTTCCTTGTTTGTTATTATCTAATAATTCTAATAAGACCTTTTAGTGCTTCGTATTTATCTATGTTATTTTACATACAGGAAATGTATACACATTGATATTTAATTCCATGGCCGTAGTGGGATTTCCAATGTTTGGGGACCTCTAGAAGTAGTTGGAGATAATTTCCCAGTGCTGGTAGCAATGTTCCGGTACAAAGTATCCTCCTCTATAACACGTCTTTCACTGGCGGTTGTTGGTTGTAGCAGTTTTTCCTCCATGTTTTTGTCATTTTTTTATCTCTTGTGTGTTCCCGAGCATCTGTGCAGACAGACCGAGCGCCATCACTCCCCATGCAGCCATCATTCCTCATGCAGCCATAAAATTGATGTCCCTTTATATAAAGCCATTTTCTAAAGCCCGGTGATTTCACGTACGGCGGCACTATCCCGATAATTCCTCCATCTCCTCCACCCGTCTCTCTTCATTTTACATTTATGTTCCATGCTATCATGTATCTTTGATAGATTGATCTTTGGATTGAAATGGCTTTCATTTTGAACTCATTAAACTCTCCATGTTCCTGAGAGGGCCGTGTTCTTCTCCGGTATTATTATTATTGCTCCCAGATCAGTCCATCAAAAACACGGTATGGAGGAGGTCATCTGGGGACACACCGGAATTTAACCCCTTCGTGGCCATTGGGGAACTTGGTGCCTTTGTCACCTGAGCATGTGAAGGCTTTGGGGTGACCAAAGATGGACCATAGATGGGCAGATATCTCCAGGAAATGGACGGCTGTGGAGATAACCGATCATCTTCGCATCATTGCAGATGATGCAGATGTGCGTTTTTGGGTCCAGTTCAGGTTGAATTCGGGCAAAAATTCAGACCTGAATCTCACCTAAACTTGTGAACAGAAACGCACCGGACCCTAGGCATGAAACCGCAGCCACACATATGTGAACCCGGCCTAAGTGGCAGAGGAGAGGCCACATTACCATATACAAGTGGCAGTCAATAAGGGATCATTGGACCAAATCAATTTTTTTGCTTTTTTTTATCTGTAGCTGGCTGCTACATTTAGCTGCAGATTTGTCTGCCTTCCCCTCCCCCGCCTACATTGTTAGGCTGGGAGCCAGAGCAGCCTGTGTAAAATTCTCTTCTCATGCTGGCTGTGTGAGACTCCCCCCCCCCCCCCCCCCCAGCTCAACCCTCCCTTCATGGCAGCAGAGCAAAGGACCAGGGAGCAGGAGAGCTAGCCAAGCAATCTCATAGACTATAATGCAGAGAGCTAGATATCATGGGAGATGTAGTCCAAAATGGCTTCTCTATAATGCAGGATTTGACTTTCTGAACTACAAATCCAGATAGGCTTTGAGACTCAGGAGGGGCAGAAGGAGGAGGACACGCACGCTGGTGCATGTAGTCCCTTGGAGATGCTGCTACATTGTGTGGGATGGCTGCAGAACTACAAATTCCAATAGACTTGGGGTTCATGGAGGAGACAAGGGGATTTTCTTTGGGAGTTTGGGACGTGGAGCCAGACCAGGGGAAGGAAGCAGACATTCAGGGAGAGTGCTGAACCCTAGGGCACTCACCCACCCGTGTGGCCTACTCGCCTGGATCCACAGCCATATGGAGCAAGTTTGCTGGTCATCATCTGCAGCCATACAGAAGGGGTTCGCCGGTGCTCAAGCCACCAAGGGACCACCCCACCACTGGTAACCACAGCTGAAGTGCAGGATTGGTGAGAGGGTTGTCAGCCCACCAAACACTTTGCACCACAAAACCAAGCAAGACAAAACCAAGCAAGACTCCAGCTAACACAGTTTGCCATCCAGTTCCTTAGACACTACCATACTTATGCAGCGTACCACATCAGCTGTTCTGGATTACCCTGTTAGCTCAGATCCACCTAACCCCTCCCTGCACTTGCTGATTGCCCTCTTCATTTCTATTAAGCCTTATTACTCCTGCCAGAGCTCACCTCAAGTCCTTATCTTCTTGAACTAGGAGAATCTGGAAGCCACTCAGCATCACCATTAGGGCACCACCAAAAGGGCCCCAACCACACCGGCAAAAATAACTATTATACAGTGCCTTAAACATTTTCTCATGTTACAACCAAAAACATAAATGTATTTTATTGGGATTTTATCTGATGGACCAACACAAAGTGGCACATAATTGTGAAGTGGAAGGAAAATGATAAATTATACAAATAAATATGTGAAAAGTGTAGGGGGGGCATTTGTATTCAGCCCCCTTTACTCTGATACCTCTAACTAAAATCTAGTGGAACTAATTGCCTTCAGAAGTCACCTAATTACTAAATAGAGTCCACCTCTGTGTAATGTAATCTCAGTATGAATACAGCTGTTCTGTGTAGTCCTCAGAGGTTTGTTAGAGAACCTTAGTGAACAAACAGCATCATGAAGTCCAAGGAACACACCAGACAGGTCAGGGATACAGTTGTGGAGAAGTATAAAGCAGGGTTAGGTTATAAAAAAAATCTCCGAAGCTTTGAACATCTCACGGAGCTCTGTTCAATCCATCATCGGAAAATGGAAAGAGTATGGCACAACTGCAAACCTACCAAGACATGGCCGTCCACCTAAACTGACCGGAGTCGGGGGCAAGGAGAGCATTAATTATCTATGGCAGGCATCACGGGCGGCTTCCCCGTCTTTCCTCCATTGGCATCACGAGCGGCGGGCATCACAGGCGGCGGGCATCACGGGCGGCTTCCCCTTCTCTTCTCCGCGGGCATCACAGGCAGCTACCCCTTCCCCTGCTCGGTGGCTTCTGGTGGCTTCTGTCTCCTCCCTCCTCCTTGGCGGCCAATCAGAACGCTTCTCCTTTCGGCTAATTGGGAAGCGGGTCGTTTCGCGGGGAGGAGATTCAGTGTGAAAATAGCGAATATTCATTCACTACTGTTACACAACTGGGTGGGCTTGGTTCGCAGTGCTCTGCGCCCCAAGCCCACCCTATTTTGAAGCCTATTAGAGCTTCTGGCTCTAATCACGTGCTTCAAAAAAAAACCCACCCCCCCATTTGAATTCATGCATGCGGCGTCCTGCAAAGAGGCCGTACGCATGGACTGGGGGGGGGGGGCAGCGCCCATGCGCCCTTAATGTACGGGCCGCCCCTGAGATAAATAAACCTACGGGTCCAGCAATATCTTCCACTTTCCTCAACTGGTATGTTGGAGGGGCTGAGGTTCTTGAGAAGAACGAGGCCAGCAACAGAGGACCCGTATTAACTAGCGGCCCCAATGGGGGTAGTGCTACACGTCTTTCAGGTGGTTCAGGTTGTCACTTGATTGGGCGAGTACACAAAGATATTAGACAATGCCGTCTGGCCTCAACAGGATGCAATTTGTTCTCCTCTACTCCGCTAATAACGAGCTTCTGCTGAAAATTTTTTAAAATGATATGCATGAGCTCCTTTAGGATAATTGGTCTTTAATGTATTAAAAAACAAAAAGCTAAATGGCTTAATCTCATCAAACAACGCCAACTCAGAAAAAGGCAGTATGGCAGCGGGAAGACATTTACAGCAATACAAATAAAATATGACTCCAAAGCAGCTGTGCGGCATTTTTCACTGAGAGCTCAATATGTCAGGAGATATTTGTATGTTATGGACTTTGTGTCTTCCAGAGATTCAGCTAATAGAGTCATGAGAGCTCCTTACTCATATTGTGATATTAAAGGGAAACCCTGCACTGTGGGCAAACAGATAAACATATACATGCCGATATATGAGGTGTCTTGTGATCTGGGCACCCCATTCAGACAGCCAGGCCAGTCTCACTTTTCTACACTGATGGTAAGCCGCACACCCAAAGCCGGCGCTACTGATAGGCGAACTAGGGCGCACTGCTGTCTAGGGAGCAGTCATGGCCAGTGGTGTAGCATTTGGGGGGGGGGGGGGGCAGCCAGGGCCGTCGCCCCCGGGTGCAACATTTAGAAGGGCGCAGAAATTATTGCAGAGGAGCCGCTCATAGTGCAACTGAGCTGGTGTCGGCTCCATCGCATTCCTCTCCTGTCACCTCCTCATCCCCGGTGGATGTCACCTCTGGAGCCACCGTCCCTCCTCCGCTTACACTGGTGCACATGCACACAGCGGAAGTGAGCTGAGATCAGCCCAAAGCCCCGATCACTGCCTTGTAAATGCCCGCCAGCATGGAGCCCATGGTTGGAGGTGTGGATGTGGCCGGAAGACATGTGCACTGCCAAAAAATTTGTTCATTTTATTCCTTTTTTTTTTACGTTGTTCGGGTCATTTGTTATGATCGCCTATTCGTAAATTTGAAAATTCGAAAATCCGAAAATTCGAAAATAAGAAAGAAAATATAAAAATTCAAAAAGTTTCCATCTTTATAATGGACTATATCTATAGCTTTTAGCATTGCTTTCTGTTTTTATAGTTGACTACATACACAGCTTTTAGCATTGCTTTCCATTTTTATAATGGACTATTATATATATAGCTTTTAGCGTTGCTTTCCATTTTTTTAATGGATTATTATATATATAGCTTTTAGCGTTGCTTTCCATTTTTATAATGGACTACCGTATTTATCGGCGTATAACACGCACTTTTTTCCCCTTAAAATCAGGGGCAAGTCGTGGGTGCGTGTTATACGCCGATCCCCGCTATCGCTATGTGAATGTCGGCGATCGCCGCCGACATTCACATAGCGAGTAGTTTCAAATATGGTGCCGCGGAGTTCGGAAGGACTCGGCGGTGCTGAACGAGCACCGCCGAAATCACAGAGCCGAGATACACATAGTCGGGGTGTATTCGGCTCTTTCCGGCGCCGCTCACAGTCACGCCCAGTCCCGCCATTGGACCTGTGTTATGTCCATCATAGGGCGGGACTGGGCGGGACTGTGAGCGGCGCCGGAAAGAGCCGAGAACCCTCGGCTATGTGTATCTCGGCGGCGTTCGTTCACTTCCGCCGGCGCCGAGTCCCTCCGAACTCCACGGCGCCATATTTAAAACTACTACCATGTGTATGGCGGCGGCGGCGGCAGGAGGCATGGACACTGGGGACAAGGCTGCACTGGGGACAAGGCTGCACTGGGGACAAGGCTGCACTGGGGACAAGGCTGCACTGAGGCAAGGCTGCACTGGGGACAAGGCTGCACTGGGGACAAGGCTGCACTGACAAGGCTGCACTGGGGACAAGGCTGCACTGGGGACAAGGCTGCACTGACAAGGCTGCACTGGGGACAAGGCTGCATTGACAAGGCTGCACTGGGGACAATGCTGCACTGGGGACAAGGCTGCACTGACAAGTCTGCACTGGGGACAAGGCTGCACTGACAAGGCTGCACTGGGGACAAGGCTGCACTGGGGACAAGGCTGCACTGACAAGGCTGCACTGGGGCAAGGCTGCACTGACAAGGCTGCACTGACAAGGCTGCACTGGGGCAAAGCTGCACTGACAAGGCTGCACTGACACTGAAAAGGCTGCACTGACACTAACAAGGCTGCAGATGAACACTGATGAGGCTGCATTGATGGGCATTTTAATGTAAGTTTCTTTTCCTTAAACGTCCCTCCTAAAAGTTTTTTTCCTTAAAATTCTCTCCTAAACTTGGGGTGCGTGTTATATGCCGGTGCGTCTTATACGCCGATAAATACGGTATATATATATATAGCTTTTAGCATTGCTTTCCATTTTTATAATGGATTATATATATATATATGTATATATAGTTTTTAGCATGGCCTTCCTATTTATAATGGACTATATATATAGGGCTTTTAGAGTTAGTTTCCATTTTTATATGGACTATATATATATAGCTTTTAGCATTGCTTTCCATTTTTATAATGGACTTTATATGTATAGCTTTTAGCATTGCTTTCCATTTTTATAATGGACTATATATATAGCTTTTAGCATTGCCTTCCTATTTATAATGGACTATATATACAGTGGCTTGCGAAAGTATTTGGCCCCCTTGAACTTTTCAACCTTTTGCCACATTTCAGGCTTCAAACATAAAGATATACAATTTTAATTTTTTGTGAAGAATCACCAACAAGTGGGACACAATTGTGAAGTGGAACGAAATCTATTCTATATTTTAAACTTTTTTAGCAATTAAAAAACTGAAAAGTGGTGCGTGCAAAATTATTCGGCCCCTTTACTTTCAGTGCAGAAAACTCACTCCAGAAGTTCAGCGAGGATCTCTGAATGATCCAATGTTGTCCTAAATGACTGATGGTGATAAATAGAATCCACCTGTGTGTAATCAAGTCTCTGTATAAATGCACCTGCTCTGTGATAGTCCCAGGGTTCTGTTGAAAGCGCAGAGAGCATCATGAAGACCAAGGAACACACCAGGCAGGTCCGTAATACTGTTGTGGAGAAGTTTAAAGCGGGATTTGGATACAAAAAGATTTCCCAAGCTTTACACATCCCAAGGAGCACTGTGCAAGCGATCATTTTGAAATGGAAGGAGTATCAGACCACTGCAAATCTACCAAGACCTGGCTGTCCCTCTAAACTTTCAGCTCAGACAAGGAGAAGACTGATCAGAGATGCAGCCAAGAGGCCCATGATCACTCTGGATGAACTGCAGAGAACTACAGCTGAGGTGGGAGAGTCTGTCCATAGGACAACAATCAGTCGTACACTGCACAAATCTGGCCTTTATGGAAGAGTGGCAAGAAGAAAGCCATTTCTCAAAGATATCCATAAAAAGTCTAAAGTTTGCCACAAGCCACCTGGGAGACACACCAAACATGTGGAAGAAGGTGCTCTGGTCCGATGAAACCAAAATCAAACTTTTTGGCCACAATGCAAAACGATGTTTGGTGTAAAAGCAACACAGCTCATCACACTCAACACACCATCCCCACCGTGAAACATGGTGGTGGCAGCATCACGGTTTGGGCCTGATTTTCTTCAGCAGGGACAGGGAAGATGGTTAAAATTGAGGGGAAGATGGATGCAGCCAAATACAGGACCATTCTGGATGAAAACCTGTTGGAGTCTGCAAAAGACCTGAAACTGGGACGGAGATTTATCTTCCAACAAGACAATGATCCCAAACATACAGCAAAATCTACAAAGGAATGGTTCACAAATAAACGTATCCAGGTGTTAGAATGGCCAAGTCAAAGTCCAGACCCGAATCCAATCGAGAATCTGAGTTAGTTTCCATTTTTATAATGGAATATATATATATATATATCTTTTAGCATTGCTTTAAATTTTTATAATGGGCTATACGTATAACTTTTAGCATTGCTTTCTGTTTTTATAATGGACTATATATATATGTAGCTTTTAGCATTAGTTTCTATTTTTATAATGCACCCGGTGAACACTTCCAGGCCTTGCTATCAGCGATGTTATCATGTATTTCGGCCCTGTCACCGATCTACGCGGATTATGAAGGATCTGTCTGTTCTCCGTTGTGTACAAAAACCGTTCATCTGAATCATCCAATCCCGCCTGGTAATTCCCCAGCCGATAAAGACGATGCACTCAAATCCATCTCTATACCTCTTTGATCTTTCATCCTTCGGTTTTGTAGTACAAAAAGTCATCTTTTTTTTTTTTTTTTTTATCTTGTGCAGCTAATAGCCAATCATCCTCTGACCCTGGATTGAGGCTCCACCCCCTGGGAAAGTTTCAGCGCTGGAAACCCCTCCCACAAGCCTTCACGTCAGTTCTATGATGGTGATTTGCTAGTCGTTGTAAATATCACCAATTTCTATATTGTATCGAATGCAACAGAACTGTATGAAATTTGTATTATTATTTTTAGAACAAGTCATGTCTCGCTTTTTAGTTCCGTGTAAGTTTTAGGATTGGATACTTCCTCTCCTTTATATGTTACAAACTTATATCATCCCTGAAGTATAGATTCGGATTCATTGGTACCCATGTCTTCTTTTAGACGCATTCGCCCCTGAAGAATGGTTCATAAATGGTTACTATATAACAATTGGTCACATGGAGCCCTGTATACCGGTAACGGGCACATGCTTGTTTTATCTTTTATGTATGTATATATATTTAATATATTTGTGATTTGTACATATATGAATTTCACATGTAAACCTTATGTGCTAGATATACTTTTTGACAATAAATACGTTTATACATTTTTCCCAATGTTCTGTCATATGCTTCATTTAAAGTCCCGAACTTTACATGCCCCTGTTGAAGCCCATGTGGACGAAACGCGTCGGGTGAGCCTTACTCTTTCCTACACTTGATTTTATTGTTTTACACGTGATCACGTTTTTGTATCGTTTGTTGATTATTGGTTATATCCAATAAAATACGTCATTTGATCTGCACTATTGGCGTCCTTTCTATCTTTTTGGGAACCATCCATGCTCTGGAGACTTGTTTGTGGCGGAGAATTCCCCCTTGGGCTTCTGAACGGACAGTCGTGACGTGGACCATAGACGATAGATCCCCCTCGAGATCCGGGATTTCCAGGACCAACCATCGTCCAACCATCGTCCATTAAGGATCTCAGAGCCTGTTTGATTCGGTGTCACCGGCATCCGAATCCACTCCTGCTGGTAAGCGTATTCCATCTATTCACTTTCCATGATCGTACAACTCATGATATACAAGAGAAGATTTCTACATCAGTCCAACATTCATATTTAGCCTATGTTTGGGACTCTCTTGTATCAGATTCATAGCCATACATTGGGACTTTACTATATCCCGTCTAATATTCAATTTTTTGGTATTATGCTTCATGTGTCTTTTACCATTGGTTATCATTTTTAGCGCTGCATTTCACTTTTACTCCCGAACTTTTCCCCTTTGTAATATATCTATGGTGTTACAATTCACCGTTTTTTTGATAATTTAGTTATAGCACAACACTATTTGATATACAAGTTCCTCCGTGGTTTCCTGGGTCACTGGAGGAAGCACCCAATTGGATGCTGATGCCTCATGTGACTCCTGTGGTCATCTTTGGTCAGGCAGAGCCTACTTAAAGGAGAAGTCCAGCCGAAGGTCGTTTTGGCCGGGCTTCTCCTGTGGATCACAGGAGTGCAGTTAGTTTTGCACTCCTGTGACCCGTTTTCAGCAGACAGCAGGCTGAAGTCCGCTCACTGGTAGACATGTGCGCCATCAATAAATTAGTTTAGTTTAGTTCCGTTCCGTTTCGTATTAGAATTGATTCATATTTCGTAATTCGTGTCCGAAATTCAATTTAAATTCGTACGAAATACGAATTTTTGTTAACTTTTCATAACAATTACGAATTTTCGTTATGATGAATTTATCATTATGAGGGGCTCCCACCATCCCTGTGCTGTGCTCATTATGAGGGGCTCCCACCATCCCTGTGCTGTGCTCATTATGAGGGGCCCCCTCCATCCCTGTGCTGTGCTCATTATGAGGGGCTCCCACCATCCCTGTGCTGTGCTCATTATGAGGGGCTCCCACCATCCCTGTGCTGTGCTGATTATGAGGGGCCCCCACCATCCCTGTGCTGTGCTCATTATGAGGGGCTTCCACATCCCTGTGTTGTGCTCATTATGAGGGGCTCCCACCATCCCTGTGCTCATTATGAGGGGCTCCCACCATCCCTGTGCTGACTTCCTGGGTTTTTAACTTTTAGGTTCGTTAACTTTTAATTAACTCGTTAATTTCATATTTCATACAAAATTCGGAAGCATAGCAATTCATATTTCGGATCCTCCCGAATGTACGAATTTATGGAAATTCGTAGGAATTTTCGATTCGTACGAAACTAATCGCACATGTCTACTCTCTGCTGACGTCACAGATGTCAGTCCAGGCTCAGCGTCATCCCGACCACAGAGCCGGGATCCGCCAGATCCCTGGACCGACACCCGGCTCAGCCTCTCGGGCGAGCCGCTGTGAGCCTGAGCCGGCCGCCCCCCTCCACAGCTCAGCGCTCCAATGAGCGAGGGGGGAGCAGAGCAGAGAGCTGCGACTGACAGTCTGCAGCTCTCTGCTCGGGGAGCTGTGAGAACCGAGCGATCGGCGGTGTTCGACCGCTCAGTTCTCAGTGTAGAGGCACGGGGGGGGGGACTGATGCTGCATCCACCTTGGTGCCAGAAACCATGAAATCAGACCGAGACTGAAGTATAGTCAAATCACACTTGTTTAATAATAAAAGTAACAAACGTAGTCAAAACATAGCCAAAGCTCAGTAACCGGAACGGATAGTCAGCCAAGCCAGAAGTCAGGGATCAACGTAGTGAAACAGCAAGCAGGATCTGGAGCCAGAAGGGATGTCAGCAAAGCAAGTCTTTTAACAGGAACGCAGGAGATCATCTCTGTGATGTTGACCAAGGCAAAGGCAGAGATCCTCTGGCTTAAGTAGGCAGGACTGACAAGCAGGATCATCAACAGCTGAAGTAACTGCAGCGAGAGATGGGCAATTTGACAGCTGAGCGGCCAGCTCATAGAAGGAAGGGCTGAGCCCAGCCCTGACACTAAGTAAGTATGAATAGGGGAAAAAAAAAAAAACGGACTTCTCTTTAAGGCCCTGGCTCCCAGGCTTGGCACCATTATATGGGCGCCACCCCCATAATCCATGCCACTGGGCCCTAATATACATGCACGGAGCTGGACTCAACGTTTTTTTTTCGAAGCACGTGATTAGAGCTGGAGGCACTGCGCCCTGAGCCCACCCAGTTGTGTAAAAAATGATGTGCGGCGCTAATAAATGAACAAGCCTGTATAGCTACAGTGCAACCCAAAAGTAAACCAAACACTGATAAGTGCCTTTTTGTGATTTGTGTGTCTCAATGTCAAACATGCAATAACACTTGATATCTCAAATCAAATAAAATACAAAGAAAAAAAAAATATATAAAGAAAAAATGTGCAGTGCATCCATATGTAAAAAAACAAATGTTCTTTGAGGTTTTCAGGGAAAAGGGGGAGATTGAATCCCAATGCCAAGTGTGAAAGGATCCACCACCAATTTTGAAAAGGCTTACCGGAGCGAGTGGACCCAATAAGGCTTATGCCCTATGAGGCAACCGAGCAGAAGGTGTAATCACACCAGTAGGGGAACTTCCACATCGCTTGTACTGGCCCCAATGGGAGATGATCCCTGGGTCCTTGATGTAACCTGGTCCCGTGGTGGTTGGATAGACTCAGAAAATGGCAGACCAAAAGGCAGACACTATATCCGGATGGCACTCATACGATATATCCGAGACAAACAGAGAAACTCCACATAGTGTAAATCCGTAGATATAACATTTATTGTAAAAAGGTCCTTGGATAAAAAAAGCGCTTAAAATTCAATCAGCATAACGCAATGGCACAAACAGAGCACACCGGCCGCCACTGCTTGGCACGCTTTTGGCGGGTTAGCAGAATAGGGCCAGGTACTAAATAGGGAAAGGCTCCTGACGAAGAGGGAAAGCATAGATTCGCAACTCCTTTGGACATCTTACCGTTTGGGGCACTGGACGGCCAGGCCATGTTCCACCACTCTTATAGCAGATGCTGTCAACACGGCTAATACCTGTCATTTTTGCACTGCAGGAATGTAGAGCTGGGCTGGTGCAAGGACACCCTAGGCGAAACCTCATTTTGCCGCCCCCTGGGTCCACCCCCTTTTCCCTGCCCATGTATACCCCACCTTTTTAATGAAGCACCCAAATGCAGCCCACCAGCGCCCATCAATGCAGCCCACCAGCGCCCGTCAAATGCAGCCCACCAGCGCCCGTCAAATGCAGCCTCACCAGTGTCTACAATGCAGCATCACCAGCACCCATAAATGCAGCCTCACCAGTGCCCATCAATGCAGCCTCACCAGCTCTCATCAATGTAGCTTTACCAGCACCCATCAATGCAGCCTCAACAGCACCCATAAATGCAGCCTCACCAGTGCCCATCAATGCAGCCTCACCAGCCCCCATCAATGCAGCCTCACCAGCGCCAATCAACCAGCGCCCATCAATGCAGCCTACAAGCACCCATCAATTCAGCCTCACCAGCACCCATAAATTCTGCCTCACCAGCGCCTATCAATGCAGCCTCACCAGCGCCCATCAATGCAGTCTCACCAGCTCTCATCAATGCAGCTTTACCAGCGCCCATCAATGCAGCCTCAACAGCACCCATCAAAGCAGCCTCACCAGCGCCCATCAATGCAGCCTCACCAGCGCCCATCAATGCAGCCTCACCAGCGCCAATCAATGCAGCCTCACTAGCACCCATAAATGCAGCCTCACCAGCGCCCATCAATGCAGCCTCACCAGCGCCCATCAGTGCAACCTCACCAGTGCCAATCAATTCAGCTTTACCAGCGCCCATCAATGCAGCCTACAAGCACCCATCAATTCAGCCTCACCAGCGCCCATCAATGCAGCCTCACCAGCACCCATCAATGCAGCCTCACCAGCACCCATCAATGCAGCCTCACCAGCACCCATCAATGCCGCCTCACCAGCGCCCATCAATGCAGCCTCACCAGCGCCCATCAGTGCAGCCTCACCAGCGCCAATCAATGCAGCTTTACCAGTGCCCATCAATGCAGCCTACAAGCACCTATAAATTCAGCCTCACCAGCGCCCATCAATGCAGCCTCACCAGCACCCATCAATGCAGCCTCACCAGTGCCCATCAATGCAGCCTCACCAGCGCCAATCAATGCAGCTTTACCAGCGCCCATCAATGCAGCCTACAAGCACCCATCAATTCAGCCTCACCAGCGCCCATCAATGCAGCCTCACCAGCGCCCATCAATACACCTTTACCAGTGCCCATCAATGCAGCCTACAAGCACCCATGAATTCAGCCTCACCAGCATCCATCAAATGCAGCCGCACCAGCGCCCATTAATGCAGCCTCACCAGCGCCTATCAATGCAGCCTACAAGCACCCATCAATTCAGCCTCACCAGTGCCCACCAAATTTAGCCTCACCAGCACCCATCAAATGTAGCCTCACCAGCACCCATCAAATGTAGCCTCACCAGCACCCATCAAATGTAGCCTATCAGTGCCCATCAATGAATGTTTGCTTGCTTCCATTCATTCGGGAGTCGGGACACAGATACAGTCCTCTGCCGCCGCTGCACCTCTGACGCTATGCAGTGGCTGCCTACTGATGCTGAAACTTACTTGCTTGCTGCAGAGAGAAGAGAGTAGGAACACCAGTGGCCAGGCGCTCTAGGCAGCAGGGCGCCCTAGACGGCTGCCTAGTTTGCCTAGTGGTAGCATCGGCTCTGCCTCCAGGTTGTTGTGAACCGTCGTTGCTTTACTTCCATACTAGTTTTCCATTGCACTTGTCTGTATGAGTTACTGCCCCCGCACATGCTGCACCCCACCTACACGGTAATCCCATCGGCTCTTTTAGGAATCTGTTCCCACACACCAGGCGCGGTTATTTACAGCCTTGCAGTTTTAACTTTGATGTTTCCGAATGGTCCCGCTGATACTTCTAATATATGAAAATTAGACACTGAGCGTGGGCTTCCCTTATACAGCAAATGCCAACAGCTCTCCGCTGATATATATACAGCCATGAAAGTTTTCCATTTAGCTTAATGGTTCTAGTTATCTGCAGAGATCTCATCACGGAGAAGGAGCTCCAGACCTTCAATTTCAAAATGTACCTCCTATAGACCCAACGACTTGGCTGATTACATTCTCAACTGCTGAAAAGAAGTCATTTCGAAGAGTCTGTAATGTGGTCAATGTTCCCTAAGTGGGATCACTGCGGATATTTGTTCTAGGCGACCGGCTGCAAATAATTGATTTACTGTTCATTAGAAGATATAAACAAGAAGTTTAAAATCAGAATACGTGAGGATGGAATTTGTGTGATTTGATGCAGATTGTATACATTTATGGCGGTTATGTAAAACTCAGGTCTTGTTAAAGGGGAACACTGAGCAAATGTATCTTTCTGTCCCGGTCTCCCGGTTCTGCTCCTGTGTGGTCACCTTGTCACGAGGGCTTGTGGTGGAGACAAATTACGCTGGCATGGTCCACCTCTGTCACCAACAGAAAGCCGACGCTGAGAAATGCCATACAGTCATTGCTGTATTGCATGAGGACAAGACATGGTTGCAAAGAGTTACATAGTTACGAAGTTAGTCAAATTGAAAGAAGACACAAGTCCATCTAGTTAAACCAATAAAAAGAGGATGCAGGAGATCAGCGCTGTGATGTAACACAATGTGGGCAGTTCTCAATGTCACATAGAACAGGCACTCAGATTGTGACATGTGAGTGCCCTTTTATACAGCATTGTACTGCGGGTCCAGGCTGTGTGGTGATGTATCCCTAGGCCAGCCTTTCTCAGCCAGGGTTCTGTGGAAACCTAGAATTCATCCAGAGATTGCTAGGGGTTCCTTGAGCAATGAGCAATTTCTGCTTCTCAGTCAAGTTAATTAATTAATTCAGTCAATTAATGATCTTTTTAGCTTTATGTAAGAGGGGTATTCTTCCCACTGACCACCAATGTAAGGAACATTCTTCTCACTGATCACCAATGTAAGGAACATTCTTCCCACTGATCACCAATGTAAGGAACATTCTTCTCACTGATCACCAATGTAAGGAACATTCTTCCCACTGATCACCAATGTAAGGAACATTCTTCTCACTGATCACCAATGTAAGGAACATTCTTCTCACTGATCACCAATGTAAGGAACATTCTTCTCACTGATCACCAATGTAAGGAACATTCTTCCCACTGATCACCAATGTAAGGAACATTCTTCCCACTGATCACCAATGTAAGGAACATTCTTCTCACTGATCACCAATGTAAGGAACATTCTTCTCACTGATCACCAATGTAAGGAACATTCTTCTCACTGATCACCAATGTAAGGAACATTCTTCTCACTGATCACCAATGTAAGGAACATTCTTCTCACTGATCACCAATGTAAGGAACATTCTTCTCACTGATCACCAATGTAAGGAACATTCTTCTCACTGATCACCAATGTAAGGAGCATTCTTCTCACTGATCACCAATGTAAGGAACATTCTTCTCACTGATCACCAATGTAAGGAACATTCTTCTCACTGATCACCAATGTAAGGAACATTCTTCTCACTGATCACCAATGTAAGGAGCATTCTTCTCACTGATCACCAATGTAAGGAACATTCTTCTCACTGATCACCAATGTAAGGAACATTCTTCTCACTGATCACCAATGTAAGGAACATTCTTCCCACTGATCACCAATGTAAGGAGCATTCTTCTCACTGATCACCAATGTAAGGAACATTCTTCTCACTGATCACCAATGTAAGGAACATTCTTCCCACTGATCACCAATGTAAGGAACATTCTTCTCACTGATCACTAGGGATGAGCCGAACACCCCCCGGTTCGGTTCGCACCAGAACCTGCGAACGGACCGAAAGTTCGCACGAACGTTAGAACCCCATTGACGTCTATGGGACTCGAACGTTCGAAATCAAAAGTGCTCATTTTAAAGGCTAATTTGCATGGTATTGTCCGAAAAAGGGTTTGGGGACCCGGGTCCTACCCCAGGGGACATGTATCAATGCAAAAAAAACTTTTAAAAACGGCCGTTTTTTCGGGAGCAGTGATTTTAATGATGCTTAAAGTAAAAAAAAAAAAAGTGAAATATTCCTTTAAATATCGTACCTGGGGGGTGTCTATAGTATGCCTGTAAAGTGACGCGTGTTTCCCATGTTTAGAACAGTCCCTGCACCAAATGTCATTTTTAAAGGAAAAAATCTCATTTAAAACTGCTTGCGGGTTTAATGTCATGTCGGGTCATGGCAATATGGATGAAAATCAGTGAGACAAACGGCATGGGTACCCCCCCAGTCCATTACCAGGCCCTTTGGGTCCTGTATGGATATTAAGGGGAACCCCGCACCCAAATTAAAATAAGGAAAGGTGTGGAGCCACCAGGCCCTATATACTCTGAACAGCAGTATACAGGCGGTGCAAACAAGACAGGGACTGTAGGTTTGTTGTTAAGTAGAATCTCTTTGTAATTTTGAACGGGTACATTTTTAACGTGTTTAGCTCCAGCCAAAAAATCTTTTTTAAGCTTTTTGGAAAACATAGGGAAGGGTTATCACCCCTGTGACATTTGTTTTGCTGTCTTTCCTCCTCTTCAGAAGATTTCACCTCACTTTTTGTCCCAATGAAAAATGTTTTTTGAAAATCTGGGTTTTTTTGTGGAACAAGGATTGGAAAGCATCAGTGGAAAGGAGAAATTGTTTTCCCATATTAACTCTTACAGGAGAGAATTTCCCTTCCTAGGGGTAGATTTCATCTCACTTCCTGTTGTCTCCTTCCGTTTGCAAGTAGGAGACGTTTGTAAGTTAGATGTTTGAAAGTAGGGTCCTGCCCTATATACTCAGCAGAAATTTGGGCCTTAGGTGTTGCTGTGGCCACAACACTGTAAGCCCTCACAGGGCCCTGCTGTGAAATATTAGATCAAGAATTGTAATTACATGCCCCTGTTGAACAGGAGCTGAAAAATTAGGCCTTAGGCACTGGTGCTGGTGCCACAACACTGCAACCCCTCACAGACACTCTAGTTGGAACGCAGGAACGAGCCCTGCTGCAAAGTATTGCATCAAAAATTGTAATTACACGCCCCTGTTAGACAGGGGCAGAAAAATTGGGCCTTAGGCACTGGTGCTGGTGCCACAACACTGCAACCCCTCACAGACACTCTAGTTGGAATGCAGGAACGAGCCCTGCTGCAAAGTATTGCATCAAAAATTGTAATTACACGCCCCTGTTAAACAGGGGCTGAAAAATTGTGCCTTAGGCACTGGTGGTGGCGCCCAGAACCAAAAATGTTCTTACAAGCTATCAGCGTGATGATTGAGGAGGAAGAGGATAATTACTCAGGGATAGTCACTCAGCATCAGCATAGGCAGTCTTTGAAGGGATCTGAAAAAAATTATTCAGTTACATCAGCATCAGGTGCTTGGTAGCTGGTGGTGATCCAAGACTGATTCATTTTTATGAAGGTCAGCCGATCGACCGAGTCAGTGGACAGACGCACCCTGTGATCGGTTACCACGCCTCCAGCAGCACTGAATGTGCGTTCCGAAAGAACGCTGGATGCAGGACAGGCCAGTAGCTCAATTGCATACTGTGCAAGCTCTGGCCAGTGATCCATCCTCAAGACCCAGTAACCCAGAGGATTTTCGGTGGGAAAGGTGTCCAAGTCTGATCTTGCCCCTAGGTTCATTTTTATGAAGGTCAGCCGATCGACCGAGTCAGTGGACAGACGCACCCTGTGATCGGTTACCACGCCTCTAGCAGCACTGAATGTGCGTTCCGAAAGAACGCTGGATGCAGGACAGGCCAGTAGCTCAATTGCATACTGTGCAAGCTCTGGCCAGTGATCCATCCTCAAGACCCAGTAACCCAGAGGATTTTCGGTGGGAAAGGTGTCCAAGTCTGATCTTGCCCCTAGGTATTCCTGCACCATGTAAAACAGACGCTGGCGATGGTTGCTGGAAACGATCATACCTTGGGGCTGCGGACCAAAAAATTGTCTGAACGCATCGGTCAGACGGCCACCTTCTCCACCGCTCCTTCTTTGACTGACCGAAGCCTCAGCAACACGTTGTCCAGAAACAGGAGTTTGTAACCTCCCAGTCTCTGGGAATGCGTTGCACAGACCTTTCTGCAAGGCCTCCCGAAGATGTTTCATCCTCTGCTCCCTCTGCGATGGCAAGATAAGGTCCGCAACCTTACCCTTGTAACGTGGATCAAGGAGGGTTGCCAGCCAGTATTGGTCCTTCTCCTTGATACCACGAATACGAGGATCCTTACGCAGGCTTTGCAGGATCAGGGAGGCCATGCAGCGTAGGTTTGCTGAGGCATTCGGTCCGGAGTCCTCTGGGTCACTAAGGACAACAACGTCCGCAGCCACCTCCTCCCAGCCACGTACAAGTCCATGTGTTCCTTGGGACTGATCCCTTAAAGACTGCTGATGCTGAGTGCCAGGCTCCACCTCCATACTGACACAATCTTCCTCCTCCTCCTCCTCCTCCTCGTCCTCTTCCTGTGTGATCGGCGGGCATGCAGGAACACTGTCTGGATAAAGGGAGCCTTGAGAGCTAAGGAAGTCCTCCTCTTCCTGCCTCTGTTCTGCCTCAAGTGCCCTGTCCATTATTCCACGCAGCGTGTGCTCCAACAGGTGGACAAGGGGGACAGTGTCACTGATGCATGCACTGTCAGTGCTCACCATCCTCGTGGCCTCCTCGAATGGTGACAGGACAGTGCATGCATCCCTGATCATGGCCCACTGGCGTGGGGAAAAAAAACCAAGCTCCCCTGACCCTGTCCTGGTGCCATAGTCGCACAGGTACTCATTGATGGCCCTCTGCTGCGTGTGCAGCCGCTGCAACATGGCCAACGTTGAGTTCCACCTGGTGGGCATGTCACAGATTAGGCGGTTCTTGGGCAGGTTAAACTCCTTTTGGAGGTCCGTCAGCCGAGCACTGGCATTATATGACCGGCGGAAATGCACACAGACTTTCCTGGCCTGCCTCAGGACATCCTGTAAGCCCGGGTACCTGCCCAAGAACCGCTGCACCACCAAGTTAAGGACGTGAGCCAAACAGGGCACATGGGTCAGTTGTCCCTGTCGGAGGGCAGAGAGGAGGTTGGTGCCATTGTCGCAAACCACCATTCCTGCCTTAAGTTGGCGTGGCGTCAACCACCTCTGAACCTGCCCCTGCAGAGCTGACAGAACCTCTGCCCCAGTGTGGCTCCTGTCCCCCAAGCACACCAGCTCAAGCACCGCATGGCATCTTTTGGCCTGCGTACTTGCGTAGCCCCTTGAACGCCTACGGAGCACCGCTGGTTCCGAGGAAGAGGCCATGGAGGAAGAAGAAGAGGAGGGGGTGGAGGAGAGAGGTGTGTCACAATCAGCATTTTGGAGGCGTGGTGGCGGAACAACCTCCAACACTACTGCACCTTGTCCTGCATCCTTCCCAGCTGCCAGCAGAGTCACCCAATGCGCCGTGAAACTTAAGTAACGTCCCTGTCCATGCCTGCTGGACCATGAGTCAGCGGTAATATGCACCTTACCGCTGACGGCCCTGTCCAGCGAGGCATGGACATTGCCTTCCACATGCCGGTAGAGAGCCGGAATCGCCTTCCGTGAGAAAAAGTGGCGTTTGGGTACCTGCCACTGAGGAACCGCACATTCCACAAACTCACGGAAGGGGGCAGAGTCTACCAACTGAAAAGGCAGCAGTTGAAGTGCTAGCAATTTTGCCAAGCTAGCATTCAACCGCTGGGCATGTGGATGGCTGGGAGCAAACTTCTTTCGGCGGTGCAGCAGCTGGGGCAGGGAAATTTGCCTGGTACAATCTGACGTCGGTGTACCAAAAGCAGATTGCCCACAAGTACTTGGCTGTGACACACCTAATTCTACACCTTCATTCCTCTCACTGCAGGTCTCAGAGAGGACTGAAGGTCTAGTGGGGTTGGAAATCTCAGCTGATGAGGAGCAAGGAGAGATCCTCTTTGTTCTTTGGTGTGGGTCTTTTAGATATGCTTGCCAACGAACTGCATGGCAGGTCAACATATGTCTGGTCAAGCATGTGGTACCCAAGCGGGAGATGTTTTGGCCACGCGAGATACGCTTGAGACATATGTTGCAAATAGCAGCGGTGCGATCTGATGCACTCGTCTCAAAAAAGGCCCACACCAAAGAACTTTTTGAATAACGCGCAGAGACTGCAGCGCCCTGCACATGTGGAGCTTTGGGGTGTGATGCAGTCAATGTGCTGCCCTTAGGCTGGCCCCTGGAGGGCATCCTGCCTCGTTGGTGATGTGCCGCCTCCTCCTCCTCCTCCTCCTCCTCCTCCTCCTCCTCTCTCCTATCAGGCACCCACGTCAGTGACCTCATCATCCCCTCCCTCCTCATCACTGGAGCAAACCTGGCAGTATGCTGCAGCAGGGGGAGCATGACTGCCAGATTGCTGTCCTTCTTGGGCACCCCCTCTGTCCGTGCTCATGTTACTGCCTTCATCGAGCTCAGTATCATCATCAGAGCCTTCCAAACGCTGGGCATCCTCCTGGAGCATGTACCCAACACTGTGGTCAAACAGTTCGAGGGAATCCTCAGGAGGACATGGTGGAGCTAGGGAAGGAGTCACTGATGACATTGAGCTGAGGGAAGAGGCCGCTGCTTTGCCAGACAAAGCACCCTGGGCATGGGTGAGAGAGGATGAGGAGGATGAGGACGGCTTGGTCATCGACTCGACCAAGTCTTCCGCATGTTGCGGCTCAACACGGCCAGCTGCCGAAAAAAAGGCCAAGCGTGTCCCATGGCCACGTGCTGATGAGGATGCACCGTCTCCACGACCAGCACTAGACACAGAGCCTGCTTGCCCTCTCTTATTGGCTTGTGACTGTCTGCCTCTCCTTCTTGGCCTTCCAGACATACTAATGGCCTGTAGCTGCACTAAGCTGGGATAGAACACCTGTAATTTTCTTCAGGTAGCTTTATATACTGTAACCAGACAAGCCTGCCTGTCAGTAGGAAGATAACAGGAACGGATCTAGCTGAACACTGTGAGCAGGACGCACTGCACTAAATGTAAATAGCAGGAACGGATCTAGCTGAACACTGTGAGCAGGACGCACTGCACTAAATGTAAATAGCAGGAACGGATCTAGCTGAACACTGTGAGCAGGACACACTGACTGCACTAAATGTAAATAGCAGGAACGGATCTAGCTGAACACTGTGAGCAGGACGCACTGACTGCACTAAATGTAAATAGCAGGAACAGATCTAGCTGAACACTGTGAGCAGGACGCACTGCACTAAATGTAAATAGCAGGAACGGATCTAGCTGAACACTGTGAGCAGGACGCACTGCACTAAATGTAAATAGCAGGAACGGATCTAGCTGAACACTGTGAGCAGGACGCACTGCACTAAATGTAAATAGCAGGAACGGATCTAGCTGAACACTGTGAGCAGGACGCACTGCACTAAATGTAAATAGCAGGAACGGATCTAGCTGAACACTGTGAGCAGGACGCACTGCACTAAATGTAAATAGCAGGAACGGATCTAGCTGAACACTGTGAGCAGGACGCACTGCACTAAATGTAAATAGCAGGAACGGATCTAGCTGAACACTGTGAGCAGGACGCACTGACTGCACTAAATGTAAATAGCAGGAACGGATCTAGCTGAACACTGTGAGCAGGACGCACTGACTGCACTAAATGTAAATAGCAGGAACAGATCTAGCTGAACACTGTGAGCAGGACGCACTGCACTAAATGTAAATAGCAGGAACGGATCTAGCTGAACACTGTGAGCAGGACGCACTGACTGCACTAAATGTAAATAGCAGGAACGGATCTAGCTGAACACTGTGAGCAGGACGCACTGACTGCACTAAATGTAAATAGCAGGAACAGATCTAGCTGAACACTGTGAGCAGGACGCACTGCACTAAATGTAAATAGCAGGAACGGATCTAGCTGAACACTGTGAGCAGGACGCACTGCACTAAATGTAAATAGCAGGAACGGATCTAGCTGAACACTGTGAGCAGGACGCACTGACTGCACTAAATGTAAATAGCAGGAACGGATCTAGCTGAACACTGTGAGCAGGACGCACTGCACTAAATGTAAATAGCAGGAACGGATCTAGCTGAACACTGTGAGCAGGACGCACTGCACTAAATGTAAATAGCAGGAACAGATCTAGCTGAACACTGTGAGCAGAACGCACTGCACTAAATGTAAATAGCAGGAACAGATCTAGCTGAACACTGTGAGCAGGACGCACTGCACTAAATGTAAATAGCAGGAACAGATCTAGCTGAACACTGTGAGCAGGACGCACTGCACTAAATGTAAATAGCAGGAACGGATCTAGCTGAACACTGTGAGCAGGACGCACTGACTGCACTAAATGTATATAGCAGGAACGGATCTAGCTGAATACTGTGAGCAGGACGCACTGCACTAAATGTAAATAGCAGGAACGGATCTAGCTGAACACTGTGAGCAGGACACACTGCACTAAATGTAAATAGCAGGAACAGATCTAGCTGAACACTGTGAGCAGGACGCACTGCACTAAATGTAAATAGCAGGAACAGATCTAGCTGAACACTGTGAGCAGGACGCACTGCACTAAATGTAAATAGCAGGAACAGATCTAGCTGAACACTGTGAGCAGGACGCACTGCACTAAATGTAAATAGCAGGAACGGATCTAGCTGAACACTGTGAGCAGGACGCACTGTACTAAATGTAAATAGCAGGAACAGATCTAGCTGAACACTGTGAGCAGGACGCACTGCACTAAATGTAAATAGCAGGAACGGATCTAGCTGAACACTGTGAGCAGGACGCACTGCACTAAATGTAAATAGCAGGAACAGATCTAGCCTAATCTATCTAACTCAAATCAAATGACACTGTCTGTCTCTCTCTCTATCAGCACACCGGAACACACTACACAGGGCCGCCGTGCAGGCGGCCTTATATAGTGTGGGGCGTGTACTAAATCCCCTGATCCATAATTGGCCAAAGCCACCCTGGCTTTGGCCAATTACAGCTCTTTCTACTGACGGCGCTGTGATTGGCCAAGCATGCGGGTCATAGTGCATGCTTGGCCAATCATCAGCCAGCAATGCACTGCGATGCCGCAGTGAATTATGGGCCGTGACGCGCCACACGAATTTGGCGCGAACGGCCCATAACGTTCGCAATTCGACGGACGGTCGAACAGCCGATGTTCGAGTCGAACATGGGTTCGACTCGAACACGAAGCTCATCCCTACTGATCACCAATGTAAGGAACATTCTTCCCACTGATCACCAATGTAAGGAACATTCTTCCCACTGATCACCAATGTAAGGAACATTCTTCTCACTGATCACCAATGTAAGGGACATTCTTCCCACTGATCACCAATGTAAGGAGCATTCTTCTCACTGATCACCAATGTAAGGAACATTCTTCTCACTGATCACCAATGTAAGGAGCATTCTTCTCACTGATCACCAATGTAAGGAACATTCTTCCCACTGATCACCAATGTAAGGAACATTCTTCCCACTGATCACCAATGTAAGGAGCATTCTTCCCACTGATCACCAATGTAAGGAACATTCTTCTCACTGATCACCAATGTAAGGAACATTCTTCCCACTGACCACCAATGTAAGGAGCATTCTTCTCACTGACCACCAATACGGCCGATACGGCCTGCAGGGGAGGTTTATAGATTGGCTGAAGACATTATATAGAGGGGCTGAGAGCTTCCCACTGGTTAATGGTTGGGTTGGACGGCCTTTTGAGGTTGGCTCTGGTGTGCGCCAGGGATGTCCTCTGAGCCCCCTGTTATACGTATTCGCAATCGACCCCTTCATAAGAAGGCTAGAGAGTGGATCTTTGTGCGGGGTGCCTTTGGGCATTGCTGGTGTGCCGCCTCTGAAGGTCGTGGCCTATGCCGATGATGTGTCTGTTATTGTCTCTGGGACAGAGGAGGCGCAGGAGGTGGTCTCTATGATAGAGCAGTACACGGAGGCTTCTGGTTCTAAAGTCAACCATGAAAAGAGTGAAGTTTTCTGGATGGGTGAGGAGGGTGAAAGCTTCGAACTTCCGGATGCCTTCCCAGAGCCCCAGCAGGAAATTAAAGTGTTGGGCATCAAATTTGGTCCTGGTGACTATGGTCATCGAAATTGGGAAAGCAGGTTGGTGTGTGCCAATGCCAAAGTAGCAAGCTGGAAGAAATGGAAGCTTTCCTTGAGGGAGAGGGTTGACTTGATCAAAACGTACCTGGTCCCAATCTTTTTATATGTCAGCTTCGTCTGTATCTTGCCAGCATCTCTCTATGCAAGGGTGTACAGCTGTTTTTTCCAACTGTTATGGGGAAGTAGGCTGAACCTGATCAAACGCAATGTAACTTACCTGTCTAGGCGGGAGGGTGGCCTAGGAATGGTCAACCCAATAGTTTTCTTTTCTCTGCTCTTTTTAAAGTACAATCTTGGTAACATGCTAGCAGAGAACCCGCCGGGATGGGTGGGCATTTTTCAGTCTTGTTTTAGGCCTTTTCTGCGATGCTGGGAAGATGGCGGGCCAGTGAAAAGTCTGAGAGTCCGACATGGCAAGCTCCCGGCTTATGTTGCCCCGTGTCTGAAAATACTTCGGCAGTGGCAGGTGACAGTGGAGGATATCAAGTCCCTCCCCAGGAAGCTTCTGGAGAAGAGGATTTTGAGCTCTGCTTTCAGTGTGTCACTGGCTTTAAGGGATTGCCCAGGCTCTGTAATGAGGGAGGGGTTGCGTTTAATCAATTTAGAAAGAATTCCCTTGAAGTTTAGGGATCAAGCCTGGCTCGCTTTCCATGGAAGGCTCTATGTCAGAGGGAACTTGAAGCATCGCCCTGTGGATGATCGGGATTGTCCTAGAGCGGAGTGTGTTGGTAAAGTGGAGTCTATGGACCACTTTTTGCTGCAATGTCCCTTTAACATAGAGGCGTATAAAAGGGTGGGGAGGGCTCTAGGCATCCCCTTTTTCTATCGCATGAGTTATGCGGAGTGGGTGTACGGGGCATTCCCGACTTGCTGGGATTTTGATTTGGATACACTGTTTTTAGTTAGTATTGTTGTCCGTTACTTCACATGGAATGCACGGTGCCAGATTACCCTGCGGAAAAAAGTCCTCTCTGTTGAGGTGGTGGTGCACGATACTCTGGGTGAGGTTGGGAAAATTCGGGGTCTTGAGAGGGGCAGGGAGCCTCGGGCGGTCTGGAAAAGGGCGTGGAGGAATATCAGACCTGCCTTTGGTGAACTGCCCATCTCTGGGTGAGGTGCTCTTTTCTTTTTCTATTTCTTTCACTCCCTTAGTTTTTGTTGGTTAGTAGCTTCTTTTTGAAGAAGGGCTGCATGCATAATGGGTGCGGGTTTGTTTCTTGACCTCACAGTTTGGATGTCTGGTGTATTGGTGTGAGTTGTAGTGAGATTATCCCCAATAATGACATGTTCATGATGAGTTTTGTTTTTGCTGTAAAGTCATTATTTGTTTGAGAGCAGATTTGCTATATTTATTTTCATTTATGTAAATATGTATATTTATGTATATTATATATAGTGATTTTATGCTTATTGATTGCAAGACTTTTAATAAAGAAAAATTGGGAAGAATGCTCCTTACATTGGTGGTCAGTGAGAAGAATGTTCCTTACATTGGTGGTCAGTGAGAAGAATGTTCCTTACATTGGTGATCAGTGGGAAGAATGCTCCTTACATTGGTGGTCAGTGGGAAGAATGCTCCTTACATTGGTGGTCAGTGAGAAGAATGTTCCTTACATTGGTGATCAGTGAGAAGAATGTTCCTTACATTGGTGGTCAGTGAGAAGAATGTTCCTTACATTGGTGATCAGTGAGAAGAATGTTCCTTACATTGGTGATCAGTGGGAAGAATGCTCCTTACATTGGTGGTCAGTGAGAAGAATGTTCCTTACATTGGTGATCAGTGGGAAGAATGTTCCTTACATTGGTGGTCAGTGGGAAGGAGGAGGAGGACACACCCAAGGAGCTCTCTGAGAACCAGCCTTTTTTCAAGCCTGGGCCTTGCCTGCTAGTTTTGGCCCAGGAACAATGCCTGATCCTGGGGGAGGCCCAGGGAGGGATCCCCCTGATGACACGGGGCCTAGTGAGGAGGAGGTGGAGGATCTGACTGTGGGTCCAGGCCCTGGTATGGATGCGAGTATCTTCAGTCAGAAGATTGTTGATCGCTTTAGGCAAATTGGAAGGGCTGAAGAGAAACTTCAAGTTTTGAAAGCTGAACATAAAAACTTTAAAGCCAAATACTTCCAGGCCTGGAGTAGAAATCGCACAGCCATGAAGCCTGAGTTACAGGATTTGGAGGAAAAGGTGAAGCAGCAAACTTTATTGTTGGAGAAATTAAAAGCCAGAAGTGGAGCTTTTAAAGAAAAATTTGACAATGAGAAGAGATTTGCCAGCCAGTCGTCAGTAAGTTGCATGGATCAGCAGCCTCAGGTTATGGATGACCCGGGTCCATCTGCCTCTGCACCTCTCCCCCCATGTAAGGCCTTGGAATCGCCAGCGGCAACCAGCCAGGGGGTTGAGAGTGAGCATGGCACCCTGACCTTCATCCAGCAGATGGAGTCACCCCTGAGAGCAGACAAGGTTTCCATATCTGATGATCCATCAGAAATCCCTGAGGATGAGAGGAAAAATAAACCAGGGAATGAAGATGGACCTGCACCAAACACCCTGAACATGGATGTTTCTACTCCTGCATTTGCTGAGACCAGTAGTTCCTCTACCAAGTTTGTTGCATGTGTTTCACACAGTATGGCTGACACCAGCAAAGAGATTGCCTCACCTGAGCCTCCCTGTGTTCCAGCAGAGCTGATTGATGCTGATGGGGGAGGGGATCAGCACATTGCACCATGTGTAGTGGAAGCCATGGAAGTGTCAGACCAGCCTGCTGAAAGTCCTGTCCTGATGGAAGAGAACAGGCCAGCTGAAGATTCCACCAGCACAGCAGTGGGAAAGGACACTGTTGGGAAGACTACAGGAACTGTGAATATACCAGCAAGTATTAAGAATGACAGTAATGATAAAACAATGAATGTGGTGGGTGGTGGTGAAGGGGTTAATACTGCTGGGAAAAATAAAAATGACATTGCTCTCCCTGCTCAGCAGAGGAAAGACTCATCGATTGTGCAGACCAAATCTGTACAATCGATATCTGCTAGAAATGTGACAGACGGTTCAAAACACACAAATGCTTCTTCTGCTGGGAGAAATGTGGGCAGTTATGCGTCTGTTCTGGGGAGTCGCATCAAGGAGGGTGGAGGGAATTTTGTAAATATTAGTGGTCACAATTTGGGGGGGCTTGGTGGTGGGATGGTTGGTGGGTACAGGAGGAGGAATGTGGTTCAATTGAAGTGGGAGGGGGAGGGGACCCCACCAGTAAGGGGGAGGGTGGCTGAGTTGGTTCTGGAAATGGGGTTTAAAGCCTTGGATATATTTGCTTTGATTTGCCCAGTGGGGAGTTATGAATTTGATTTGTCCTTTGTAAAGCCTGAGGGTCTGGATTTATTTTGGGAGCGATATAGGAGGTGCAAGGGCCTTCCGCAGTGGAGTGGTTTGGTGCCAAAGGTGATTTCCAGGCAGCCTCTGATAAAGTCGGTGACGATCCTGGTGCGTAACGAATCCATACCAGAGGCTGATTTGATAGTATGGCTACGCCGATATGGTGAGGTCCTCGCTCCACTGCGGAAGGTCCTTGATGAGCATGGGATATGGACAGGGGCCTGGACAGTGTCACTAAAATTGGGGGTGCTTGGAAATGTAGTTCAACACCTTCCCTGTTCAGCTTTTCTGGGGAGAGATAGGCTGACTATTTTTTACCAGGGTCAGCCTAAAGTCTGTAACAAATGTGGAGACAAAGGCCATTTTGCATCTACCTGTACCCGTAAGAAATGCTCACTATGCCAGGATTTGGGCCATTTGGCTAAGGATTGTACTGAAATTCGGTGTAATTTGTGCCAAAAGCTCGGTCATCCTTATAGTCAGTGCCCGGAGGCATTACATAACTTGCCAGGATTGGCGGCTGAGCTACAGAGGCTTGATAAAGAGGATGAGGCCGCTAAAACTGTTATTGTCCCTCCTGTTTCTGTTACATCTGTTCCAGATTCTGTTTCCCCTAGTGATGTGGTCCCTGAGTCTGTCCCTCCTGTGTCTGTTACATCTGTTGTTTCGGATTCTGTTTCCCCCAGTAATGTGGTCCCTGAGTCTGTCCCCCATGTGGTGGTCCCTAATCCTACTGTACGTAGATCCTCCAGACTGGCAGAAGCTGCTGGGGGGGCAGGTTTGGCGGATCTTCCATCTCAGCCTCCAGTCCCTGTCCCTCGGCAGCGTAAACGTGGTCAGGGGCCTGTGAGGGTGTTGGATGGGGGAGGGGTTGAGGGAAAGGTGTCCATATCCCATGTCTCACCCTCTGTTGAGGGGGATTCAGATGATGAGGGGTGGGAGAAGTTTAGGAGGAAGAAAAAGAAGAAGAGGAAGACAAGTAAAGTGGTCATTTCTTCCTCAGAGTCGGACCCAGGAGGGGTTCCTCTTGGTAATACTTTTTCAGTTTTGTCGGGTGATGAGATGTCTGATCTATCTTTCTCTTTATCATCCATGGATGAGGGGGAGTCACGTAGTCTTAAGAGAGCTGTTTCGGGTGATGAGAGTGTGGCAAAGGTTAAGAAACAACTACCCCAATCATCCTGATGGCAGTTCCCACTCCGATAAAGGTGGCGACCATTAATGTCGCCAGCATTAAATCTGCAAGAGCTCGTGATATTGCCTTATTTTTGCTCAGCGAGTTTGATGCCGAGATTTTATTTTTGCAAGAGACCTGGCTCAATACTTTGGCCGATGTCCATCTAGCAAAACGGGAGTGGAGATGCGGTCCCTCCTTTTGGTCTCTTGCGGCTGAGCCCTGCAGCGGAGTTGCGGTCCTTTTTAAAACCGATATGGTAACGTGCCGGCGGGTAATTGAGGTAGAAATGGGGAGATGCATGGTCTTAGACGTCTCTGTTAGGGGGCAGGACCTGCGCCTGATCAATATCTATGGACCGCAGTCAAAATGGGGCAGGAAATGCCTCCTCACAGAGATCAAGCCCTTCCTTTTTACGTCCCAGCAGGTTGTCTTTGGAGGTGATTTTAACACCATAATTAGGCCTGAAGACAGGAGAGGCTCCATAGACAGGCTGGGTTACGATAGCGTTTTTCTTAGAGATATGGTGAGACAAGCAGGCCTGGTAGATGTGCATATTACGCACTGCCCTGGCAGCACGGGATTCACATTTCAGAGAGGGAATAGTCAGAGTAGGATAGATAGGTTTTTTTTAAAGGAGAACTCTGCTTTCTCGGCTCCTGAGTTGAGGGCGGTGGAGTTCTCTGACCACTGTATGCTGTCTGTGACTCTGAATGCCTCGGACACTCCACCCAGGGGAAGGGGTACCTGGAAACTGAATTCGGCTTTCCTGGAAGATGTAGAGGTAAGACAATCCTTTGAGGATTTTTTTCAGGCACAGGTTTCTATTCTGGACTTTTGCAGCAGTAAGTCAGAGTGGTGGGAGCTTGTGAAACAAAGGGCAATTGGACTTTTCAAGGCCATAAGTAAGAAGAAGCAGCTTGGTATGTACATTGCCTACCAGCATTTGCGGAGGAAGCTTGATCGTCTTGTCTCGTATAGAGGAGATCCAGGGGAGATCTCTGAGGTGAAGTTTCTTCTTAGGAAGTGTCAATACGACCGGCATGCCTCCTTGGTTCTGGAGAGGGATTATGGAAAATATCACTCGCCTGATCCTTACCAGAACTGTAAGCAAGGCATAGCAGTTAAGACGGTCATAGGCCTAAGGGAAAGTACGGGTTCCCTGGTGAAGTCCAGATCAGGGATCCTGGAGATCTTCAGATCATATTACGCAGACCTTCTGGGAAGAAAGGACCTTTGTCGGGACAGGATGGAAAGCTTTCTGGATTCTACTCCAGGATTGGGAAATGGTACATTGCCTTTGATGGATTTGACAGAACCAATTTCAGTGGATGAGGTAGTTCATGCTATAGAGAAGCTGGCTACCAAAAAATCGCCTGGGCCAGATGGGTTGACAGCTGAATTCTACAAGTGTTTTAAGTCCATTCTGGCTCCCTTTTTAGCAGAGGTTTATAACGGCTGTCTAGAAGAGGGTTCGCTCCCTCCCTCCATGAGGCAATCCGCTGTGATTCTTCTGTCAAAAGGTAAGGACCCCTCAATGATTGAGAACTGGCGCCCCATCAGTCTTCTCAATGTTGATAGAAAGATCCTGGCGAAGATTCTTTTTTGGCGCTTGTCGTCAGTAGCAGGCGATTTGTTGTCCAGTCATCAGCACTGCTCGGTCCAAGGTAGAAGTACCTTTTCAGCGGTTTTAGCTGTCCGGGAGGCTTTGGAACGATGCAGGGCTGCTGGATGGAGAAAGTACTTGCTGGCATTGGATCAGGCGAAGGCTTTTGATCGAGTCAATCACGAGTACCTGTATTTGCTACTTGGTAGATACGGCCTGCAGGGGAGGTTTATAGATTGGCTGAAGACATTATATAGAGGGGCTGAGAGCTTCCCACTGGTTAATGGTTGGGTTGGACGGCCTTTTGAGGTTGGCTCTGGTGTGCGCCAGGGATGTCCTCTGAGCCCCCTGTTATATGTATTCGCAATCGACCCCTTCATAAGAAGGCTAGAGAGTGGATCTTTGTGCGGGGTGCCTTTGGGCATTGCTGGTGTGCCGCCTCTGAAGGTCGTGGCCTATGCCGATGATGTGTCTGTTATTGTTTCTGGGACAGAGGAGGCGCAGGAGGTGGTCTCTATGATAGAGCAGTACACGGAGGCTTCTGGTTCTAAAGTCAACCATGAAAAGAGTGAAGTTTTCTGGATGGGTGAGGAGGGTGAAAGCTTCGAACTTCCGGATGCCTTCCCAGAGCCCCAGCAGGAAATTAAAGTGTTGGGCATCCAATTTGGTCCAGGTGACTATGGTCATCGAAATTGGGAAAGCAGGTTGGTGTGTGCCAATGCCAAAGTAGCAAGCTGGAAGAAATGGAAGCTTTCCTTGAGGGAGAGGGTAGACTTGATCAAAACGTACCTGGTCCCAATCTTTTTATATGTCAGCTTCGTCTGTATCTTGCCAGCATCTCTCTATGCAAGGGTGTACAGCTGTTTTTTCCAACTGTTATGGGGAAGTAGGCTGAACCTGATCAAACGCAATGTAACTTACCTGTCTAGGCGGGAGGGTGGCCTAGGAATGGTCAACCCAATAGTTTTCTTTTCTCTGCTCTTTTTAAAGTACAATCTTGGTAACATGCTAGCAGAGAACCCGCCGGGATGGGTGGGCATTTTTCAATCTTGTTTTAGGCCTTTTCTGCGATGCTGGGAAGATGGCGGGCCAGTGAAAAGTCTGAGAGTCCGACATGGCAAGCTCCCGGCTTATGTTGCCCCGTGTCTGAAAATACTTCGGCAGTGGCAGGTGACAGTGGAGGATATCAAGTCCCTCCCCAGGAAGCTTCTGGAGAAGAGGATTTTGAGCTCTGCTTTCAGTGTGTCACTGGCCTTAAGGGATTGCCCAGGCTCTGTAATGAGGGAGGGGTTGCGTTTAATCAATTTAGAAAGAATCCCCTTGAAGTTTAGGGATCAAGCCTGGCTCGCTTTCCATGGAAGGCTCTATGTCAGAGGGAACTTGAAGCATCGCCCTGTGGATGATCGGGATTGTCCTAGAGCGGAGTGTGTTGGTAAAGTGGAGTCTATGGACCACTTTTTGCTATAGTGTCCCTTTAACATAGAGGTGTATAAAAGGGTGGGGAGGGCTCTAGGCATCCCCTTTTTCTATCGCATGAGTTATGCGGAGTGGGTGTACGGGGCATTCCCGACTCGCTGGGATTTTGATTTGGATACACTGTTTTTAGTTAGTATTGTTGTCCGTTACTTCACATGGAATGCACGGTGCCAGATTACCCTGCGGAAAAAAGTCCTCTCTGTTGAGGTGGTGGTGCACGATATTCTGGGTGAGGTTGGGAAAATTCGGGGTCTTGAGAAAGGCAGGGAGCCTCGGGCGGTCTGGAAAAGGGCGTGGAGGAATATCAGACCTGCCTTTGGTGAACTGCCCATCTCTGGGTGAGGAGCTCTTTTCTTTTTCTGTTTCTTTCACTCCCTTAGCTTTTGTTGGTTAGTAGCTTCTTTTTGAAGAAGGGCTGCATGCATAATGGGTGCGGGTTTGTTTCTTGACCTCACAGTTTAGATGTCTGATGTATTGGTGTGAGTTATAGTGAGATTATCCCCAATAATGACATGTTCATGATGAGCTCTGTTTTTGCTGTAAAGTCATTTTTTGTTTGAGAGCAGATTTGCTATATTTATTTTCATTTATGTAAATATGTATATATTTATGTATATTATAGTGATTTTATGCTTATTGATTGCAAGACTTTTAATAAAGAAAAATTGGGAAGAATGCTCCTTACATTGGTGGTCAGTGGGAAGAATGCTCCTTACATTGGTGATCAGTGAGAAGAATGTTCCTTACATTGGTGGTCAGTGGGAAGAATGCTCCTTACATTGGTGGTCAGTGGGAAGAATGCTCCTTACATTGGTGGTCAGTGGGAAGAATGTTCCTTACATTGGTGATCAGTGAGAAGAATGTTCCTTACATTGGTGATCAGTGAGAAGAATGTTCCTTACATTGGTGATCAGTGGGAAGAATGTTCCTTACATTGGTGATCAGTGGGAAGAATGCTCCTTACATTGGTGGTCAGTGGGAAGAATGCTCCTTACATTGGTGGTCAGTGGGAAGAATGTTCCTTACATTGGTGATCAGTGGGAAGAATGCTCCTTACATTGGTGATCAGTGGGAAGAATGCTCCTTACATTGGTGATCAGTGGGAAGAATGCTCCTTACATTGGTGGTCAGTGGGAAGAATGCTCCTTACATTGGTGATCAGTGAGAAGATTGCCTCCTTACATTGGGGGTCAGTGGGAAGGAGGAGGAGGACACACCCAAGGAGCTCTCTGAGAACCAGCCTTTTTTCAAGCCTGGGCCTTGCCTGCTAGTTTGGCCCAGGAACAATGCCTGATCCTGGGGGAGGCCCAGGGAGGGATCCCCCTGATGACACGGGGCCTAGTGAGGAGGAGGTGGAGGATCTGACTGTGGGTCCAGGCCCTGGTATGGAAGCGAGTATCTTCAGACAGAAGATTGTTGATCGTTTTAGGGAAATTGGAAGGGCTGAAGAGAGACTTCAAGTTTTGAAAACTGAACATAAAAACTTTAAAGCCAAATGCTTCCAGGCATGGAGTAGAAATCGCACAGCCATGAAGCCTGAGTTGCAGGAATTGGAGGAAAAGGTAAAGCAGCAAACTTTATTGTTGGAGAAGTTAAAAGCCAGAAGTGGAGCTTTTAAAGAAAAATTTGACAATGAGAAGAGATTTGCCAGCCAGTTGTCAGTAAGTTGCATGGATCAGCAGCCTCAGGTTATGGATGACCCGGGTCCATCTGCCTCTGCACCTCTCCCCCATGTAAGGCCTTGGAATCGCCAGCGGCAACCAGCCAGGGGGTTGAGAGTGAGCATGGCACCCTGACCTTCATCCAGCAGATGGAGTCACCCCTGAGAGCAGACAAGGTTTCCATATCTGATGATCCATCAGAAATCCCTGAGGATGAGAAAAAAAATAAAACTGGGAATGAAGATGGACCTGCACCAAATACCCTGAACATGGATGTTTCTACTCCTGCATTTGCTGAGACCAGTAGTTCCTCTACCAAGTTTTCTGCATGTGTTTCACACAGTATGGCTGACACCAGCAAAGAGATTGCCTCACCTGAGCCTCCCTGTGTTCCAGCAGAGCTGATTGATGCTGATGGGGGAGGGGATCAGCACATTGCACCATGTGTAGAGGAAGCCATGGATGTGTCAGACCAGCCTGCTGAAAGTCCAATGATGGGGCACTATTCACTATTCCTCCTACTGTTATCTTCTCACTGATCACCAATGTAAGGAACATTCTTCTCAATGATCACCAATGTAAGGAACATTCTTCCCACTGATCACCAATGTAAGGAGCATTCTTCTCACTGATCACCAATGTAAGGAACATTCTTCCCACTGATCACCAATGTAAGGAACATTCTTCTCACTGATCACCAATGTAAGGAACATTCTTCTCACTGATCTCCAATGTAAGGAACATTCTTCTCACTGATCACCAATGTAAGGAACATTCTTCTCACTGATCACCAATGTAAGGAACATTCTTCTCACTGATCACCAATGTAAGGAACATTCTTCTCAATGATCACCAATGTAAGGAACATTCTTCTCAATGATCACCAATGTAAGGAACATTCTTCCCACTGATCACCAATGTAAGGAGCATTCTTCCCACTGATCACCAATGTAAGGAGCATTCTTCTCACTGATCACCAATGTAAGGAGCATTCTTCCCACTGATCACCAATGTAAGGAACATTCTTCTCACTGATCACCAATGTAAGGGACATTCTGCTCACTGATCACCAATGTAAGGAACATTCTTCTCACTGATCACCAATGTAAGGGACATTCTTCTCACTGATCACCAATGTAAGGAACATTCTTCTCACTGATCACCAATGTAAGGAACATTCTTCCCACTGATCACCAATGTAAGGAACATTCTTCCCACTGATCACCAATGTAAGGGACATTCTTCCCACTGATCACCATGCTAATGTACCCTAAGTTGTAGATATAGTAACTATTAGCAGGGCTTCCCTAAGACCTGAAAGTTCTATCAAGGGTACCTTCATGTTAATAAAGTTGAGAAAGGATGAACGGGAGGGGGGGGGGGGTTGTTGTACTTGACAGCCTGGGGCTCAAACAAGACGAGAACGATCAGCAGAGGAGGCCACGGAGGTATTGAGAGGGTGCGTAATTCTCTTCTTTCTTTCCCAGGAGAGAAAAAGAGATATTTTTTTCCCCCAAAATACAAAAAGCTAGAGCTGAGATTCAAAACCTGATGAAGGATCCAACCCTTCCAGACTCTTTAATTAATTCTCTAATTAAATAAAAATTTTTAAAAATTAAAAAATTTTGGCTGCAGTGCCAGAGATGAAATATGGGAACGCAGGATATCACATACTCCTTCATAAGAGTCTCTAATCCTTTTATGATAAGCAAGTCACAGTTTACTTTCTAAAAACAAACATCCAGTCCTTAGACTCCTCTTCATTCTTAATGTTATTTAACTACAGGAAGGATTAATTCCAAGGAGCGAAACGAGAGGCGTCCGAAGGAAGAAATCTCTGTTGGCTTTTCCTTAATGAGAAAATAATCTCAGGGTAAAACAGCTGGCCCTAATGAAATTATCTCCCGCTTGAACACGTAGTAGAGGTAGCCCGCTGGGTCATACGGGAGTTTGAATTTATTAAGCTAAACTGCAGTGTGTATTGGTGAAGAGTGATATTGAATGTTTCTATTTCTTTGACATTCCAGAGAAAACCAGGAGATTTTGGTAAAATTGATCCATTTGGGCTCATTTACATTTGCTTCGACTTTTGACACATATTAAAGGACCTACTGCTCCAACATGCTTTGTTTTTGTGTGTTTGATGCTTCGGTGATGCTTTTTGAAGCTTTAGTGAAGCTTGGTAAATGTACTGTGTGTGTTAATTTTCTATTTGTTTTAAAGGGGCCCAGTGGAACCCCCCGGCTAGTACCCCGACTTAGCAGATCCCCAGCTCATTAGTACACCTGTTCAGCAGATCCCCAGCTTTTTAGTACCCTTGTTCTGCAGATCCCCTGCTCAGTAGTACCCCCAGATCTGCTGATCACCCACTCAGTAGTACCCCCAGCTTTGCTGATCCCCAGCTCAGTTGTAGCCACCAGCTCTGCTGATCCTCTGGTTTGCTGATCCTTCTCTCTTCCCAGTCCCCACTCACCTCTCGCTATGTTGCTCCCATGCTGCATACCATGTGGGACATTGCTAGTTTCTCTTGTTCTGGTCCCCCAGCTCTGGCGATCCTCTGCCTCTTAGTCCTATCTCTCCGGTCCCCGCTCACCCCCCGCTATATTGCTCTCATGCTGAACACCATATGTGACATTGCTAGTTTCTCCTGCTCTGGTCCCCCAGCTCTACTGATCCTCAACTGCTCAGTCCTCTCTCTCGCTTGTCCCTGCTCACCTTCTGCTATAGCTTTTCCATGTTGGCTACAGGTACCACTGGGTTTGAGGATGATCAAATCTCTTACTGTCTATCTATGGTATCCTTAAAGTGAATTTGTGCTGAGCCTATACAAATCCATAGGCTCACTCTCAGGCCAGCCCCACCGGTTGTACCTACTCACCTGCCCTTTACACCTAAACTGATCCATCTGACTTCCCAGAGCAAAGGGCTGTATATGCCCCTCCTAAGAGGACTCGTTTTTGTCCTTATGCGGGACGAAGAGGAGCGAGTCACATGCTCTCCTATAACTATGAGTATCTGGTGCTTTTATTCACTCCCAGCAGCAAAGGTTCCAATAATGGAGAGTATATATTGATGGCGGCTCCACCATTAAAGTGAACATATTGGTTTGCTCTGCATGGGTAGTGCCCTTTAAAGCACAAAGCTACCATTGGTACAAATTGTACTTTAATGAATCCCCCAACCCCCTTGAGTGCAGCCCACCTTATTGCATAGTTAAATTACTCCCTGTTCCAACGATCTTCACTGTCTGTCCTCTGTACAGTCTTTCCTCATGTTCTTCTTAGGGCGCATGCATTCTGTGGCCCCCATTTCTTCAAGTGAGCCGTAATCATGGTGGCCTCCAACACTTCAGGGCAGTACAGTTCCCTCATAGGAAAGAATGGGGCAGCTTTTTCATGCACCTTAAAAATAGACCCAACAGGGATGGGTTACCGGGGTCCCCAAATGTTCTAAGCAAAGGGCCGGTTTACTGTCCTTCAGGCTTTAGGGGGGCCAGACTGTGACCAGCGGGATTAGAAAATGTTTGCGCATCAGTGCCCCTTCGTTGATTTTAATGGGAGGAATAGTGCCTCATTGTTGATATCAATGAGAAGAATAGTGCCTCATTAATAGTGTCAGTAGGGGGAATGGTGCTCCATCATTGGTGTCAGTTGGTGGAATAGTGCCCCAAGGGGCAGATAAAGGCAAGCAAAGGGCCACATCTGACCCCCGGGCCACAGTTTGGAGACCACTGGTTTAGGAGGAAATTCCTGGCTACCGTGGAAGACATAGGCATGTGCACAAGGTGTCCCTGTGTGCCTTGGCACACTCTAATCACCCTTTGTGGTGCGGATTGCCACTGCTTCCTGGCACCCCCTGTCTTCACCCTGAAGTGCTGCCAGCTTCCCTCCTCTCCTCTCCTGCCAGCTGCTACGGGGATGTTTCAGGGTGAATGAACGAACACAGTGAGCGATCTGTACTGCCCGCTCCTGTGTTTATACTTAACAGAAGCATAGTAAACTATTTACTATGCTTCAGTTTGTGAATGAACAGGAAGCCTCTCAGCACAGAGCACTCCCCGTTCATTCACTGTCCAGTGCAGCTGAGGCTGCAGAGAAAGGGATTGGGGAAGGTCTGTCCTCAGTCCCTTTCTCTCTGTTTAGACCCTTGACATTTCACCAAAGCCCCACAATCTGGCTCCTTAAAAAAAATTGTAAAAAATAATAAAAATAAGTAACAAAAATAAAAACTACTGACACCAATCTCTGCTCTCCTGACACTGTCCACTACACACACACACCAATGGTGGGAGAGGCTCAGGGCCGTCTTTAGCGCGGGGCAAACGGGGCACTTGCCCTGGGCCCAATCTTTGTTGGGGGGCCCATGCTAGCCATGAATTGGGGCCCCGATGACAGCTTTGCAGAGCGCACAGAGGACACGGGAGGATGTATTCCTCGCTAGCCAGCTGAGAGGGGGCGGGGGCCGGGAGCTCCACTGACGCTCTGACCCCGCCCACGTGCAGCCTGTGTACTCTGAAAAGAGCTTCTCTAGTGAGAGCCAGTGATCGGAGTGGGAGTGTCAGTGGAGCTTCCGGCCCCGCCCCCTCTATACTGGCTGGTGAATACAGAGGTCTGGGGGTTGGGCTCCAATGACACTCCCACTCCGATCACTGGCTCTCACTACAGACACTCTAATCCCAGTACACAGGCTGCACGTGGGCGGGGTCAGAGCGTCAGTGGAGCTCCCGGCCCCACCCATCTCAGCTGGCTAGCGCGGAATACATCCTCCCATGTCCTCTGTGCGCTCTGCAAAGCTGTCATTGGGGCCCCAATTCACGGGTGATGTGGGCCCAGGGCCCACCCAACAAAGCATCGGTGGAGCTCCCAGCTGCTTTAGTGAGAGCAGAGAGTGGAAGCCCCGCCCACAGTCATGAATGTATGTAGTGAGTTTGGCTGGCCAGGTATGTCCTTACAACCATAGAATGCCTGAATGTTTAATTCCTGAGCTGTGTTATTTAACTGTAAAGCTGTGCATTGCTGAAAGTTCTCTGACCATCCCCTGTATAATGTCTGCAGTCTCTGATTGTCTCCTGCAGTATGTCCGCAGTCTCTGATTGTCTCCTGCAGTATGTCCGCAGTCTCTGATTGTCTCCTGCAGTATGTCCGCAGTCTCTGATTGTCTCCTGCAGTATGTCCGCAGTCTCTGATTGTCTCCTGCAGTATGTCCGCAGTCTCTGATTGTCTCCTGCAGTATGTCCGCAGTCTCTGATTGTCTCCTGCAGTATGTCCACAGTCTCTGATTGTCTCCTGCAGTATGTCCGCAGTCTCTGATTGTCTCCTGCAGTATGTCCGCAGTTTCTGATTGTCTCCTGCAGTATGTCCACAGTCTCTGATTGTCTCCTGCAGTATGTCCGCAGTTTCTGATTGTCTCCTGCAGTATGTCCACAGTCTCTGATTGTCTCCTGCAGTATGTCCGCAGTCTCTGATTGTCTCCTGCAGTATGTCCGCAGTCTCTGAGTGTCTCCTGCAGTATGTCCGCAGTCTCTGATTGTCTCCTGCAGTATGTACACAGTCTCTTATTGTCTCCTGCAGTATGTCCGCAGCCTCTGATTGTCTCCTGCAGTATGTCCACAGTCTCTGATTGTCTCCTGCAGTATGTCCACAGTCTCTGATTGTCTCCTGCCGTATGTCCGCAGTCTCTGAGTGTCTCCTGCAGTATTTCCGCAGTCTCTGAGTGTCTCCTGCAGTATTTCCGCAGTCTCTGAGTGTCTCCTGCAGTATGTCCGCAGTTTCTGGTAATCTCCTGCAGTATGTCCGCAGTCTCTGATTGTCTCCTGCAGTATGTCCGCAGTCTCTAATTGTCTCCTGCAGTATGTCCGCAGTCTCTGATTGTCTCCTGCAGTATGTCCACAGTCTCTGATTGTCTCCTGCAGTATGTCCACAGTCTCTGATTGTCTCCTGCAGTATGTCCACAGTCTCTGGTAATCTCCTGCAGTATGTCCACAGTCTCTGATTGTCTCCTGCAGTATGTCCGCAGTCTCTGATTGTCTCCTGCAGTATGTCCACAGTCTCTGATTGTCTCCTGCAGTATGTCCGCAGTCTCTGATTGTCTCCTGCAGTATGTCCGCAGTCTCTGATTGTCTCCTGCAGTATGTCCGCAGTCTCTGATTGTCTCCTGCAGTATGTCCGCAGTCTCTGATTGTCTCCTGCAGTATGTCCGCAGTCTCTGATTGTCTCCTGCAGTATGTCCACAGTCTCTGGTAATCTCCTGCAGTATGTCCACAGTCTCTGATTGTCTCCTGCAGTATGTCCGCAGTCTCTGATTGTCTCCTGCAGTATGTCCACAGTCTCTGATTGTCTCCTGCAGTATGTCCGCAGTCTCTGATTGTCTCCTGCAGTATGTCCGCAGTCTCTGATTGTCTCCTGCAGTATGTCCGCAGTCTCTGATTGTCTCCTGCAGTATGTCCGCAGTCTCTGATTGTCTCCTGCAGTATGTCCGCAGTCTCTGATTGTCTCCTGCAGTATGTCCACAGTCTCTGATTGTCTCCTGCAGTATGTCCGCAGTCTCTGATTGTCTCCTGCAGTATTTCCGCAGTCTCTGTTAATCTCCTGCTGTATGTCCGCAGCCTCTGATTGTCTCCTGCAGTATGTCCACAGTCTCTGATTGTCTCCTGCAGTATGTCCGCAGTCTCTGATTGTCTCCTGCAGTATGTCCGCAGCCTCTGATTGTCTCCTGCAGTATGTCCGCAGTCTCTGATTGTCTCCTGCAGTATTTCCGCAGTCTCTGTTAATCTCCTGCTGTATGTCCGCAGTCTCTGATTGTCTCCTGCAGTATGTCCACAGTCTCTGATTGTCTCCTGCAGTATGTCCGCAGCCTCTGATTGTCTCCTGCAGTATGTCCGCAGTCTCTGATTGTCTCCTGCAGTATTTCCGCAGTCTCTGTTAATCTCCTGCTGTATGTCCGCAGTCTCTGATTGTCTCCTGCAGTATGTCCACAGTCTCTGATTGTCTCCTGCAGTATGTCCGCAGCCTCTGATTGTCTCCTGCAGTATGTCCGCAGTCTCTGATTGTCTCCTGCAGTATTTCCGCAGTCTCTGTTAATCTCCTGCTGTATGTCCGCAGCCTCTGATTGTCTCCTGCAGTATGTCCGCAGTCTCTGATTGTCTCCTGCAGTATGTCCGCAGTCTCTGAACCTCTCCTGTAGTATGTGTATTAATGTGCCCCTTTACTTGCTCAATTATTTGGGATTGCTCCACTGCTCAGTGAGAGGTAATGATGTGCATGAACCTCTAGCAACCAATCAGTAAACAGTAGTGATCTGCTTTAATCTCTAGCAACCAATCAGTAAGTGCTAATGATGTGCTGTAACCCCTAGCAACCAATTAGTGAGCGCTAATAATGTACATTAACCTCTAGCAAGCAGAAATTATGTGTTGTAACCTCTAGAAACCAGCCAGTGAGCAGTAATGATAGGCTGTAACCTCTGGCAAACAATTGCAATCGCTGCGTGATCTGCTGCAGTAAACTGATTTTGAGTCTACCTGCTATTTTTTGTATGTCTCAGAATGGAGGGGGGGCCCCAAGAAAATGTTTGCCCAGGGCCCAATCAAAATTAAAGACGGCCCTGGAGAGGCTGCATAGTGAAGATTGCAGGAACATAGAGGAAGGTAAGTATGTAATCAGGTAGGCTGCACTCAGGAGGGGGGGGGGGGGGGGGGTTGGGAAATACATTAAAGGGCAATTTGTATCCAAGGTTCACTTTGTCCTTTAAGGTATGAATTTCTAATGTGAACAGAAGCTCAGCAGACCTATATTGCACGTCTGTATCTGCCTGCGCCCTATCATTATCTAAGTTTTCTGCTTCTTCTCTGCTGTTAAAATGTATATTTCTTCAGATAATGTCTGCACATGAAATTGAATCACTGAGACTCAGATCCCCGCCTGCACAATGTCAAGAAGGGGCACAAAACCGAAAGATCAGATCAGAGGACCAGACAGAAGCAGCATGCCCGAAATACCCGCCCACGTGCAAGTTCATTTGTCGTCTTATATGGTACCAGATTATTTTCAGCGGCAGTTTAACAGCCCTCTTTAGATCAAACTATGTTGTAAGTGTTCACTTATGTAGGTATTTAATTTACATATTCTTAACGAGCAATAAAAGAGCTTTAAAATAAGCCATCCCTGACCTCTCCAGCTTCTTGTACTGTGTAGTAATTCATCCTCAAAAACCCTTAAAGCCCAGCTGAACTTTCAGTTTAAATCAGCAAAATACCTTTACGATACACCAAAAAAAAAAAATGTTGTGCTGGTTGTTTCCTTTAGAAAGCAGCCACAGCCTGTGTAGGAAAGTCTGTCCCCTGCCAGCATGCTGCAGAGAAGGACTCAGTGCTCTCTCTGCAGAGGTCCTGACCAGTGGCGGCCCGTCCAGCTTGTATAACAGTGTAAATTTGCCGTCCCCTCAAAATAACTCAACACACAGCCATTAATGTCTAAACCGCTGGCAACAAAAGTCAGTACACCCCTAAGTGAAAATCTCCAAATTGGGCCCAAAGTGTCAATATTTTGTGTGGCCCCCATTATTTTCCAGCACTGCCTTAACCCTCTTGGGCATGGAGGTCACCAGAGCTTCACAGGTTGTCACTGGAGTCCTCTTCCCCTCCCCCATGATGACATCACAGAGCTGGTGGATGTTAGAGACCTTGCGCTCCTCCGCCTTCCGTTTGAGGATGTCCCACAGATGATCAATAGGGTTTAGGTCTGGAGACATGCTTGGCCAGTCCATCACCTTTACCCTCAGCTTCTTTAGCAAGGCAGTGGTTGTCTTGGAGGTGTGTTTGGGGTCATTATCATGTTGGAATACTGCCCTGCGGTCCAGTCTCTGAAGGGAGGGGATCATGCTCTGCTTCAGTATGTCACAGTACATGTTGGCATTCATGGTTCCCTCAATGATCTGTAGCCCCCCAGTGCCGGCAGCACTCATGCAGCCCCAGACCATGACACTCCCACCACCATGCTTGACTGTAGACAAGACACACTTGTCTTTGTCCTCCTCACCTGGTTGCCCCCACACACGCTTGTCACCATCTGAACCAAATACGTTTATCTTGGTCTCATCAGACCACAGGACATGGTTCCAGTAATCCATCTCCTTAGTCTGCTTGTCTTCAGCAAACTGTTTGTGGACTTTCTTGTGCATCATCTTTAGAAGAGGCTTCCTTCTGGGATGACAGCTGTGCAGACCAATTTGATGCAGTGTGCGGCGTATGGTCTGAGCACTGACAGGCTGACCCCCCACCCCTACAACCTCTGCAGCAATGCTGGCAGCACTCATACGTCTATTTCCCAAAGACAACCTCTGGATATGACGCTGAGCACGTGATCTCAACTTCTTTGGTGGACCATGGCGAGGCCTGTTCTGAGTGGAACCTGTCCTGTTATACCGCTGTATGGTCTTGGCCACCGTGCTGCAGATCAGTTTCAGGGTCTTGGCAGTCTTCTTATAGCCTAGGCCATCTTTATGTAGAGCAACAATTCTTTTTTTCAGATCCTCAGAAAGTTATTTGCCATGAGGTGCCATGTTGTACTTCCAGTGACCAGTATAAGAGAGTGAGAGCGATAACACCAAATTTAACACACCTGCTCCCCATTCACACCTGAGACCTTGTAACACTAAGGAGTCACATGACACCGGGGAGGGAAAATGGCTAATTGGGCCCAATTTGGACATTTTCACTTAGGGGTGTACTGACTTTTGTTGCCAGCGGTTTAGACATTAATGGCTGTGTGTTGAGTTATTTTGAGGGGACAGCAAATTTACACTGTTATACAAGCTGTACACTCACTACTTTACATTGTATTGTGAATCAATATTCGCTGTTGTAACACTGATCCTCCTCTCGGCCAATCAGGAAGCGCGTTTAGACACCGGTCACCCGATTGGCTGAAAGGACAGGCGATCCTATTGGATGCCTAGGAGGAGGGGGGGAGGAGCTGGAAGCCGCCATGGAGGAGAGGAGCCACTTCACCATGCTGCCTGTCACCCCGCCACGATGGGGTAAGTGTGACTGACCGGCAAACAGCGGTGGGGGGGTGGGTGCCGCTCGAGGGTGATGGGTGGTTGTTTGCTGCCCTACCCCCCCCCCCCAAAAAAAAAAACACCAGCCGCCACTGTTTGGGGATATGAGTGGTGGCTTCAGACCATGCATGATGCTTCAGGTCTCTGCAGAACAGCTCATGCAGAAGCAGATCAGGGTTTACTCCCCTTGCATCATGGGGCCTGTCATATTTTGAGAAGTAGAAGTGGCCACTCACATGCAGCAACCAAAACCTACATTTCTCTTCAGGCATCTGACAGTTAGAGACGCTGGATGATGATTGGCAATGATTATTGTTTTTGTCCAAAGAGAGGTTTTTCATTTTCTATAAAGACAATGTTCATTTTTTTATGGCCATTTTCAGACTCTCAAGCTTTTCTTCTGCATGTTATAATCTGTGAGGACGTGGACCAATTGCAGTTGGATAATAGAGTGGAAATATTTGTTCGAGGCTGGAATCAAACGTCCGCCTTTCGGAACAAATAACCAATTTCAGCCTTGATTTGTAAAGCAGAGAGTGAACCGCTTTCATTCTGCAATATGATACCGACTGAGGCGCTGGCTGTCTGCAGAGCACGCTAGATACGACTGTATGGTCTGTAGGAGAAACGATTGGCATATTAGATAGATAATCAGATTTTTCTTAACCAATAAGCAGTTCATCATTGTTTTTTGAGACTTTAACCAATAACCATTAACCTTTTATACATTTACTGTTATTATCCATCATTAAAATATCATAGAAACATTAAAGTGATGATATACTGTATATCCACCATATTATTATTATTATTATTATTATTATTATAGCAATCCCTGCATCCTGGGCCCCTCCGTAGAGAGGACCCAGGATAATGGGGGACCCTAGTAAACAGTCTGAGGTGTAGTAGGCCATCAGTGTATTGGACCTGCAAGTTATGGCTGGGGACTAGATGTCTTTCACCATGTTATAGGAAAAATAGGGATTTCTGGGTATATATCACACTACCACCGTTGGGGATGTAGTAGTAATCTGGACCATTAATCCTTGAGTCCTCCCTTTATAGATCGCTACCCTCCCAACTTCTAGGGAAGTGATGCAACAATCAGAAAATGTGTTGAGTACTGGATGTAACCCTACTATGGGTGTCACGGACTTGCCAAGTGCCTACCCTGACTATGGCTTTAGAGAGCCTACCCTGACCACAGCTGGAGAGAGCCTACTCTGACGACAGCAGAAGAGAGCTCACCCTGACCATGACTAAAGAGAGCTTATCCTGACCATGGCTAGAGAAAGCCTACACTGACCACTGCTGGAGAGAGTCTACCCTGACCACTGCTGGAGAGACTATATCCTGACCACTGCTGGAGAGAGTCTACCCTGACCACTGCTGGAGAGACTATATCCTGACCACTGCTGGAGAGAGTCTACCCTGACCACTGCTGGAGTTAGCCTACCCTAACTACATCTGGAGAGAGCCGTCCTTGACCATGACTGGAGAGAGCTTGCCCTGACCATGGCTAGAGAGAGCCTACCCTGACTATTGCTGCAGAGAGTCTGCAGAGAGTGTACTGTGACCACTGCTGGAGGGAGTCTACCCTGACTACTGCTGGAGGGAGTCTACCCTGACCACTGCTGGCGAGAATCTATCCTGACCACTGCTAGAGAGAGTCTACCCTGACCACTGCTGAAGAGAGACTACCCTGACCACTGCTGGAGTAAGCCTACCCTAACCACATCTGGATAGAGCTGTCCTTGACCATGGCTGGAGAGAGCTTGCCCTGACCATGGCTAGAGAGAGCCTACCCTGACCAGTGCTGGAGGGAGTCTACCCTGACCACTGCTGGAGAGAATCTACCATGAGCACTGCTGGAGGGAGTCTACCCTGACCACTGCTGGAGAGAATGTACCATGAGCACTGCTGGAGGGAGTCTACCCTGACCACTGCTGGAAAGAATCTAACATAAGCACTGCTGGAGGAAGTCTACCCAGACCATTGCTGAAGAGAGCCTACCCTGGCCACTGCTGGAGGAAGTCTACCCTGACCATTGCTGGAGGGAGTCTACCCTGACAACTGCTGGAGAGAGTCAACTCTGACCACTGCTAGAGAGATTCTACCCTGACCACTGCTGGAGGGAGTCTACCCTGACCACTGCTGGAGAAAGTCTACCCTGACCATGACTGGAGAGAGCTTGCCCTGACCATGGCTATAGAGAGCTTGCCCTGACCATGGCTATAGAGAGCCTACCCTAACTACTGCTGGATAGAGTCTACCCTGGTCACAGCTAGAGAGAGCCTACCCTGACCATGACTGGGTTCACCAAGGAGTGAAGTCTAAGAACCGTGCAGTCTTCTCCAGAACTCCTGATGTTGGAAATAGATTTGTTACCGTCCTTCTCCCAGATCACTATGCCAATTACTACTAACCAAGACAAGGTGAGCCAGAGGCTCCAGCAAAGTGCTTACCACTACAATGGCAGAGTACAGAGTAGTGTACAGGCGTCCCAGGGGACTGGACCCTGTACAATGTATAGGATTTCCAGGAACAGGTTTCAGCACAACACATGGGATTCATGGGAACAGGGGAGCACAGTGCACAGCAGAATGTCCAGGGACAAGGAGCCACAAAGTACAGGGCTCAGCAACACCTGGACAAATGTTCCTTGGGCAAGAATGGCTGATCTGAGCACAGCTTAAATAGAGTCAGTGATTGCCCCACTAGGCAAAGTCTAGTCCAATATCAGACAGCAGGTGCAATCAAAGGCTGCCAGACCAGGTAACAGTTCAGCTTCCACAGACATAGCAAGGTAGGCGCAACACACATATCTGTAGGACTACAAGGTAACAAATAGGCTTTATAGCTGATCTGCGACAATTGGATATGAACAATAACACTATATCTGTGATCTTGCTGATTGCTTTATTACCGTATGTTCAGGAAGAGGATGGAAGGAGTTTAAGATCATGGTGTCTATACATCAACACTATTTGAATGTGTCTTTAACATTTTAATAACGGATAATAATAATAATAATAATAGTAATAACCATAATTCACTTTGATGACATGTTTTGGACATGTTTCGGTGAGGATCTCCCTTTCATCAGCCTCTCCAGCTGTGGTCAAGGTAGACTCTCCTCAGCTGTGGTCTGGGTACGATTTCTCCAGCTGTGGTCAGGGTAGGCTCTCTCCAGCTGTGGCTCTCCAACTATGGTCAGGGTAGGCTCACTCCAGCTGTGGTCAGGGTAGGCTCACTCCAGCTGTGGTCAGGGTAGGCTCTCTCGAGCTGTGGTCGGGGTAGGCTCACTCCAGCTGTGGTCGGGGTAGGCTCACTCCAGCTGTGGTCGGGTTAGGCTCTCTCCAACTGGGGTCGGGGTAGGCTCACTCCAGCTGTGGTTGGGGTAGGCTCCCTCCAGCTGTGTTTGGGGTAGGCTCTCTCCAGCAGTGGTCAGGGTAGACTCTCTCCAGCTGTGGTCAGGGTAGGCTCTCTCGAGCTGTGGTCAGGGTAGGCTCACTCCAGCTGTGGTCGGGGTAGGCTCACTCCAGCTTTGGTCGGGTTAGGCTCTCTCCAACTGGGGTCGGGGTAGGCTCACTCCAGCTGTGGTTTGGGTAGGCTCCCTCCAGCTGTGGTTGGGGTAGGCTCTCTCCAGCAGTGGTCAGGGTAGACTCTCTCCAGCTGTGGTCAGGGTAGGCTCTCTCTAGCAATGGTCAGGGTGGACTCTTTCGGGCTGTGGTCAGCAAGTTAGTGACAGTAGGACACCATCAGGTACTCTATGACATTTTAATGATGAATAATAATAATAAACATAATTCATTTTAATGATTATTGGTGACAAATGTAGTACCAGTTAAAGGACATATTTCGGGGAGAACCTCCACTTCATCAGCCTCTCCAGCTGTTGTCAATGTAGGCTCTCTCCAGCTGTTGTCAGGGTAGGCTCTCTCCATCTGTGGCTCTCTCCATCTGTGGCTCTCTCCATCTGTGGTCAGGGTAGGCTCTCTCTAGCAATGGTCAGGGTAGACTCTTTTGGGCTGTGGTCAGCAAGTTAGTGACACCAACAGTAGGACAACATCAGGTGCTCTATGACATTTTAATGATGGATAATAATAATACACATAATTCATTTTAATGAATATTGGTGACAAATGTAATAACAGTTAAAGGAAATGTTTCAGGGAGAACCTCCCCTTTATCAGCCTCTCCAGCTGTGGACAAGGTAGGCTTTCTCCAGCTGTGGTCAGGGTAGGCTCTCTCCAGCTCTGGTCAGAGTAGGCTCTCTCCAGCTGTGGTCAGGGTAGGCTCTCTCCAGCTCTGGTCAGAGTAGGCTCTCTCCAGCTGTGGTCAGTGTAGGCTCTCTCCAGCTGTGGTCAGGGTAGGCTCTCTCCAGCTCTGGTCAGAGTAGGCGATCTCCAGGTGTGGTCAGGGTAGGCTCTCTCCAGCTCTGGTCAGAGTAGGCTCTCTCCAGCTGTGGTCAGTGTAGGCTCTCTCCAACTCTGGTCAGAGTAGGCTCTCTCCAGCTATGGCCAGGGTAGGCTCTCTCCAGCTCTGGTCAGAGTAGGCTCTCTCCAGCTGTGGTCAGGGTAGGCTCTCTCCAGCTCTGGTCAGAGTAGGCTCTCTCCAGCTCTGGTCAGAGTAGGCTCTCTCCAGCTCTGGTCAGAGTAGGCTCTCTCCAGCTCTGGTCAGTGTAGACTCTCTCCAACTCTGGTCAGAGTAGGCTCTCTGCAGCTGTGGTCAGGGTAGGCTCTCTCCAGCTGTGATCAGGGTAGGCTCTCTCTAGCAATGGTCAGGGTGTACTCTTTCGGGCTGTGGTCAGCAAGTTAGTGACAGTAGGTCACCATCAGGTACTCTATGACATTTTAATGATGGATAATAATAATAAACATAATTCATTTTAATGATTATTGGTGACAAATGTAATACCAGTTAAAGGACATGTTTCGGGGAGGACCTCCCCTTCGTCAGCCTCTCCAGCTGTGGTCAATGTAGACTCTCTCCAGCTGTGGTCAATGTAGACTCTCTCCAGCTGTGGTCACGGTAGGCTCTCTCCATCTGTGGCTCTCTCCATCTGTGGTCAGGGTAGGCTCTCTCTAGCAATGGTCAGGGTAGACTCTTTCAGGCTGTGGTCAGCAAGTTAGTGACACCAACAGTAGGACAACATCAGGTGCTCTATGACATTTTAATGATGGATAATAATAATACACATAATTAATTTTAATGAATATTGGTGTCAAATGTAATAACAGTTAAAGGAAATGTTTCAGGGAGAACCTCCCCTTCATCAGCCTCTCCAGCTGTGGACAAGGTAGGCTCTCTCCAGCTGTGGTCAGTGTAGGCTCTCTCCAGCTCTGGTCAGAGTAGGCTCTCTCCAGCTGTGGTCAGGGTAGGCTCTCTCCAGCTCTGGTCAGAGTAGGCTCTCTCCAGGTGTGGTCAGGGTAGGCTCTCTCCAGCTCTGGTCAGAGTAGGCTCTCTCCAGCTCTGGTCAGTGTAGGCTCTCTCCAACTCTGGTCAGAGTAGGCTCTCTCCAGCTGTGGTCAGAGTAGGCTCTCTCCAGCTCTGGTCAGAGTAGGCTCTCTCCAGCTCTGGTCAGAGTAGGCTCTCTCCAGCTCTGGTCAGTGTAGGCTCTCTCCAACTCTGGTCAGAGTAGGCTCTCTCCAGCTGTGGTCAGTGTAGGCTCTCTCCAGCTCTGGTCAGAGTAGGCTCTCTCCAGCTGTGGTCAGTGTAGGCTCTCTCCAGCTCTGGTCAGAGTAGGCTCTCTCCAGCTCTGGTCAGTGTAGGCTCTCTCCAGCTGTGGTCAGTGTAGGCTCTCTCCAGCTCTGGTCAGAGTAGGCTCTCTCCAGCTCTGGTCAGTGTAGGCTCTCTCCAGCTGTGGTCAGTGTAGGCTCTCTCCAGCTCTGGTCAGAGTAGGCTCTCTCCAGCTCTGGTCAGTGTAGGCTCTCTCCAGCTGTGGTCAGTGTAGGCTCTCTCCAGCTCTGGTCAGAGTAGGATCTCTCCAGCTGTGGTCAGAGTAGGCTCTCTCCAGCTCTGGTCAGTGTAGGCTCTCTCCAGCTCTGGTCAGAGTAGGCTCTCTCCAGCTGTGGTCAGTGTAGGCTCTCTCCAGCTGTGGTCAGAGTAGGCTCTCTCCAGCTCTGGTCAGGGTAGGCTCTCTCCAACTCTGGTCAGAGTAGGCTCTCTCCAGCTATGGTCAGGGTAGGTTCTCTCAAGCAATGTTCAGGGTAGGCTCTTTCTAACTGTGGTCAGCAAGTCAGTGACAGCAACAGTAGGGCTCTATCAGGTACTCAATGCATTTTGTGATTATTTCATCACTTATTCTACAAATCTTGTGAAGGTAGCAATCTATAAAGGGTGGATTCGACTGTTAATAGTCAAGATTACTACTTGCACATCCCCAGCGGCGGTAGTGTTATACATCCTGATGTTCCTATTTGCTATCCAACATCTGCCAAACACTGAAATGTCAATTTTGGGTGGGCTGACCTTTCAAAGCTTTTCCTTTATGGCCCCAACAATCCATAATATATTTTGATGTAGTAAGTGACCATTAACTGTATCCTTTAACTTCTCCAGCAATATAACTCACCCGTTACAGTTCTATAACATCTTTTACTGGCCTTTTATTGCTCTTCCCAATATGATAATAATTCCTTTTTATGGGCTCTGGTAAAAAATGATTGCACTTTTTTTTTTAGTGCTTGTTTATTTACAGGTTAGGTTTTTTTTTTTCTGTATGCTTAAAGTATAATGACTTAATCGTAAATTATAAAAAAAATAAATACATGTAGCAATCTAGTTAGGTAGGTGCTAGAGTGATGATTTTTGTTGGTGGAGTCGGTAAATTTAGGCAGGCCTAGCTGGTTGCTAGGCCTGTTTGTTTTCATTGTGGGCTGGGAGTGGCTCAGGGTACCCGCTGGTGACTCATAGGCCACATCACGTCACTGTCACCTCCCTCTTTCTTCTAGAAAGTGCTAGGAGAGGAGGAGAGGTGAGGCTGCCTGGGGTATCTTAAGGCAGCCTTTCTCAACCAGTGTGCCGCGGCACACTGGTGTGCCGTCAGAGGTTCTCAGGTGTGCCGCGGGATCAGGGGAGAGAAGGGCTGTCAGATGAGCCCGATCCCCTGCCGAACTGTACATCGGCACTGTGAGAAGCTCCGTCAACCTCAGCAAAGTGAAAGTAAAGTGCAGGGGAGTGTGCTGTGCTCTCTGCTTCCCCCTACAGTGCAGTACCTGGCTGAATGAGGAATCTGGAAAGGTACTGTGCTAGAAGCTAGATTTGTTTTAAAAGGGCTTTATACATGTGTCTGTGTGTGTGTGTGTGCGTGCATGTGAGTGTCTGACTGTCTGTGTGTGTGTACATGTGTCTGTATGTGTGTGTGTACATGTGTCTGTATGTGTGTGTGTACATGTGTATATATGTGTGTGTGTGTACATGTGTCTGTATGTGTGTGTCTGTATGTGTGTGTGCATGTGTCTGTATGTGTGTGTCTGTATGTGTGTGTGCATGTGTCTGTGTGTGTGTGTGTGCATGTGTCTGTATGTGTGTCTGTATGTTACATAGTTACATAGTAGGTGAGGTTGAAAAAAGACACAAGTCCATCAAGTCCAACCTATGTGTGTGATTATGTGTCAGTATTGCATTGTATATCCCTGTATGTTGTGGTCATTCAGGTGCTTATCTAATAGTTTCTTGAAGCTATCAATGCTCCCCGCTGAGACCACCGCCTGTGGAAGGGAATTCCACATCCTTGCCGCTCTTACAGTAAAGAACCCTCTACGTAGTTTAAGATTAAACCTCTTTTCTTCTAATTTTAATGAGTGGCCACGAGTCTTGGTAAACTCTCTTCTGCGAAAAAGTTTTATCCCTATTGAGGGGTCACCAGTCCGGTATTTGTAAATTGAAATCATATCCCCTCTCAAGCATCTCTTCTCCAGAGAGAATAAGTTCAGTGCTCGCAACCTTTCCTCATAACTAAGATCCTCCAGACCCTTTATTAGCTTTGTTGCCCTTCTTTGTACTCGCTCCATTTCCAGTACATCCTTCCTGAGGACTGGTGCCCAGAACTGGACCGCATACTCCAGGTGCGGCCGGACCAGAGTCTTGTAGAGCGGGAGAATTATCGTTTTATCTCTGGAGTTGATCCCCCTTTTAATGCATGCCAATATTCTGTTTGCTTTGTTAGCAGCAGCTTGGCATTGCCTGCCATTGCTGAGCCTATCATCTACTAGGACCCCCAGGTCCTTTTCCATCCTAGATTCCCCCAGAGGTTCTCCCCCCCAGTGTATAGATTGCATTCATATTTTACTCAACCAGAGTTTAAAACAGGAGATGTATGTGTGTTTGTACATGTGTGTGTGCATGTGTCTGTATGTGTGTGCATGTGTCTGTATGTGTGTCTGTATGTGTGTTTGTACATGTGTGTGTGTGCATGTGAGTGTCTGTCTGTATGTGTGTTTGTACGTGTGTGTGTGTGCATGTGTCTGTATGTGTGTGCATGTGTCTGTATGTGTGTGCATGTGTCTGTATGTGTCTGTGTGCAAGTGTCTGCATGTGTGTGCACGTGTCTGCATGTGTGTGCACGTGTCTGCATATGCGTGTGTACAAGTGCCTGTATGTGTCTGTATGCCTGTGTGCACATGTATGTGTCTGTATATGTGTGTGTGTATATATCTTACTTTTAATCCGGACACCCCCCCCCCCTCCATTCCTGTACCATCAGAATTGCTTTTGTAGGTCTTGTTTGTGATAGCAGCAAGGACTGCTTCTCCTCTGAAAAGCAACCCATGCACAGATCGCTTTTCAGAGGCATTTGACAGACGGTAAAGAGGCATTATGTTGCCTCCTCACCACCTGTTTTAATGCAGCATCACTACACCGCAACCGTGCAATGAACACAGTTGCAGGGTAGTTGCAGTGCAGCCCCATTCACCCTGGGTATACCTCCAGCTGCAGCCACAGCATGTGTACACCCCCAGCTTCTGTCTCTGCAGCTAAAGGGGAAGAAGTTGGGGGTGGTAAAAACAGCTTAACCATGTGCTTTTACCACCCCTCCAACCTGACATGTGAACAAGCCCTTGGTTCACATCTGTGTGGCTGCGTGCTGCGTGTAGGGCAGCCCATTCATTTCAATGGGCTTCCCTAACCACAAAAATTCAGGGAAGGAAGTCCCCAACCTTTTTTTTTTTTTTTAAATTGCACGGCACCAAAAGCACATTTTCCAATGTGTGAGGTACCATTAAGAATAATGGCACCCCTAAAGAGCAGAGCATTTGTCTGTGTGTCAGGAACGAGTGCGATTTTGCGCATGTTCCGCGACGCACAGCAACGTGAACTAAGCCTTGGACTGGGGTGCCTCAAGACTGAAAATACTTTTTAAGGGTGCCCTGACTGGAAAAAGGTTGAGAAACACTGTCTTAAGTAGCCTTGACCAATCCCCAACTTGGATTGACGGGGGGGGGGCAGGCCTCCTTAAAAACCTAGAGTCAGCCCAGCTGGGGAGGAGTTGGGTGGAAGAGCTGGAGTGAGAGAGTATGGAGGCTGTCGGGGCCCACGGGGAGCTCCCCAGTCTGGGGGGGGGGGGTGACCCTGGGCTGGGCTTGGGTGCATCAAGGAAGAGTGACGAGATCCTGGAAGGAGAGGCACATGAGAGAGCAAGCAGAGGACAGCAGGAGAGAACACTGTGAGTGAGAACAGTCGGGAGGACTGGGGAGGCACGCCTGAGAGAACTGGGAGATTGCAGTTAAGATGGGTGCAGAACCAGAAGAGAGGACTGTGAGAAGGGCAGTGGAAAGAGATCATTGCAGCCAGACTGGCTGGCAGGACCTGAAGAGAGCTATCTGGGAGTAGTAGCTGAATAGAGACCAGCTAGCAACTGGACTTTTTCTACACCACAGGGGCCCGAGGTCCCTGCCCCCAAAAAGGCAGTTCATTGAGGCCTGGCTGAAGCAGTGTCAGGCCTAACCATGCGGTGCTAGCTAGTCTGGAGGAGGAAACGTCTGCAGCAAGGGAAGTGCTGGTGGAGTAACAGTCTGCAGCAAGTGAAGTGCTGAAGGAGGAACGGTGTGCAGCAAGTGTTTGTGCTGGAGAGAAGATTGAGTTTCTCAACCAGAGTGTAATGGAACCCTAGGGTTCCTCCAGAGGTTGGTAGGAGTTCCTTGAGCTGGGGCTAATTGACCACCCATTTGATGGGGCCCAACAATAGAACAGCCGTTCTAAACCAGGATTACATGGAACCCTAAGGTTCCTCCAGAGGTTGCTAGGGGGTCCTTGAGCTGGGGCTGATTGACAACCCATTTGATGGGGCCAAATGATAGAGAAGCCATTCTCAACCAGGATTGCATGGAACCCTGGTGTTCCTTCAGAGGTTGTTAGGGGTTCCTTGAGCTGGGGCTGATTGACAACCCATTTGATGGGGCCAAACGATAGAAAAGCCATTCTCAACCAGGATTGCATGGAACCCTGATGTTCCTTCAGAGGTTATTAGGGGTTCCTTGAGCAATGAGCAATTTCTGCCTCTCAGATAAGTTCCCGCTGACAACATTGTCACCATTTTAGCTATCTGTAAGGAGCATTCTTCCCACTGACAATCACACTAACGTATCATGAGTTGTAGATATAGTCATTTTTAGCAGGGGGTTTCTGGCAACCAGAAAATTATTTCCAGGGCTCCTCTGTGTTGCAAAGGTTGAGAAAGGCTACTATACTGTACATGAATAATATGGAATTGTTCCCTTCTGTGCCACAAAGGACTTAAAGGCACAGTTGTTGTGGGTTCTTTCCTTTATACTTCCTGCTCTGGTAACTTACCTAAGCACAAACGGCACTATAAGGCCAAACGTTTGTGGACACCTGATCATCACAACTGCTGTATATGAGATAGCTGGACATTTCATTCCAAAACCAGGGTCATTATTAGGGAGTTCCCTCCTTCCTTAGTGGCTAATGGCTATAACAGACTCCTCCCTTCTGGGAAGGCTGTATCTGTGGGAATTTAGGCCCATTCAACCAAAAGAGTACTTGAGAGGGCAGGTACTGATGTTGGATGAGAAGACCTGGCTCACCATTGGTATTTTAATGTATCCCAAAGGTGTTTAGTAGGGTTGAGGTCAGGTATTGATATTGGAAGAGAAGACCTAGATCACCATTGGTTTTTCAATTCATTCCAAAGGTGTTTAGTAGAGTTGAGGTCAGGGCTCTGCGCAGGACATTCAAGTTCCTCCACACCAAACTGGTCAGACCATGTTTTTTTTAGAGCTGGCTTTGTACACAGGGGCACAGTTATGCTGGAACAGAAAAGGGTCTTGACCCAACCGTTACCAGGATGGATAGAAGCATGCGATTGTCTAAAATGTCTTTGTATGATGTGGTATTAACAGTACTTTTCACTGGAGACACCTGAACTCCTTCATTTGGAGGGGAGGGGGTCCATACTAAACTGGTCATACCATGTCTTTATGGAGCCATCCGGCTAGTCATGCTGGAACAAAAAAGAGCCTTCACCAAACTGTTGCCACCAGATTGGAAGAGCACAATTTTCTAAAATGTCTTTGTATGTTGTAGTATTCACAGGTGTGTTGGTCTGGTTGTAGGCAGGCGCAGTCTGTTTTCTCCACTGCAGGTGGCACTCAACTGCAGCGGCACTGCAGAGGGAGGGAAAGTCAAGAGGAACATATTCCCCTATGGTTTCCTGGGTCACAAGGCTGCCACCCCATGTGACTCTGGCTGCCATCTTGGGTCAGGCAGAGTCTATTTAAAACCCTTGCTCTTGGACTTGGCGTACATTTTGCGAGTGGACAGGATAAGGACAGCTTACCCGCCTGTCAGGGAATTGAATAGCGGTAGGGAAAGGTTCTGGACGAGGAAGGATACAATAGGGACACACTATCCTTTCTAGGAATGCTCCCTTATTGGGCTCAAAGTGGCCAGGCCTCATTCCACCCTCGGGGACAGATGCTGTTGGTGCATCAGAACCTGCCCTGCTCCACATTTCTGCCACAAAACTGTGAGTGTTCTCAGGCGAGAGCCTTCCCGATGGGCTGTTTGTATCTTTGAGCCTTCAGTACAAGTTTGTTAATTGCAACCGGACTCAGTGTTCACCGCCCCTGCACCACTCTGCACCCATTCACACTGGGTCCACGCAAACCTTTTGGCCATAACAGTTTAGATAAACAAATGAAATAATTTGAAAGTCTTTCTCCTTCTCCTTGAATTCCAGGGTTCGGAATATCTCTTCCCAAGAAATGTCCATCTGGATTTCAGCATCCAGTTTTTCCCACGCGCCCTGTAAATTCTGGTGTATATTTCCTTATCGCTGACACCTCCGGATACACAAAGTGGAGGAGCGATTGGAGGACGGAAGAGTGGATTACAACGAAGAATGTGGCAGTAGCGGTTTGTTATAATGTAAATTGCTCAGCTACATGACTGGGGAGGTTCAACAGCTGTGACCTGCCACAGCAGGCTCTGCAAATTGTATTGTGTCATTTATAAGGATTCATACATGTGTCAAATGCAATGCAATTGAATGTCGAACACAGCATTTGACAAGAAAAGGCTGCTTTGACCTGCTTTGCCTGCAGGACATTGTACAAAAAATAATAAAAAATGCAGCGCAACGCAAAGTAGGTGAAACGCAGGTGATCTGCATTTTTTACTGCTCAGTGAAAGTCAATGGGATTTTTCTGACCTGGATTTGAGCTGTACTCCAAAAGCATGCCAGACACAAAAAAAAATGCCCATTGACTTAAGCTCTAAAGGTCCTGATTTCTATCATACCCCAGCAGTGGAGGTCCGGATATACAACAATAATTTTTTTGTTTATTTCTGACTTTCCTGCACCAAGGGAGCCGCAGCTGGCATCTACAGCCTGACATACAAGTGATGTCTCTACTCAGCAGTAGGAGAAATGAGACAGATCGCTGCTCCAGGTAAATAATATAATCCACCAAAAAGGAAGGGCTGGGTGCTAGCTCCGACTCCGACAACCGCGAACATGAAGACCAAGTGAGAAAAATGACCTGCACACCAACATCCGTCCAACAGGTTTATTAAAAGAGTCTTCCTTGAAGAAGCACAATGCATGTGTGAAACGTGGTCACCCCTCGGTCCCTTGTTTTAGTCCTGGTGGCAGTCTTCCAATAAACCTGTTGGACGGATGTTGGTGTGCAGCTAATTTTTCTCACTTGGTCTACCCAGCAGTAGTCATGTAAACACCAAGGCTTTTGTGCAATTGCGTTTACCTGCTCATGCCTGTATGATCTATTTCACAAACACAAAGCTCGGACATTCAGAAAGTATATAGCACATGCATGGAAATGCCAATGTATAGAAGCATAGCTACAGATATATACAGCCATTCAGTAGTGTTGCCAGGCTGTACATGACAGCTGTGGCTCTCCAGGCATGGTAAAGCATCGCGAATCTTACACCGGGCATATAAAATGCCTGCAAATGTCCGTGTGAGTGAGGTCCTAAAAATGAAAGTCACCTGGATAAAATAAAGATCCCTATCTCCGGATACAGCTCTGAGATTTCTCTTTACTTCTCTCTTTTCTTTCTTCTCTGTCATCCGGTCTCCTTCTCTCTCTCTTCTCTTTCTTCTTCTTTTATGTCTCTTTCTCTTCTTTCTTTTTCATCTTCTTTTTTCTTTCTTCTCTTTCTTTATGCCTCCCACTCTCCTTCGACCTCTTCTTCCTTCTTCCTTCTCCTTCTCTCTCTTTTCTCTTTCCTCATCTTGTAAGGGAATCCTGTCAGTCTTATTTGTATATAGATACTAATCTACAGTATATCCTACGCGTTCTCCTCTCCTCTCTTTCTTCATCTCTGTCTTACTGTCTCTTCCCTTCCTCTTTATTTTTATTTTCTGTCTTCCTCCCCTCTCTTCTCTTTCATCTCTGTCTCTTCTCTTCTCTTTCTCGTTACTTTTTCTCTTCTATCTTCCTTTTCACTCCTCTTTTCTCTTCTCTCGCATCTTCCTTTTTATTTCTCTTCTCTTCCTTACTCTCTTTTCTCTTCCTCTATTTTCCTTCTCTATCTATCTCTCTTCTTATCTGTCTTCCTCTTTTCGTTCTCTTTTTGTATTTCTGTCACCTTTCTCTCTATATATTTTTCCTTCTTCTCTATCTCTCTCCCGCCTTCTCGCTCTTCTCTTTCATCTTCTCTGTCTCCCTCTCTCCTCTCTCTCTCTCTCTGTCTCGCTCCTTCACTCTCACTCTTTTCTCTCTATTCTTCTCTCTCTCTCTCTCTCTCTCTCTCTCTCTCTCTCGCTCTTCTTATCTGTCTTCCTCTTTCCTTTCTCTCTTCTCTTTCATCTTTGCTGTCTCCCTCTCTCATTTTCTCTCTTTTCTTTTCTTTGTTCTCTGCCCTCCTCTTTCCTCTTCTCTCCTCTTTTCTCTCCTCTATTCTCTCCTCTCTCTCTCCCCTCTCTCTCCTCCTCTCTCTCTCCTCTTCTCTCTCTCCTCTCTCTCCTCCTCTCTATCTCTCTCTCTCCCTCTCTCTCTCTCTCTCGTCCTCTCTCTCTTCTCCTCTCTCTCCTCTCCTCCCTCTCTCTACCCCCCTCTCTCTCTCCACTCTCTCTGCTTTCCTCTCCCCCCCCTCTCTCTCCTCTTTCTGTCCTCACCTCTCCCCTCTCTCTCTCTCTCCTATCCTCTCCTCTCCTCTCTCGCCTCTGTCTCTCTCTCTCTCTCTCTCTCTCTCTCTCTCTCTCTCCTCTCTCCTCCCCTCTCTCTATCCCCTCTCTCCTCCTCTCTCTCGCTCTCTTTCTCTCTCTCCTCTTCTCTCTCTCCTCTTCTCTCTCTCCTCTCCTCCCTCCTCTCTCTCCCCCCTCCTCTATCCTCCTCTCTCTCCTTCCCTCTCTCTCTGGCCTCTCTCTCCTCTTCTCTCTCCCCCCTCTCTCCCCTCTCTCTCCTCCCTCTCTCTCTCCTCTCTTGCCTCTCCTCTCTCTCTCATCTCTCCTCTCTTGCCTCTCCTCTCTCTCTTTTTCCCTCCTTTCTTCTCTCTCTCTCTCTCTCCTCTACTCTCTCTCCCCACTTCCCTCTCCTCTCCTCTCTCTCTCACTCCTCCTCTCTTTCTCTCTCTCCTCCTCTCTTTCTCTCTCTCCTATCCTCCCTCCTCTCCCCCCTCTCTCTCACCTCTCTCTCTATCTCCTCTCCTCTCCTCTCCTCTCCTCTCTCTCTCTCTCTCTCTCTCTCTCTCTCTCTCCTCGCTCTCTCCTCTCTCTCTCCCTCTCTCTCTCTCTCTCCCCCCCCCTCTCTCTTTCTCTCCTCTCTCTTTCTCTCCTCTCTCCTCTCTCTCTCCTCTCTCAAATTCCAAAGGATTTATATAGTGCCAACAGTTTACGCAGCACTTTACAACATGTGGGCAGACATTACAAGTACAATCCAAATCAATACAGCAGGAATCAGAGGGTCCTGCCTGTTAAAGCTTACAATCTAGAAGGGAGGGGAATGGGCATAAGTCCATGTAAAGGATTTTTAAGTCCTCAGTCTTTCATGTCCCTCTCAGTCGGTGACACGCTGTCACATATTGGGCAGCAATTTTTACCGTTGGCTCCTCTTCTCCCAGTAGAAATTGGAGTTTCCTCTTCTCTTCTATAGAATTGAAGTCCGGGATGAGAGTAGAGAGTCTCTGGAAGTGAGTGTCCCTCACTGATGAGTACTGAGAGTGTCCCTTACTCTCTCTCTCTCCTCTCTCTCCTATCTCTCTCCTCTCGCTCCCCTCTCCTCTCGCTCCCCTCTCCTCTCTCACCTCTCCTCTTTCTTCTTCTTTCTCTCTCTCTCTCTCTCCTATTCTCCTCCCTCCTCTCTCTCTCCTCTCCTCTCCCCTCTCCTCTCTCTCTCCCCTCTCCTTGTCGCCCCTTTCTCTCCTCTTCTCTCTCTGTCCTCTCCCGTCCTCTCTCTCTCTCCTCTCTCTCTCTCTCTCTCTCTCTCCTCTCCCCTCTCTCCTCTCCCCTCTCTCCATCTCTCTCTCTTTTTCTCTACTCTCTCTCTCCTCTCTCGCCTCTCCTCTCCTCTCTCTCCCTCCCTCTCTCTCCTCTCCTCTCTCTCTCACTCTCCTCTCTCTCTCCCTCTCTCTCTCCTCTCATCTCTCTCTCTCCTCTCCCTCTCCTCTCCTATCTCTCTCTCCTCTCCTCTCTCTTCTCTCTCTCCCTCTCTCTCTTCTCTCCTCTCTTTCTCCTTCTCTCTCTCCTCTCATCTCTCTCTCCTCTCTCTCTCCTCTCCTCTCTCTCCTTTCCTCTCTCTCCTCTTCTCTCTCTCTCTCTCTCCTCTCCTCTCTCTCCTCTCTCTCTTCACTTCTCTCTCTCTCTCTCTCCAGTTCTCTTCTCTCTCTCCTCTCTCCTCTCCTCTCTTTCTCTTCTCTCTCTCTCTCTCTCTCTCTCTCTCTCTCTCTCTCTCTCTCCTCTCTCTCTTTCTCCTCTTCTCTCTCTCTCCTCTCCTTCTAACCTCCATTTCATTCATACTCATCACATCAAGCCTCTCTCATATATCTTAGTCCCGCGCTCTCCTAGCTAGCAGCCTCTGTATTACCTCTGTAAATATCTCCCAGAAATGTAGGCTGGTTTAACTACTTCATAAAAAAATAAGATCTCGGGTCACATTAATCAGACCCATTAAAACTAATCAGGGGATGACTGCGGAAAATGAGCTCATTTTCATTATGGTGAAGGGATTAATGCCGATATTACTGAGTATATAAAAGAGTGCTGAGGGGTAAGTGGGTGAAATGAGAGCCTTGTTAGACGGAGAAAAGCAAACATACAATATAAGAGAGTGCTATCCTGCCGAGCAGGGCTGGTGTGTCTAACAAGTCACATTCCCGTCTTCACCTGGCCTAATTAATCCGCGATTTCTCTACAGAGAAAACATTGTGCAAACTGGGATACATCAGTGTGGTGTGAATGAGCGAGACGCTGTAATCCCTCATTACTTGGTTCGATTGTATGTTGTAATACATCCTACGGCCGTCCACACCTTCAACACAATGCTCTCCAGACTTGTTGGTCAATTTCTTGGTCAAATGATTTTCTGCTCAATGGATCAATCGATAAACAGCACTGGATTTCTCTAGCATAAATTCCGATTTGCCTTTTTTATTTAGACTTTGAGGTGTTCAAATCCAAACATATACTTTGGAAGGGTAGCAAGGAAGGTGCCCCTTCTTTTGGAGCAGTTGGGATGAGCTGTACCCGTCTCTATATTCATTATATGGCCGAAGGTCTGGGGAAAGCTGACTATCACACCTATTATATGGTCAAAGACCCCCCTCCAAGTGTTTGAGTTCAGATGTCTCCCGTAAAGATTACTGATAATACTACATCATACAAGACAACTGTGCTCTTCCAACCTTGTGGTAACAGTTTGGTGAAGGGTCCTGTAACGAGCCCCTTGCTCGCTCGGTTCCACTCTCCCGACACTCCTCTGCAGCTATAGAATCAGACTGCAGATTGCAACATCTGATTGCTCGGTCATCCGATGCTCCGGGATTAGAACTACAGCTCTGTGCCGTTCTAGTCCAGTAGTGATAGCTCAGAACAAACACCAGGCAGGCTGTATGTAAGTTCAACCAGGAATATCCTTTATTGCAAAATACAGGCTTTTATACACTCAAAGTGGAGGTGCATACCTCCTGCTCATATTACTCTAACAATACAGCTGTAACCTAATTAACCTAATTAACATGAGCTAATTAACTAATCCCTTTAGACAGCCTCGATGACTCAGACATGACCGTTAGGCTAGACTGGCCGTCTTGTAGTTCAGAAAATCCAATCAACATTATCACAATCAACATAGACTCTTCTTCACACAATAGCAAAGTTAATTAACACAAATAACAATGGGGATCTAATGACTCTTAGATCCCATAGTAGACTTATTTACAATACACATTTTAGCAGACAATAGACAGACAGGTGTTGGAATTTACATGAGCATCTCCTAACAGTATCTGTCTCAGCATTATGAATCAGCCACTATTCCAATATGGCAAATCCAGGGTCCCCAGACATACAGCTCACAAAGAGCACCGTTCCCCCAAATGCAAGGGCCCCCGATCGATCGGCAAGAGGCTAGCATACAGTCCCCTCCAAAAGTCTCTTTCCCGGCTAGGTCTGTCACAGGTCCTTTTCTGTTCCAGCATGACTGTACCCCTGAGTATAAAGCCAGCTCCATAAAGACATAGTTGAATCAATTTGGTGTGGAAGAACTCGAGTGTTGAGACCCGACCTCAAACCTACTGAATACGTTTGGATTTAAATGTAATGCCTATTGCTGGCCATGTCTTCCCATCTAGCATCAGTACCTATCCTCATTAATTCCCACAGACTCCAAAATCTTGGGGAAGATTTCTCCTTCGCAGAAGAAGGGAGGCTGTTATAGTCAAAGAGGGGGGGGGGGGTGGATTTCTGTGGCATTAGATCCTCAGTGTTTACTCTTCCTCTATAAGGCCCTTTCACATCTTGAAGGTCAATGACTTGGTGAGGCAGCTCTCAAACCAAAAGACCACCGGGTGGCCTTTCAGGACAGATATGTGTTGCAGACCCCAAGACAAGTCTTGCTGTTTCTCCAAGCTTCTATTTCCCTATTGGGTGCACAGCAGCCAGGCACACACCACATTCTCCGTCAATAGCCAGGCAGAAACTGTATTTTTAGGATCTATTGTTTGAAGAACTTGGATAGGGTATAGGGTGAGATATGGGATACTGCCAAACTAGTGCAAATGTAGCCATGGTATGAGAACTACTGACAAACAACCCACCAAATCACCCTGCCGCCAGACCCCCATATATCACTTGAGACAATGAGCAGTCATTTGCGTAGTTTTGTTGGGTTTATTGAGGGATACAACTTGGTTGGGGTAAAGGAAGATATGGGATGCCCATGGAACTTATTGAATTGTCATCACATTAGTAAGACATTGATTAGCAGCTTTAGCCTTGAAATGATGCACCTCTAACATTCACAGTCTATTTTCTCTGCAATCTCCTCTGCAGACTATTGCTCCTCCTCCTCTGCACTGACTCCTGCAGAATATCACTCCTCTGAATTCCTCTCTTCTTGCACAAATCCTCCACTGCAAAACTGTTACATTACTGTTGCTTCACTTCCAATAGAACAAGAAGGGATCACTCTGGATAACCCCAGCTTGCTGGCTGTACTTTGTTACTGTAGTAAAGTCTCTGAATGGCGTGGCTTTAACAAATCAATAAGCCAGAGGCATGCAACACCTCTCCCCAGTGGCTCAGTGAATTTGGTAGCTACACAGTCTCTTGGTAGGTATTACCAAAGTGCTTTACCAGGCTAGAGATACTCGGTACCTCCCCCCGATGGCTTAGCACATGGTAATAGACGGACTAATGTTCCCAGCCAGTCCATAACTGCAAAAGCTGCGTTCCCCGGCCACAGCATTCTGCACCTTTCTCAACAATTCTCCTCTTGCTTCGTTCACACTGACCTTCTCTAAAAAGGGCAAGTTCTGTGTTCCCCAGTCACAGAACGTTGATCTACTCTTCTCGATCCTACTGTTGCTTCTCCTTCACTGATTTCCTCCTGTGTGCAAGTCCTGTGTTCCCCGGTCACAGCAGCTTGACACCAACTCCATGGTGAAGATCTTTATCCAGGAATACATCCTAGCAGCTCCTCCATTTCTCCTCCGCGCTCGGCGCGCCCCCCCTCACATGGGGACGCCCTGTGGCAGCTACCTATGACTCCATTCTCCTTTTCCTGCATCGTCAGAACTCCTCCCTGGCAGCATGTGACCTCAGCTTATATGGGAGGCCTGCCCCCTGCCAATAGCAAATGGTAATAATTGGTTAGAGCTCCTCACATGAGCTGCTTGCAACTCAAACCGCAGGTCCAACCTCTGTTCCAGAACAATCTTCCTGAAAGCAGGGGAGGCGCCTCTAAATCAGAGCACAGGTGGTCACACCCACCACTACACTAAACACTCCCAGTCGCAAATCAAAACAACCAGGCCCAACCTAAAGCACAGGCCTGGCTACATTTGCCTACGCTGAAAGCTTTAAACCCAGAAAATCCTAAAGGTAGAGGGTGCTACACAAACCTTAGCAGAGGACACGCTTTTGAAGTAGTTACCTCTTCAAGGTAGGCCTTCAAGTGGTTAAACTCTAAGCTCCCTGAAATGCGTCAGTGTTTAATAGGGTTTTTTTACTATTAGAGATTACCATTACTTTGGCAAACTCTTCTTTATTTTGCCTGCCTGTATATGGACAGTGCGGTATTTTTGTCTTCTTGTAAGTCATTTTTTTGCTAATAATTTTCAGGATAAGGATAGTTTGAGGTTAAGAGAGTAAACACTTTGTCCCGTTCCTCTCTTTTTCTCCAGAGATGAAGGGATCCTATGTTCTCACAGCTGGGAGGACTCATAATCACTTCTAAAACAAATATTCCATGTCGGGGTATGGAGAGCTTCCTTTGGTTTGGATGGCGGAGATGATGGGCTGTGAGTCAAGCTCTTCATAACATCAAAAGAGTTCTGAGCAGAGCTGAAGCTCCTTTCCGAGAGAAAAGTGTTTTACGATTGGAATAAACAACAGCAGAGGCCGGTTCTGGATTTGCTTTTGATGGTTCAGATGCTAGATATCTATAAAATCTTTGCAGCTTATGGGCGCCAATGTTGAGTTGTTGGGGAGGGGGGAACAGGGGGAGGAAAAATAAAAAACAAAACAGCAAAAATATATCTATCTAGTGGCCATCTGAGGAGTCCGGACTAAAGGGAGACCAAAACGCACAATACATGCCATGCTGGGTCCGCACTTCGTGGTCAATACCTCCAGGTAATAAGGCTATTGGGGTCATCCCTGAAAGGATAGATCCATAAAAACAAAATATAATGACAATACTAATACATATATATGTAGATTGCAGGTATCCGGTAGTAGTAAAATATGCCAACCTTGACAGACAGTAGGGCGTGAAGGGATCTGTTCGTTCTGGATGCCGCTGAGAGCAAAGCTGTCACTTGTAAACACAGAAGGCTTCTGTGTTTACAAGTGATAGTGGGGAGCGGAGGGTGAGAGCCGTTGGTGGGTTGGTGGTGGAGGGAGTTCCTCCACGTCCCGGCTGCAAAACTGGGTGCAAGGGCCCCATGACAAGGCCTGGCGGGCCAGATCAATCCATGGTCCTTGTGTTTGATGTATGTGCTCTAGAAGAACCCTAGGGGTCCATGGACAAAGCATATATCGCCAACACACGGTGGGCCCCTCTCTGTGGTTGTCAAAATGCCATCATTACAGACATCTAAAAAGATCTATGGTGTCACGCTGCTGGTTCTACCAAATGGTGTTGGCCCCAGAATTTTGCAGGCACCATCAAAAGGTAGGTGAATCAGCCACTAGCCACCTCTGGAGAAAAACCCTAAGGTTCCTTGATAAAAGCAGATATTGCCAGTGTACCATGGATCTTCAAAATCCATGGTATGGCCACATCACAGCAGTAAATTTCCATGGGACCCAAGTTGAGAATGGCTGGTGTAGATCAATCACTGAAAAAAATCTTATAGATCTTATAGAACACCACAAGAGATGTTCATTCACTCTATTGTGTGAGAAAGAGAAAAAAGCCAACATAAGTAATGACGCATGTGTATATATTTTCATTGAATATGTCATTAGGGTTCATGCAGCTGGAGAGTATTAAAAGCAACCTCCTTGAACAACCTTTCAGGTTGGTCATGAAGACTTAGACTTCAAGGATTCACTAACATGAATGCATTTGACGCTCTCGGAATGTCTCCCACTTAATACCCCAGAATCCTTTGGTGTTGCTTTTGTATGAATCTGGCTTTTTGTCTAATGCAACGATACGACTAAATGAGTCAATGTAAATGGGTTTTTTATACTTTTTCAGGTATTTCCATTGGGTTGCTTTCAGCTCTTTTCTTGTATTTCAACGAGCAAAACCCTCAGAAATCTCATTTTCTTTGTTTCTCTGGTAACTAGTAGTTTTAGGCTAACCGTACAGTCTTAATGGGGTTTTTTTTCTCGAATACATGCGTTCAGTGTTCTTAGTAATAGTTCTAATTAGGACAAGCGTAGAATATATCGCTATACTGTATGTAGAGATAATAAACTTTAATAAGTGTATTTCAATCTCTTATCCGTCATCTCCAGGAGTGAGGTGAGCCAACAAGTATAGAGAGCAAGGGTGCTCTGCTGGTTGCAGCTCGACATTCTCATCTTCCTTCACCATCATCGACTGCCTCCCTCCATCTTTCCTCTTTTCCTTTTTATACCAACACCCCCCCCCCCCCAACTCTTTCCCTTTCCATGCCATTTTCTGTATGCTTTGGAGACCTTTTCACCTTCACCTGAGGGACTGTAGTTCTACCATGGCGTCATTTTGCTCTTCTCAACTACATAGACCTGGCACTTTCGACTGAGCTATACATTCGTGTTCTTGTTCGGACTAATACTTTCTCTTTTATTTTCTCTGTCAATGTTTTGGTACATTTTTTTTCCAAATATGTACTTTCTAGATTTAGCGTCTCTTCAGTATTAATTAAGATTAATATATGATTCTTCTGACACATGAACCTGGTTGACTCATAGCAAGCCAACTCTGCTACATTTGTTGCATTGATGCATTTATGTAAATCTTTACCTATTAAAATGCAATAAGAATTACTGAATGATAAATAGTGCAGAGCTAAAGAATAAACACATATGTCTATATGCACATGAATGGTACGAAAATCAATCATACAAAAAGAAAAAGAAAAATGGAAATGTGAAAAAGTCCAATAAAAGTGAAGGTCCTAGAAAGGACCGGTGTGAGTCCACCACCGAATAGGGGCTAATAAGGGATGGAGTAAACTGGCACTGTCCGGCATAGAGAACATCAGGGGTGGTACATCTTCAACCGAAAAAGGGAAGTATATCTACTCTTACTGGAACAGGTGGACTTGAATGTCAGCGACAACGAGTCATTAAGACAAGGATGGTGGGATCGACAAGTCGACAGAACTCCAAGGAACCCAGGACCTCCGAACACGACTCCAAGGGGTGTGCAGGTAACCGCCAAACCTCAGATGTAGGGAACACCATGGCTGGAATTCAGGCGCGGAAGGCCAAACTGGACAGCAAAATAACTCATGTCCTGGAGATCCTGTCTGTACCAGCACTCTCTTGGGAAATGCAGTCGGGAAGCTATTACTTCCCCAAAGCAACATAGACAACCGTTGTCAGCAGGGCAGGAAGAGGGGATAAATCTTTCCAATGGATCCTTGGGTAGCAGTAAGACCCGTCAGAAGTTCTAATCCTTCCCAACTCTGTCCAAACCTTTTGTTATTCTGAAGAATTCCAAGTGTGTTTTTTCTCTGCCTCTGTTCAGTAATAAGAATTACTGAATGGAAAATATGCAGGAAACATCCAACAAAGGAAAAACCACCTGGCCATAGACAGCCAGCGGGCAACTGGATATGAAGAAATAGTCCTACCTAGCCACTTGCCACCCGTATAACTTACTTATAGGATGGCAAGGTGCCTAGTACGTTATCCGATACTTCCAGGTCTGGGGCGCTCAATCGTGGCGCCTGGGGCCCGCTCCCGCGGTCCGCCGGCACCCGCTAATCGTTAGGCAGAGACAGGGCCATCTTTAACACAGGGGCAAAAGGGCCAGCTGCCCCGGGCCCAGTCATTGTTGTGGGGCCCAAAACAGCTGCCTCTTGAGCCCTGCACTGCCCCCAAATAGTTGATAAGTGGATTCGGGAAGGCCTAAGAATATGTTTGCCCAGGGTCCAATCAATGTTAAAGACAGCCCTGGGCAGAGAGCCAGAATGGCAATCTGCCTATGTTAACAAGGCAGATCACCGATCAGTCAGTAGGGAAGGCGTGGATCCTGTGTTCCTGCAAAGCAGTGACAAGGATCCATGCCTTCCCCTAGTAAAATCACTGCTCACAGTGCACTGGCTAGGCACACAGTTAACCCTTTGATTGCCACTGATGTTTAACCCCTTCCCAGCCAGTGCCAGTAGAACAGTGACAGTGCATATTTCTGGTCCTACACTGGTGTCACTGGTCCCCAAAAAGTGTCAAAAGTGTCAGTTAGTGTCCGACTGTTCGCTGCAATATTACAGCCCTACAATAAGTTGCTGATCGCCGCCATTACTAGTAAAAAATAAATAAATAAGTAAAAACATCTCATAGCTTGTAGACGCTATAACTTGTGCGCAAACCAATTAATATACGCTTATTGGGATTTTTTTTACAAAAAAATATGTAGAAGAATACATATTAGCCTAATTTGATGAAGAAATTTGATTTTTTTTTTCATTTTTTTTATTGGATGTGTTTTATAGCAAAAAGTAAAAAATATTGAAAAAATTATTTGTAATAGTCCTCTGCGCTACTAAATGAATTAGATAAAATGAAAATTATAATAAAAATGGAAATGCTGCAAGATCTAATAGTGTTCGCAAATGCACCAATAAAACATAAAGAAAATATATAAATGATCCTGCGCATAACCTAGTGATCTGACATCCTAATAGTGAAAATATATCAATGATATAAATTGACATTCAAAAATGTTCATAAACAATAGTGAAAAATAGCGTAATTAAATAAGTGAAAAAAGTCCATAAACAAGAGTGATATAATGCTTCAAAATATTGTGTAGATGAAAGTTGCAAAAAGTTGACAGTTAAGCTGGTGAGTTAAAACGCTGACACCACACAAATGTGCTCACCGAACTCTCACCTCATGGGCATAAATGAAATGCCTTTGTAAAACCACTGAGAGCAGCCTCGATTTCCGGATCCAAGATCAACAGTAATTGGTTCTTGATTAAAAGATTATACCCCTCAAGACCGATGTTACGATCCACATGCAAGGTAAATAAGCCTCCAATAGTGTATTACCAAGATAACCAAATTTATTAAGTAAAATACCTGCTTACATGAAAGCAGCAGCAAGCGCGCCAAACAGAGACAAATGGTCGGCATTTCACAGCACCTCGTACGTCACTTCCGGTCCACGGTGCACTTACAGACATGCCCTACGCGTTACATCACGTGACGTGACTTCCTCAGGGGACCGGATTGGCTGTTGTAACATTCTATATCATGGGGACAGGAAACGGATTTGACACCATTTTAAAGAAGCCCAACGGCTTTAGTAAGAATAACAAGACGACGGCCATTTTCCTTAAGATAAAATGTTGCTTTGTAATATTTAAATAAAGTTCATTGATAAAATTAAATATTAAGTTGGCCATTATGAATTCCAGATTGCAATACTAAATAATGACCTCTGGGAAAATTAGATAAATGAAGAAATGACAATGCAATTATGCATAGCGGCCACATGTTGCCTATATCCAACAACTATACACGCTAGAAATATGGTTACTACTATGATGAGACCTGCTCTTTATTGATTAGATAAATCTTAAAAATAATAATAAAATTGTGTATATATAAAATATACATGTATACTATAAAAAGTAAATATATAAAAAAATGTGTAGAAAATCCACATATAGAATTGAATATAATACCAAGGCTTCATAAAGCTAAACTCCCTAAAAGCCTCAACATGCTGATACACATGGAATATATTTAAGCCAGCCTTCAAGGAACAGGCGAGTGATTTTCCACAAAAACTCATTTAAATTATTAAAAAATATTGGCTATAAAAAAGTATTATAGTGCACACCGGAAATGAGATATGAGGTTTACACACAGGCAGATATGTATTCAACTTAATAATCACTGATGAAAGAGTTTAGATCGAAGTCTACATTCAACCCATCAGGTACAAGTGTTCTCATCTCATGTATCCACTTTGATTCTTTCTGACTCACTGAGATCTCACTTTATGGACACCTCTCCATGATTTATTGTATCTCTCTATCCCCCAAAACAATAAGTGGGCTGGGTCATTATTATGGACTAAGGCGAAATGCCTAGATACATTATGTTTTGGGCACCCTTTAATAATATTTTGCAAACGTTCTTTAATTCTGACTTTCAATGCCCTTCTAGTTCTCCCTACATATTGTAATTTACAAGAGCATTGTAAAACATATACAGCCCCTTCTGTATGGCAACTAATGAAGTCTCTAATAGGATATACACTTCCTGTACTAGTGGCTTCAAATTCCTGCTTTTTGCCTTGAAATTTCTTGGAATGTTGGCACGCGAAACAATATTTACAAGGAAAGAAACCCTTACCAGTAAAAAAAAGAATTGGTTCTTGGAGGGTGGTTCAACTACGCTCTTGACAATGTAATCTCTCAATGTTGTTACCCGTTTATATATAATAACTGGTTTCTCGGGTAAGATATTCTGTAGATGTCTATCACCTTTAAGGATGTGCCAGTGTTTCTTAAATATTTTTTCCACATCCTTATATTGGACATTGTAGTCAAGAACAAGAGCTGTGCTTCGGAAAGTTGTTGTATTTATTTCATTCCATATATCATTTGTTTTCTGTCCATTACTTGCGCCGATTCAATTTATTTTTCAATGTACTGTTGAGTATATCCTTTCGTAATATATCTTTTACCAATAAAGTCTGCCTGAGTCATATAGTCAGAATCCTTGGTGCAATTACGCTTTATTCTGACTAGCTGACCCTTGGGAATATTGAACAGCCAAGGCTTGAAGTGACAACTTGTAATAGGTAAATGATCATTTCTTGCTACGTCTTTAAAGTGAGTCTTCGTAGTTAATTTGTCACCTTAAATAGCAATTTCCAAATCCAGGAACTCTATGGATTTTGCATCAATTTTCCACGTGAGTGCTATATTCCTGTCGTTTTGATTCAAATTGCATAGGGATTTTTCCAGTGATTCTTTACTACCTTTCCATATTATTATTACATCATCGATAAACCTCTTATATAGTCCTAGTTCAATTGGTGGATTCTTATGGACCGCCTCGTCTTCCCACTGGGCCATAAAGGCATTAGCCACACTAGGGGCAAATTTCCCTCCCATGGCTATGCCAGCGGCTTGCCTATAATAGGCTTGGTCATGCCAAAAATAGTTATTTTTAAGAGAAAACTCAATACAATTAATAAGAAATTTTCTCTGCATGCATTTAAGTCTACTGTGTTTTCTCAAAACCCATTTAGTGGCTTCACATGCCTGATGGTGTTTTATAATTGTATAGAGGGATGAAACATCCACAGTTGCCAGTAGGGTTCTTCCCTCTAATACTGTGTCAGATAAGGGTACTCACCGAGGCCGAGATGCTGAGAGCGGTAACCTCTTGCGCACTCCACTCCTGGAGATGTTACAGGGGGTGAAGGGCACAAAGAGGCACGAGTCACCAGCAGGCTGGGCAGGTCTTGCGTGAAGGTCACCGGCAGGGAGAGAGCTGTGCAGGACTGGAAGATGCTGAAGCTCAGGAAGGAGGATAAACAGCTGATCCAACAACAGGCCAGGGGTCAAACACTGTTGACTAGTAAGAGTCTCTAGGCAAAACAGTCTAGTGCAAGGACTGTCAGCAGGTCTGTCAGCAGGCTGATGACTAGTACTGAAGATTGATAGCAAAAAGTCCGTAGGCAGGCCGAGGGTCAAACACAGGTGACTGGAAGCAAAGTCTGTGAGCAAGCCAGGGGTTGAGCACTGAAGACAATAGCAAAGTCCAGGAGCAGGCTGAGGGTCAATCACTGGAGACAGGAAGCAATATCCGTAGACAGGCCGAGGGTCAAACACAGTAAGCAAGTGGAGAAGTCCGAGAGGCAAGCCGAGGGTCAGATGCAGGTAGAGATCAGAGCAGGTCAAGGTCACAACAGGTAATCAAGAATCAGGATACAAAGCAGGAACACACGGGGAGCTGAAAGACAAACCAGCAATCTGGCCATGGCACAGAGTGGCTTTTATAGGCCAGTGGGAGGCTCATGTTGTGCGCGCTATTGCGTACGCGCGTTCGCCGTTGCGCTGAATCGCGCACGCGCATTAGCCGTTTCGCTGTATTGTGCCCAGGGATGCGCCGGAGTGCCGCTCTACCGCGCATGTGTGAAGGAAGGCAGCGATATTGGCGAGACTGGTACTTGCCTCTTTCCTGACATACTGGTAGTAATTCCAATAATTGAAGGACATGCTTAGTGTCTCTTAAATAGGCTGTAGTATGTTGGATGGCCGGTTGGATAAAGTTATGGATGTATTGGCCCATTCTTGATGTCAGGGAATCAATCCCATTGACAATGGGTCTACCTGGTGGATTTTCCTTGTCTTTATTAATTTTAGGAATGGTGTAAATTACTGGAATTCTACACAATTCGGGAACGAGACATCTTGCTTCCTTGGCATTCAATATTTCCTTCTTAACACCCAAATGTACAATTTGCTCCAGCTCTTTTCTACATTGCATTGTTGGATTTCCCAGTAATTTTATATACGTAGAGGTGTCTTGTAATTAACGATTGATTTCTTCCTGATATTTCTGTTTTGTCTGGATCACCACTCCTCCACCCTTGTCCGCTGGACGTATTACTACGTCTTTTCTGGCAACTAAGGAACGTATACCCTTTTTAATATGTATTGGGTCATTAATTTTCTTAAATAATATTTTGAAGCATTGGATCACTCTTGTTTATGGACTTTTTTCACTTATTTAATTACGCTATTTTTCACTATTGTTTATAAACATTTTTGAATATCAAATTTATATCATTGTTATATTTTCACTATTAGGATGTCAGATCACTAGGTTATACGCAGGATCATTTATATATTTATTTATGTTTTATTGGTGTATTTGTGAACACTATTAGGTCTTGCAGCATTTCCATTTTTATTATTATTTTCATTTTATCTAATTCACTTAGTAGCGCAGAGGACTATTACATATAATTTTTGCATATTCTTCACTATATCACCTTTGCAGCCTCTATGGAAGTTTTTACCTTTATGGAACATAGAAATGTTAATGTGGATGAAATATTTTGTACTCAAACTAAAACCAATAGCGATTTAGAAAGTTTAGCACGCAAATTAGGACACACCATGGAGAAAAAAGCAAGCCTATGGTGGGACACTAATACTTTTAAACGGTACCTTAGAGAAAATATATTACCCAGAAGATTGAGATGGGAATTACCCCCTAACGATGGCCTTATGGATAAGGAATCCATCGATGAATGGTATGAATTTTTTAGTAGTAAAAGTTTAGAGGGTCTGAGACAAAGGAAAATCAGGAATATATGATCAACAGATAGAAAAATTAAAATCCAAATTGGAACCCCACAAGGAATCCACAGAATTCAGCAGACTAGCGAATCAACTTAATGGCTAAGGATCTAGAGGTCCAACAAAGAAAGATGAAGAAGTATCAAAGAGATATCTCAGATAACAAGGCGGATCAGGTCTTTAAATGGTAAAGTAGGCTGGAGGAGCCAGTGTCAATTTCAGCCTATTCTACACCAGAACGAGAAGTAATAATCCAACAACCGGAGGCTAGTACCTCCCACCAGCCCTTACCATATAATGGACCTAATAGGGAAGTGTATCCACATACACCTAGATCAAATTATGAACAACGTGAACGTCAGAATAACTGGCAACACACTCCTAGAAATTCATGGAAAAAAATGTTTAAAAAACCTTTTAAGAAGCCGTATCACAATGGGGGGTACAATCAAAGACCCCACAATGAGAGACCTTATAATGAAGGAACATATAGAGATAATAGAGGACCACCCTATCGTAATCAACAAGAAAGACATGAAGGAAGCCCGATACCCACACACAATAGGTTTGATCCCATCAGAAATTATATTGAACCCAACTCTTATTATTGCCAACCATATTATGAGCAGGAACGACAGAGGTCGGATTTTTTAGACAGAGGACGGAGGGAACAGTCCCTGAGGAGGAATCCCATCGTTCCCCAAGGAGGCAACCACAGGAATCGCATCATTCTCCAAGGAGAAGACCCCAAGAGGAAAGAGTAAGAAGAACTCCAGAACGAAGAGGGGATGTAGATCGGGAAAGAGACTCCAAAAGAAAAAGAGAACAATAGGTGAGGGAGTCTTCAATCTGAGTGGCCAAGTGTTGAAGCACTGATGAGTTGGCAGTGCTTGACAAAGGTTTGAAGTATGCTTCTACAAAAAATCTAAATAAATTTGACACTTACATCGGGATACGGAAGTATGTAAGGAAAATCAACATCAAGAAGGCAATTTTGAGTAATCCACAGACAAGGGGAACTACTTTACTTCCCAATCGAGGTACAGTAGAACGTAGTACACTACGGAATAGATCTCTTTACAACCCTCAGGTACATGATAATCAGCATATTGAAGTGTTTAAAAAATTAGTATTACAGGATCTGGACCAATTGAAGATTAAGAAAATTAATGACCCAATACATATTAAAAAGGGTATACGTTCCTTAGTTGCCAGAAAAGACGTAGTAATACGTCCAGCGCACAAGGGCGGAGGAGTGGTGATCCAGACAAAACAGAAATGTCAGGAAGAAATCAGTCGTCAATTACAAGACACCTCTACCTATATAAAATTACTGGGAAATCCAACAATGCAATGTAGAAAAGAGCTGGAGCAAATTGTACATTTGGGTGTTAGGAAGGATATATTGATTGCCAAGGAAGCAAGATATCTCGTTCCCGAATCATGTAGAATTCCAGTAATTTACACCATTCCTAAAATAAATAAAGACAAGTAAAACCACCAGGTAGACCCATTGTCAATGGGATCGATTCCCTGACATCAAGAATGGGCCAATACATCAATAACTTTATCTAACCGGCCATCCAACATACTATAGCCCAATTAAGAGACACTAAGCATGTCCTTCAATTATTGGAATTACCACCAGTATTAGAGGGAAGAACCCTACTGGCAACTGTGGATGTTTCATCACTCTATACAATTATAAAACACCATCAGGCATGTGAAGCCACTAAATGGGTTTTGAGAAAACACAGTAAACTTAAATGCATGCAGAGAAAATTTCTTATTAAATGCATTGAGTTTCTCTTAAAAACATTTTTTTTGGCATGACCAAGCCTATTATAGGCAAGCCGCTGGCATAGCCATGGCTGCGAAATTTGCCCCTAGTGTGGCTAATGCCTTTATGGCCCAGTGTGAAGAAGAGGCGGTCCATAAGAATCCACCATGTGAACTAGGACTATATAAGAGGTTTATCGATGATGTAATAATAATATGGACAGGTAGTAAAGAATCAATGGAAAAATTCCTATGCAATTTGAATCAAAACGACAGGAATATAGCACTCACGTGGGAAATTGATGCAAAATCCATAGATTTCCTGGATTTGGAAACTGCTATTTAGGGGGCAAATTAACTACGAAGACTCACTTTAAAGACGTAGCAAGAAATAGCTATTTACCTATTACAAGTTGTAATTTAAAGCCTTGGCTGTTCAATATTCCCAAGGGTTAGCTAGTCAGAATCAAGCGTAATTGCACCAAGGATTCTGACTATATGACTCAGGCAGACTTTATTGGTAAAAGATTTATTAAGAAAGGATATACTCAACAGTACATTGAAACATAAATTGAATCGGTGCAAGTAATGGACAGAAAACAAATGATATATGGAATGAAAAAAATACAACTTTCAGAAGCACAGCTCTTGTTCTTGACTACAATGTCCAATATAAGGATGTGGAAAAAATATTTAAGAAACACTGGCACATCCTTAAGGGTGATAGACATCTACAGAGTATATTACCTGAGAAACCAGTTATTATATATAAACGGGCAACAACATTGAGAGATTTAATTGTCAAGAACGTAGTTGAACCACCCTCCAAGAACCAATTTTCTTTTTTTTTACTGGTAAGGGTTTCTTTCCTTGTAAATATTGTTTCGCGTGCCAACATTCCAAGAAATTTCAGGGCAAAAAGCAGGAATTTGAAGCCACCAGTACAGGAAGTGTATATCCTATTAGAGACTTCATTAGCTGCCATACAGAAGGGGCTGTATATGTTTTACAATGCTCTTGTAAATTACAATATGTAGGGAGAATTAAAAGGGCATTGAAAGTCAGAATTAAAGAACATGTGCAAAATATTATTAAAGGGTGCCCAAAACATAATGTATCTAGGCATTTTGCCTTAGTCCATAATAATGACCCGACCAACTTATTGTTTTGGGGAATAGAGAGATACAATAAATCATGGAGAGGTGACCATAAAGTGAGATCTCTGAGTCAGAAAGAATCGAAGTGGATACATGAGATGAGAACACTTGTACCTGATGGGTTGAATGTAGACTTCGATCTAAACGGTTTCATCAGTGATTATTAAGTTGATTAAATATCTGCCTGTATATAAACCTCATATCTCATTTCGGTGTGCACTATAACAATTTTTTATAGCCAATATTTTTTAACAACTTAAATTAGTTTTTCTGGAAAATCACTCGTCTGTTCCTTGAAGGCTGGCTTTAATATATTCCATGTGTATCAGCATGTTGAGGCTTTTAGGGAGTTTAGCTTTATGAAGCCTTGTTATTATATTCGATTCTATATGTGGATTTTCTACACATTTTTTATCCATTTACTTTTTATAGTATACATGTATATTTTATATATACACAATTTTATTATTATTTTTAAGATTTATCTAATCAAAAAAGAGCAGGTTTCATCATAGTAGTAACCATATTTCTAGTGTGTATAGTTGTTGGATATAGGCAATATGTGGCCGCTATGCATAATTGCATTGTCATGTCTTCATTTATCTAATTTTCCCAGTGGTCATTCTTTAGTATTACAATCTGGAAGTCATAATGGCCAACTTAATATTTTGTTTTTTATTTTATCAATGAACTTTATTTAAATATTACAAAGCAACATTTTATCTTAAGGAAAATGGTCGCCGTCTTGTTATTCTTACTAAAGCCGTTGGGCTTCTTCAAAATGGCGCCAAATCCACTTCCTGGCTCGATGATATAAATAAGAAAGGACAGGTAGCCCTGGGACTTTGAGTGAGGTGGGAGAGATTTGGCACACGTTCACAAGAAAATGTAATAAAATCAATTTATTACTTACAAAATGCTGTATAACCGAGTGGGAACAGCAGTAATTGTGCGTTGCCCGGCCTAGTGGCCAAGTTAGCAGCAAAAGTAGAAACAGATATAAATTCATTACACTTAATACACATCCGTTAAACAACAATAAAATTCATTGTGAACTGCTGAACCAGTTGATATACATACATACATACATCATAAGAGGTAGAAAGTTGTACATACATAAATAAAGCAATATGTGAACAATAATGCACACAACAAAAATACCCAGCAGTATAAACAGAAAGCATCGATGGTGCCCTACGCGTTTCGCGGGTCTCTGCTCGCTCTTCAGGAGCGGATGCATGGTTATTGTGTCTGAAACAAGAAGTAATGGAAAAAGTGGGTGTATGTTGGTGAATGAAAAAGTGGGGGCAGGGGGGGTGGTTGGCAGGAGAGGTCAGGGAAGAAGAGACCTCATACTTACCAATCCACTGGGCTGGGTCACCGAACGCTGGTGTCAAGATGGCGGCAATAGGAATGTCTAGCTCGGGAGCTGAGGGGATGGAACGAATACACCGCAGAAGGGAAAAAATCTGGATTTTAGGGGTGGAGGTGGTAGAGTGGTCATTCCAGACCTTAATCCCCTTTTTCTATGAAACCCGGGTGGAAGCAGCCCACAATCTGGTCTGTTTTGACTGCCAGCCAGTGTTCACTATTACATCCAGTGCATCATCATCCTCTGCCCAGTTGGCTCTGGCTATCGTCACCCCTGGGGGCTCACCCTGGGCCGTTTTGGTTCCCTCTCGCTTCTTGCCTTGATGTTGGCGATGTTTTCCAGCTCGGGGTCTGTGTTGTGCATAAGGGAGGTTCTTCTGACCTTCTGCTGTCCTCGCCTGTGCTCCTGGACAGGCGTGGCCACCTGCTCTTTGGCGCTATGTTTTCCATGTCCACGCTGTGACGTCTTTTGACTTTACATTGTTGTGGGCTGTGTGGAACATCTCGGATGGAGGGATGGTGATTGCATCCGCACACCCCCTGTGACGGCTGGCGCCACCGACTCCAGTCCATCACCATTCGTACAAGAAGCTGGGGGCGGAGCTTCTGGATCTGCCGTGGGTATATCCAGATTGTTGACTTTGACACACATACACCTACCTCCTGGAGAGTGTTCTTGATCTGGCCAACTGTTGTGAAGGGTGTTTTCTTTACCAGGGAAAGAATTCTTCGGTCATCCACCACAGTTGTTTTCTGTGGTCTTCCGGGTCTTTTGGTGTTGCTGAGCTCACCGGTGCGTTTTTTCTTTTTAAGGATGTTCCAAACAGTTTATTTGGCCACACCTAATGTTTTTGCTATCTCTCTGATGGGTTTGTTTTGTTTTTTCAGCCTAATGATGGCTTGCTTCACTGATAGTGACAGCTCTTTGGATCTCATATTGAGAGTTGACAGCAACAGATTCCAAATGCAAATAATACACTTGAAATGAACTCTGGACCTTTTATCTGCTCCTTGTAAATGGGATAATGAGAGAATAACAAACACCTGGCCATGGAACAGCTGAGCAGCCAATTGTCCCATTACTTTTGGTCCCTTAAAAAGTGGGAGGCACATATACAAACTGTTGTAATTCCTACACCGTTCACCTGATTTGGATGTAAATACCCTCAAATTAAAGCTGAAAGTCTGCAGTTAAAGGACATCGTGTTTGTTTCATTTCAAATCCATTGTGGTGGTGTATAGAGCCAAAAAGACTAGAATTGTGTCGATGTCCCAATATTTATGGACCTGATTGTATATATATATATATATATATATATATATATATATATATATATATATATATAGATATGGAACACAATAGGTTTTACCAATTTACACACCAGTACGTCAATTCCAATCACTAGAATTCACCATCTTATGCTTTCTTTGTGTTTACATTCTGCCTTTTGAGACTTGTGCATCTCTATACACATTATATATATATATATTTTTTAGATACGTTTTTGGGTACATCTGAGACCGTTGACTGATTGCCTCATGCAGTCCGTGCTGTTCATCCCGATTTTTCCCTATTGCCGCCATCTTGACACCAGCGTTCGGTGACCCAGCCCAGTGGATTGGTAAGTATCAGGTCTCTTCTTCCCTGACCTCTCCTGCCAACCACCCCCCCTGCCCCCACTTTTTCATTCACCAACATACACCCACTTTTTCCATTACTTCTTGTTTCAGACACAATAACCATGCATCTGCCCCTGAAGAGCGAGCAGAGACTCATGAAACGTGTAGGGCACCATCGATGCTTTCTGTATGTTTATACTGCTGGGTATTTTTGTTGTGTGCATTATTGTTCACATATTGCTTGATTTATGTATGTACAACTTTCTACCTCTTAAGAAGTATGTATATCAACTGGTTCAGCAGTTCACAATGAATTTTATTGTTGTTTAACGGATGTGCATTTAGTGTAATGAATTGATATCTGTTTTTACTTTTGCTGCTAACTTGGCCACTATGCCGGGCAACGCACAATTACCGCTGTTCCCACTCGGTTATACAGCATTTTGTAATTAATAAATTGATTTTATTACATTTTCTTGTGAACGTGTGCCAAATCTCTCCCACCTCACTCAAAGTCCCAGGGCTACCTGTCCTTTCTTGTGCATTTTAGGGATGGAGGCAGTAAAGTGGTCATTCCAGATGTGAATCCCCTTTTTCGATGATATAAATAGAATGTTACAACAGCCAATCCGGTCCCCTGAGGAAGTCACGTGACGTGACGTAACGCGTAGGGCATGGCCGGAAGTACAACGCGGACCGGAAGTGATGTACAAGGTGACGTGAAACGCCGACTATTTGTCTCTCTTTGGTGCGCTTGCTGCTGCTTTCATGTAAGCAGGTATTTTACTTAATAAATTTGGTTATCTTGGTAATACACTATTGGAGGCTTATTGACCTTGCATGTGGATCGTAACATCGGTCTTGAGGGGTATAATCTTTTAATCAAGAACCAATTACTGTTGATCTTGGATCTGGGATTCGAGGCTGCTCCCAGTGGATTTACAAAGGCATTTCATTTATGCCCATGAGGTGAGAGTTCTGTAAGCACATTGGTGTGGTGTCAGCGTTTTTAACCCACCAGATTAACTGTCAACTTTTTGCAACTTTCATCTACACAATATTTTAAAGCATTGGATCACTCTTGTTTATGGACTTTTTTCACTTATTTAATTACGTTGTTTTTCACTATTGTTTATGAACATTTTTGAATAGGTTATGCGCAGGATCATTTATACATTTTTTTTCGTAAAAAAATATATATATATATATATATTTTTTCAAAATTGTCGCTCTATTTTTGTTTACAGTGCAAAAAATAAAAACTACAGAGGTGATCAAATATTACCAAAAGAAAGCTCTATTTGTGGGAAAAAAAGACATACATTTTATTTGTGTACAGCGTCGCACGGTTGTGCAATTGTCAGTCAAAGTAACGTAGTTGCGTATCGCAAAAAATGGACTGGTCGGGAAGGGAGGGGGGGGAGGGTGTAAATCTTCCAGAGCTGAAGTGGCTAGAGATATAAAAGTTTCTGTAAATATAGAAGCTATAAGAGAAAAAAGTTTTTTTTCTTTTGTTTTTTTTTTTCCAGAAAAAAAGATTTTTAGAAATTTTAGAAATTTTTACAAAAATTGCAAAAAAAAAATTCAGTTTGGAGTAGTTTTACAAATTGATAGTCATTTTGTTACACTAAGAAAGTGAAATGTATATAAAAAGTATTATGCTTAAAATAGAAGTACAGCTTATTCAGTAAATAAACCAAAGTTGCTTTTTAAAATGTTATTTTTTTTATCACAAATTGAATAACAAGGACTGTATATGTTAAAAACTTTTCACCTATACACGAGAACAGGTAACCACCCCTCCCCCACCCCACCCCCCCCTCATAATAATGTAAAAGCTTCCTGCCAATATGCATTTTCAAGTATTGACAATGCTGATTCAGAAGCATATATTGCTCTATGAAGAGCTTGATAAGTGTTCTCCTCATTTCCATTGCCATTTTATCTATAAATGGAGGAATTGTGTCATTTAGGAGGCCATGGTTTGTAACACTTCCTTACTTGAAGATGCTGCAGGTGAAGAAACACTTTGTGATGGTCCAGAAACAGCAGAAAGAGTGTTTCTGGAACTCCGGAGGGAAAAACTCCTCACACTTTCATTCTGATCCTCATCATTTAATTCCATAAAGTATTTTTTAATGTCTTTAGGGCACCTCTGGCATGCCAAGATGTGCTTTGTCCTTCTTGTAGCATTTGGAAAAGAATATTTCTTCACACAATATTTGCAAATCACAGCTTTGCTCTCAGCAAAAATTACACTGTGGAAAGGTTTCCAAACTCTAGCTGTTGTGTCTCACCACTACTACCATCACACCTCTTTCCTGTGAGGAGGAAAGAAAAAACAATTTACTGGGGAGACTAAAGGGAAACACGCTGTGATGGTGGAGAACATTAATAGGAATCATTTAAAGGTTATAAACATAAACTAATTTGCCAGACAAATTTACCCCCTTACCTGTCACTTAAAGTGGGGTTCCCATTTTAAAAAAAAATTAAAAGTCAGCAGCTACAAATACTGCAGCTGCTGACTTTTAATCAGACACTTACCTGTCCCAGGGTCCAGCCACTCGGCGGCGCCGGCATTTTAACTGTGGGCGCCTGCGCGATGTCACTGGCCCCGCGATCATCTGGGACCGGTCACGTGTCCCAGATGATTGACGAGAGGGAGGGTGGAGAGGCGATCTCCCTTCCTGCACTGAGGGAAGTGACGTCAGCAGCCCAGGCACCGAAGGAGGCAGACTACGAGGGACCCCCTAGCAACAGGCATTTAGAGCTGAGTAAAAAAAAAAATTTTTCTCCAAATGTTTTCTTTTTTTATTTTTTTAAACACATTACTAATTTTTTTTTTTTTTGGGTTGGAACTCCACTTTAAGACCTGAGAGGACAGAAAATCATCTAATGTATCCCAACAATCACCCAACTGTGGGGGGTACAAGATGGAGCCCACTAGCAAACTGAACTGGAGTATTTCCCCTGCAGTGCCCCCTAGTGACAGAAATGCATTGTTCTCTTGTTTGAGAGCTGCATTGAGAAATGCAGTGTTACTTGAATTGTATTCCAGAATCGGCTTGTCTTCAGCTGAGAGAACTTGCAATAATTTAAGGCTTTACATAAAGTCTCAGAAATCTTTTATTAAGGCAGTGTTTCTCAACCATATAGTGCCGTGACCCCTTGATAAAATTTCCCGAGTTGTGGGGACCCCTAACAGTAAAATAATTTTTGTAGCGTGGGTTGTCAGCACCCAAGGCAAGACAAGTAACCTGCGCCCCTAACACGCGGACATTTAGCGCTCCCTGATTCCCTTCCACTCATACAGTAATAAAACCCCTTATGATACATTTTAGGATGTACCCCTCTTTCTCTTTGTTCTCCTTTCTTTCCCTTTTATCTCTATCCTAATTTCTTGTTTTTTTCCCCATCCCTCTCTCTAGCCGTCTTTCGTGTTCTTTCTCTTATTCTTTCTCTCCCTTTTTCTTTGCCCCCCCCTTTTCCTCTCACTTCCATGTATTCTCTATTTTTATTCCTTCTCTTACTCCTTGGTGGGGGGGGGGGGGGATCAGTGGCAGTGCTGGGGGGAGTTCTGATCAGCCAACTTAGGTGCTCTTGATCAAGGTCATCTGCTGATCTGGGAACTGTAGTGGGGACTTTTAATGGCAACTATAATCACAGGTAGTGTTACTCACGGTGTCTCCGGCTTTGTTGTGTCTTGCAGCAGTGACACCTATGCCGAAATCAGGAGATAGGGTCTCCTCCAGCCCCTCCCACTTCACATTCCTCACCAGTCAGCTGACCTCTAGTCTCTGCTCCCAGCCATGTCATGAACTGAATGGGCAGCTGCGAAGAGGCTGAAGTTTCACAGTTGGTGGATTTTTACCAAACAGAAATGTTCAGTTTTGCTTATTGAGCTGCTTAGGTAAATTTAGCTTGGAATAAAAAAAATGACCTTTCTCTATTTTTATTTTTACTTTTCTTTCTGTCAAAAAGGGGGGAATAATGAGTCCAACGAGGGAGATTTTTATTTTACCAGAATAGGCCAACCTTCAGGAACCATTTAAAGCCTTAAAAACCATCGGTAACCATTGTTTATTTTCACTTTCCACATTTAATCCATAGTATTTCACAAAATGAGTGAAATTTTACAGAAAAATGTCCCTCACACCTATACAGGAACAACATAATGCTCTATAGATATGTTCTTTACTGTTACAGCAACGTGTAGAGCAATCATCAGACCAGTGAGGTGGCTGACCATGCCATTATGGATCATGCTGTGAAAAAAAGATTTCATAAACGATTGAAGTCAATTCCAGCTCAGCTTTAGGATTTGTTAAGCTTTGCGCATGAATAAACTGTACTGTGGTTTGTGTAATTTTTTCTTTCTTACTTTTTCTTTCTTTCCTTCTTGATTTTTTATATTTTATTTTTTAACCACTTGCGGGCCAACGCCCATGCACAATGCACCAACAGATCCTTTAAGTCCTGCAAGTGGTGAGGTGAGGCCTCCATGGATTGGACTCAGTGGTACTGGTGGGCTTTTCTTCTGGGGGGGGGCAGAAAGCAACCAGCACTACCCCTTCCCCACCACCAGGGGCGGCCGCGGGGTTTGCAGCACTGTCAGCCAGCACCCCCCCCCCCCCCCGGGTGCTCACTATGCGGCGGGCTGTGTGTCCTCCTCTCCTCTTCTGCTGTGTCCTCCGGGCAGCTGCAGCGGCGGGTCCGGCTCCAGCATGCGTGTCTCCTCTTCCACAGGGCTAGGCATCCATTAGGATCGCCTGGCGCTTTCGCCAATCAGGAAACAGGTCTCACTGACCTGCCTCCTGATTGACGGGGAGTAACTGTAGTGTGAAAATAGCAAAAATTCATTCACTATGGTCACACAATTGGGTGGGATCGGAATGCACTCTCTGTGCCCTGAGCCCACCCTATTTTGAAGCCTATTAGAGCCTCTAACTCTAATCAAGTGCTTCAAAAAAACACCCACCCCCGCACCCCCTGCCATAGGAATTCATGTCCCCGGCTTCCTGAAAGGGGCCGGGCAGATGGATAGGGAGGGCGGTGGAGGTGTTGGGGGGGGGGGGGGGCAGGGCCCGTGCGCCCACAATGCATGGGGCGCTACTGATCGGACTTGTTATCCATAAAATCTCACAGATGATCAATTGGACTGGAGAATTTGGAGGCCAAGTCAACACTTCAAACTTGTGTTCCTCAAACCATTCTTAAATTCATCAGACCTGGCCACCCTTTTCCATTGCTCCGTGGTCTACTTCTTTTGCTCACATGCCTATTGTAGTCTCCTTTGGCTGTGAACATGAGTGAGCATGGGCAACCTGACCAGTCTGTGGTTACGGAGCCCCATACATAACAAACTGGGTTTCCACTGTGTGTTTTGACATCGTTCTATCAGAACCAGCATTAACTTTTTCAGCATTTGAGCTCCAGTAGCTCTTCTGTTGGCTACATGGGACAGCCTTCGTTCTCCACATGCATCAGTGAGCCTTGGCCGGCCGCCTATGACCCTCAATGGTTTTTCTTTCTTGGACCACTTTTGGTCGGTCCTGACCACAGCAGACCGAGAACATCCCACAAGAGCTGCAGTTTTGGAGTTGCTCTGACCAAGTCATCTAGCCATTACAGTTTGGCCCTTGTCAAAGTCGCTCGAATCCTTACACATGTCCACTTGTTCTGCTTGTAATCAATGTTATTCAATTGACCTCTCACTTGTCGTCATAAGATCGGTTTATATGTTTGCGTTACTCGGTGCACCGTAAGAAATGATGCAAGAAATTTTTACTGATAATATAATACTAGAGATGAGCTGGCAATACAAATAAAAGTTATTGAAAAAAACGGCATGGGATCCCCCCAGTCCATTACCAGGCCCTTTGGGTCTGGTATGAATATTAAGGGGTACCCCGAACCCAAATTTTTAAAAAAATTGCGTTGGGGGTCCCCCCAAATTCCATACCAGGCCCTTCAGGTCTGGTATGGATATTAAGGGGTACCCTGCTCCAATTAAAAAAAAATGGTGTAGGGGCCCTTCTCAAAATCCATACCAGACCCTGTAGGTCTGGTATGGATTTTAAGGGGAAACCCACACCAAAATTTTTTAAAAAAATGGCGTGGGGGTCCCCCAAAAATCCATACTAGACCCTTATCCGAGCACGCAACCTGGCAGGCCGCAGGAAAAGCGGGGGGACGAGAGAGCGCCCCCCCTCCTGAACTGTACCAGGCCACATGCCCCCAACATGGGGGGGCTTTGGGGTAGCCCCCCAAAGCGCCTTGTCCCCATGTTGATAGGGACAAGGGGCTCATCCCCACAACCCTTGCCCGGTGGTTGTGGGGGTCTGCGAGCGGGTGGCTTATCGGAGTCTGGAAGCCCCCTTTAACAAGGGGACCCCCAGATCTCGCCCCTCCCTGTTTGAAATGGTAACGTGTACATTGTACACCTTTTAAAAAGTCCTTTATTGAAAAATAAAAAAATAAAAATGTCCCACAAAGTCCATTTATCTTCTTCTATGGCTCCGCTGACGGACCGAAAAATAAAATAAAAAAGATCCGCATCCATGGGAGGTACCCGCCTTATGACGCTTGTCATCGCGCTGAAGCGTCATAAGGCGGGTGCCTCCCATGGAGGCAGATCTTTTTTATTTCATTTTTCGGTCCTTTGGCGGAGCCATAGTGGAAGATGAATGGACTTCGTGGGACATTTTTATTTTTTTATTTTTTAATAAAGGACTTGTCAGAAGGTGTGTCTTGTGGTTTTTTTAACATTTTGACAGTTTTTTTGTGAAATGGTAAGGGTACAATGTACCTGTTTCAAACAGGGGGGGCGGGATCTGGGGGTCCCCTTGTTAAAGGGGGCTTCTAGATTCCGATAAGCCCCCTGCCCACAGACCTCCACAACCACCGGGCAAGGGTTGTGGGAATGGGGCTCTTGCCCCCATCAACATGGGGACAAGGTGCTTTGGGGGGCTACCCCAAAGCACCCTCCCCATGTTGAGGGCATGTGGCCTGGTATGGTTCAGGAGGGGGGGCGCTCTCTCATCCCCCCTCTTTTACTGCGGCCTGCCAGGTTGCGTGAACGGATAAGGGTCTTGTATGGATTTTTGGGGGGACCCCACGCCATTTAAAAAAAAAAATTTGGTGCGGGTCCCCCTTAAAATCCATACCAGACCTGAAGGGTCTGGTATGGATTTTGAGGGGGACCCCTACGCCATTTAAAAAAAAAAATTGGCGCAGGGTTCCCCTTAATATCCATACCAGACCTGAAGGGCCTGGTATGGAATTTGGGGGGACCCCCACACAATTTTTTTTTTAATTTTGGTTCGGGGTTCCCCTTAATATTCATACCAGACCCAAAACGCCTGGTAATGGACTGAGGGGGATCCCATGCCATTTTTTTCAATGACTTTTATCTGTATTGCCAGGACCCGACAATTCATTACAGCCGCGAGTAGTTTTAAATGACTTTTTTTCCTTTAGAAATGTCATTTTGTGCAGGGATTGTGCTAAACACGGGAACCATGCGCCACTTTACAGGCATACTATAGACACCCCCCAGGTAGGAAATTTAAAGGAATATTTCACTTTTATTGTTTCTCTTTAAGCATCATTAAAATCACTGCTCCCGAAAAAACGGCCGTTTTTAAAACTTTTTTTTGCATTGATACATGTCCCCTGGGGCAGGACCCGGGTCCCCAAACCCTTTTTATGACTTAACTTGACTTGCATATTAACTCTTAAAATTAGCACTTTTGATTTTTCACGTTCGTGTCCCATAGACTTTAACGGTGTTCGCGTGTTCGAACGAATATTTTGCCTGTTCGCATGTTCTGCTGCGAACCGAACCGGGGGGGGGGGGGGGGGGTGTTCGGCTCATCCCTAGTATTATATTATCAGTAAAAATTTTCTTGCCTCATTTCTTACGGTGCACCGAGTAAAGCAAACATAGAAACCGATCTTATGACCATAGGCCTGTGCACAGGGTGTGCCGGGTGTCCCCAATCGCCCTGTGCAGCACAGATTCCCTATACTGCCCTGGCTCCTTCCCTATGCAGCACTTCTGGCTTCCCTCCTCTCCTCTTCTGCCGGATGTTGCTGCGGAGATGTTTTAGGATGAGCAAGGGAAGTAAATATGTATTTATCAGCCCCTTCCCTTTCTGAATGAACATGGTGAGTGATGTGAGTAGTAGTGAGTAGTGTGTGTTTGAGCTTTGGGGTGCACACCCTAATGCAATAGGCTGCGCACACCTATGCTTATGACCACAAGTGAGAGGTCAATTGAATAACATTGATTACAAGCAGAACAAGTGGACATGTGTAAGGATTTGAGCGACTTTGACAAGGGCCAAACTGTTTACAGATAGAAGTGATTTTTAGGGACTTTAAATGAATTTATGGTCTGGTAAGGCCATGTATTCCATCCCTTGGGACTTTAACTTTAAAGGGCCAAACTGTAATGGCTAGATGACTTGGTCAGAGCAACTCCAAAACTGCAGCTCTTGTGGGATGTTCTCGGTCTGCCGTGGTCAGGACCGACCAAAAATGGTCCAAGAAAGAAAAAACATTGAGGGTCATAGGCGGCCAGCCAAGGCTCACTGATGCATGTGGAGAACGAAGGATGTCCCATGTAGCCAATAGAAGAGCTACTGGAGTGCAAATGCTGAAAAAAGTTCATGCTGGTTCTGATAGAACGATGTCAGAACACACAGTGGAAACCCAGTTTGTTATGTATGGGGCTCTGTAGACCGGTCAGGGTGCCCATGCCGACTGGAAGATCGGGCTCATCCCTATATAATACAATATGAATATTATTCAATAATAATAGTAATGACTAAGCGCTAACATTTGCGTGAAACGCGTCTACCTCTTTGTCCCCTGCTCCACCTGTCAACCACTTGTCATATGAAGCTTCAATAAAAGGATTTTTGGAAGTGCCGCCGTCCGGAATGATTTCCTTATGTTGCACAGCAGGCGAGCTGAGCTAGCACCTGACTAGTGTGTGTGGGGATTAACCAGAGACTCGCTCACCTGGATCGGCTTTTCTTGTGTCCTATTCAATGATAATGTTCTTTGGTAGGGTCCAGAGTCTTTGTGGGGATAAAGAGAATCCTCCAACAACTGATGAATGATTACTTTTATCTGTAAATAAGAAGAATAAAACACACGGGGACATTGAACACTAATTTACGGCTGAGGTCAGAGGTCTTCCAAAGGTGGAGATTCTCGGAAGAACATAAGTAGGAAATCCTTTGTGGAATTCCCGAGTCCTGGACATGTAGGTGAGATTTCTCCGCAGACTATAAAGCAAGGATGCTAATTAGTGAGAGATCAGAAGGCTATGTGTCCAGCTGCCTACATGCCGGGGATTAGCGGAAGGATTTCACTTCAATTGATTTTTTTCAGCAAAAACACGGCAAATGTATGTTTCATTTACTGAGCTGCCAAGTTTGCTTAAAATAAATCTATTCTTTTGTTCGTTATTTAGAGGGATCGTTTTCCTTCAGGAGGTGTATATAGGAAAGAATTGGATTGGATTTTTTGTTAGTCTTTTTTTTTTTTTTTTTAAGGTTATTTAATTTTTGTGTACTGTGGCTTTAGATTTTTTATTTGACTTTTTTTCACTGTTTATTTACTAAGAACAGGTCCATAATAGGTAAAAAAAGCTTCTGTAACCATCCGGGGCCATTTAATGTCCATTGTACCCTTAAAAACCACCTTAACCTGTTCCTGCCCGCACTATAGCCGAAATCCCTGCTCTCCAGTTCTCCGGTCCCCCGGGGGGGGGGGGGGGGCACATCCAGCAAGCTCTGTGACCGATGTGTTCTTTGGATTAAAAAGCCAATCACAGCGGCCCTTTACCATGTGATCAACTGTATCCAATCAAAGCTGGTCACATGTAAACAGACTTGCTGGTTATCGGCTCCTCTTTCCTCACACGCTGTCTCTGTGCGAGGAAAGGAGAACCAATAACCAGCAAGTCTGATAGGGCATAGTGATTACATTGTTTACACTGATCATCAGTGCCCTGATTATTAGTGCAGCCCCATCAGTGTCGCCTCATCAGTGCAGCCTCATCAGTGCTTCCAGATCAGTGCCCATCAGTGCAGTCTCATCAGTGCACATCAGTGCAGCCTATCAGTGTCCATCAGTGCAGCCTCATCAGTGACCATCAGTGCAGCCTTATCTGTGTCTATCAGTGCAGCCCCATCAGTGACCATCAGTGCAGCCTCATCAGTGCACATCAGTGCAGCCTATCAGTGTCCATCAGTGCAGCCCCATCAGTGCAGCCTCATCAGTGCACATCAGTGCAGCCTATCAGTGTCCATCAGTGCAGCCTCATCAGTGTCCATCAGTGCAGCCTCATCAGTGTCCATCAGTGCAGCCTCATCAGTGTCCATCAGTGCAGCCCCATCAGTGTCCATCAGTGCAGCCCCATCAGTGTCCATCAGTGCAGTCTCATCAGTGCCCATCAGTGCAGCCTTATCTGTGTCTATCAGTGCAGCCCCATCAGTGACCATCAGTGCAGCCTATCAGTGTCCATCAGTGCAGCCTCATCGGTGTCCATCAGTGCAGCCTCATCAATGTCCATCAGTGCAGCCTAACAGTGTCCATTAGTGCAGCCTCATCAGTGTCCATCAGTGCAGCCTATCAGTGCCCATCAGTGCAGCCTCATCAGTGTCTATCAGTGCAGCCTCATCAGTGCCCATCAGTGCAGCCTCATCAGTGCCCATCAGTGCAGCCGATCAGTGTCTATCAGTGCTGCCTCATCAGTGCACATCAGTGAAGAAGAAAAATTACTAATTTGCTACATTTTAAACAAGACCTTTTTCCCCAAAAACGTTGGTCTTTTTTCAGTTATTTAGCAAAAAAAATCCCAAAAAACAGTGATGATTAAATACCAAGCTCTATCTGTCTCAAAAATTGTAACATTTTCGTATAGGTACAGTGTTGCATGACCGCGCAATTTAAAGTATGACAGTCCTTAAAGGCTGAAAATTGGCTTGGACAGGAAGGGGGTGAAAGTGCTCGGTATTGAAGTGGTTAAAATTAACTCAAATTTCCTGGAAAAAAATGTAGCAAATAAAAAAATAATACAGCATATACAATTGGGACACAAGTCATATTGTAATTCAATGTTATTAAAAATTACCTTTCCTTTTTAATCTGCAGCTCTGTAATTTTCTGTAAAATACAATATGGCCTCCTGGAGGCGCTCTGTAAACAGATATTAGGATGAAGAACTCTGCACAAGATACTAGTGCAGTTTTTGGCATCTTCTGCAACAAAAATGTCATTTTTGGTGAGATAGTCTCTAAGAATTTATCACTTCTAAAGGGATGCAAACACTGCAATTTTTCTCATCAGAACATAGACTATGCACCAGGTGATTATAACAAATGAGTCACTCCCATTTAGAAGCAATATTCAAAGGACATAGTGGAGCAAACAGCTATTTATTCAGAGCAGAAACAGGTAGGAAAGTGCAACAAATTTTGATAAAATCCTTGAAATGTATATTGATCATCCATAGGGGATTGTTTTTTTTTCTCAAGAAAAGTGGAGCTACTCTTTAATTTCAATTGCCTCCAATACATTTCACTGCAAAATTTCATTATTGCTGCAATTTAAAAGAAGTTACAGCCCCCCTTCAACATGTCAGGGCAGTGGTTCCACCCCCACCAAATGTTTCAGGGTAGCTGTTCCACCCCACCCAATGTGTCAGGACAGTGGTTCCACCCCCACCCAATGTGTCAGGACAGCGGTTCCACCCCCACCCAATGTGTCAGGACACTAGTTCCACCCCCACCCAATGTGTCAGGACAGCGGTTCCACCCCCACCCAATGTGTCAGGACAGCGGTTCCACCCCCACCCAATGTGTCAGGACAGCGGTTCCACCCCCACCCAATGCATCAGGACAGCAGTTCCACCCCCACCCAATGCATAAGGACAGCGGTTCCACCCCCACCCAATGTGTCAGGACAGCAGTTCCACCCCCACCCAGTGTGTCAGGGCAGCAGTTCCACCCTCACCAAATGTGTCAGGGCACTAGTTTCACCCCCCACCCAATGTGTCAGGACAGTGGTTCCACCCCCACCAAATGCATCAGGCCAGCGGTTCCACCCCCACCCAATGCATCAGGACAGCGGTTCCACCCCCACCCAATGTGTCAGGACAGCAGTTCCACCCCCACCCAGTGTGTCAGGGCAGCAGATCCACCCTCACCAAATGTGTCAGGGCACTAGTTTCACCCCCCACCCAATGTGTAACCACAGTGGTTCCACCCCCACCCAATGTGTCAGGACAGTGGTTCCACCCTCACCCATTGTGTGAGGACAACGGTTCCACCCCTCCCCAATGTGTCAGAGCAGTGGTTCCACCCCCACCAAATGTGTCAGGACAGCAGTTCCACCCCCGCCCATTGTGTGAGGACAGTGGTTTCATCCCTCCCCAATGTGTCAGAGCAGTATTTCCACCCCCACCCAGTGTGTCGGAACAGTGGGTCTACCCCACCAAATGTGTCAGGGCACTGGTTCCACCCCTGCCTAATGCGCCAGAGCACTGGTTCCACCCCCACCCAGTGTGTCAGGGCGCTGGTTCCACCGCCCCTCAAAGTGTCAGGACAGTGCCCCCCCACCGAATGTGTCAGGGCAGTGGTTCCACCCCCACCCAATGTGTCAGAACAGCGGTTCCACCCCCACCCAATGTGTCAGAGTAGCGGTTCCACCCCCACCCAATGTGTCAGGACAGCAGTTCCACCCCCACCCAGTGTGTCAGAACAGTGGATCTACCCCACAAAATGTGTCAGGGCATTGGTTCCACCCCTGCTCTATGTGTCAGGACAGGGGTCCCCCCCCACCCAATGTGTTAGGGCGCTGATTCCACCCCCACCCAATGTGTCAGGACAGTGGTTCCACCCCCTGCCCAATGCGTCACAGCACTGGTTCCATCCATACCCAATGTGTCAGGACAGTGGTCCCCCTCCACCAAATGTGTCAGGGCAGTGGTCCCTACCCCCACCCAATGTGTCAGGGCAGTGGTCCCCACCCCCACCCAGTGTGTCAGGGCAATGGTCCCCACCCCCACCCAATGTTTCAGGGCAATGGTCCCCACCCCCACCCAATGTGTCAGGGCAGTGGTCCCCACCCCCACCCAGTGTGTCAGGGCAATGGTCCCCACCCCCACCCAATGTTTCAGGGCAATGGTCCCCACCCCCACCCAATGTTTCAGGGCAATGGTCCCCACCCCCACCCAATGTGTCAGGGCAGTGGTCCCCACCCCCACCCAATGTGTCAGGGCAATGGTCCCCACCCCCACCCAATGTGTCAGGGCAGCGGATCCACCTCTACCCAATGCGTCAGAGCACTGGTTCCACTCCCAATGTGTCAGAGCACTAGTTTCAACCCCACCAAATGTGTCAGGGCAGTGGTTCCACCCCCACCCAATGGGTCAGAGCACTGAAGGCAGTGACTCCTCCACCTTCCAATAGGGTTGATTTTCTAAATAGACTGTGCACTTTCCAAGTGCAGCTGTGCCAGAGCTTAGTAAATGAGGTGAAGCTCCACTTTGCAAAGAATACCCAAACACATGCAAGGAAAATAAAAAAAAGCATTTTGATTGGATGATGGAAGTAAGCAGAGTTTTCCCTCATTCACTTAGCTCTGGAGCAACTGCCGTTGCACTTTGTATATTGTGTAATTTTTACTAAAATTTTGCAATTGATAAACCGTGCTAATATTGTGTGACATAAAAATTAGAAGAAATGAATAAAAAAGGTGCAGCGCTAAATCAATAAATGACCATAGAGAGAGATATATATTAACACAGGTAGCAAAAAGAAATGTCCAATAATAAATGTCCAAATAAGCTGACATAAATCCACCAGGAGTGTGATGATAACAGCAGACAATTGTGACTGATACTGGAACCCTTCACCATAAACCGAGTGGCCTCTCACCTGGTCCCAAAGATAATCAGGCAATCATATAAGGTCAGCAGGTAGCAGGAGATCTTAAAAACAGGGGACTCCTCCGGGTGATCAGGTGGCAGGTGGGTATCATTACCATGAAATCACAAAAAGGACAGACATAGTGCTCTCCGTATGCAACAATTTAATGTAAAACGAATAAAAACACACTTACATAGCAAGCACTTCTCAAGTGCCAGGGAACGAACATGGACACACAGTACGGTGTGTGAACGGTGGAGAAAATTAGAAGTACCACTATTTTATTCTCCAGGTTCTCTGCTTTCAGAAAATATCAAACATTTTGGGGGTTTTAGGTAATCTTCAGGCCTAAACTTTTTTTTTAAATGTGTGAAAAAAAAAAAGTAAAAATGGCTCAAAATGGCAACAAAAGGGTTAATTAATGAAACTGCGATTGAAATTTCACCAAAATGATCCCGCTCATTGCCAGTAAGAAGACAGGAAAGCCACTCATAAAAACCAAACCGCTATAGTTTTGCTTTTTTTTATATAAAAATAGCCATAAGCTATAAATAGCTCTCCCACTTCCATGTAATGGGAGTACGCTGCTGCACATCCGCCAGACATCATCGATGATCAATCCCGTTAGACCTCTGCGCCCGTGGAGATCTTCCGTCATAGTGCTTTGTCATAGAGTAGGCATCTCACACAACGCGGACAGCTCCGGAAAGGTCATTTCATTAAAGAAGAGTTTTTAAACTATGGAGTGAACTTTTCATCCGATACCTGCCATGTCCTTTACGCTGTACTAAAACATTACAGATCAATTAACCCGAAGGATGAGTTCGGCGTCTGCGTGGATTTTTTTTTCTTCTCTTTTTTGCTTCTACATATCAGGTTTAACCGTCAAGAGTGGCTTTACTGACGGCCTGTAAAAGTGTAAGGAAATTTTCACTAATTTTTCTCTGCCAGCCGGACTTCCAGGGGGTTGACTTTGGACTTTTTTACCCTTGAAATGATATAGCCCATGGGAAATGTTGACACCTTCATATCCTACAACAACCACTTCATGCCCAAGCAAAACCTGCTTGGCAACAATAACGTTGAGACAGCCAAGGAGATGTCCTCTGCCATCTAGGACCAGAACATGAAGCCTTAAAGCAGAAGTAAACCCATCCATAAAACTGTTTCATTTACGGCACGTGCCGAAAATGTAACACTCCCATTGGTTGTGCTCTCAAGCAAACTGTCAAACCATCCAATGGCTGGTGTCATAACTGATCACATGTGCAGCATCATGGCAGTTGTAGAATAAACAGAGGCAAAGATGGCAGCTTCCTTGGCTAAAACGATAGGGGGGTTTGCTTACGCTTTAAGTCCACCGCCTAAGTTCTTGAAGAACTCTGGAGACCTCCCTTGGATAGTTACAGAGGTAGCTTCTTGGCCTTGGTGGGGCTCTTGTCTTGGCCTTCGATGTGGCATTTGCCTTGGCCTTAGTGTCCACCATTGTGTGCTGCCGGCTGAGAAAGAGAAGGAATACCTTCTGTTTTATTTTGCTTTAATCCCTTCTCACCTTATCCTGTATGGTTATACTGTCCAGTTGGGTCCCAATCCCTTCTCCATAGAAGACATGCCTGCTGAATTGAGAAAGGAGATCTGGATATGTTTGTACACCTTTGACAGCCTTGTGCTTCAGATGCCGTATCAAGTAGCAGGTGCAGAAAAAAATTACAGGTGGGATAAAAAAAAAGGCGCCTCTCCCTTCAGAGTGAAGTGGATATACAATGTTGTAATTGATGGGGGCCCCAATGCAAGTGACGGCTGGTTGGCCCTGGTCCGTGCAGAGAATGGGATGTTTTACCTCTTTTGTTTGGCTGCAGAATCCCATCAAAGTCCATTTAGGATTCATCTGAGCGGCGCCTTTGTTTTTGGAGACCCCGTAATGGTTCCTTCAGGAGACAGACAGAAAATCGTTAAGTATTATTTATGGTGGTCTCCAGCCGTGAAGAACCTACGCCTTATTTATAGCTAAAAGTCAGGATGATTTCGTGGTCAGGCATTTAATCTTCATTCACACCTGACTTCTCACCTCCCTGTGGAGGGATTCCTCAGCTCGTCGCACAGCGCCGTTGAATTTAACATTCTCTTGCTCTCATTTGCACATATAGCTGAGAGTTTTGCTGAGTAAAATTGCCTGCGAATGCTGCCCTGAGCCAGACAAGTCAAATGGGTCCAGACTTTACAAGAAGCTCCGGCAATGTCTGCGATCCCAACTTTACCTCCTCTCCTAAAATGCTCTGCACTGCCGGAGGACTTTGCGGCGCTTTTCTCAGTCAAACTTTACCAAGAATGCAATAAGAAATGTAAGGGTGCAATCAGGGCCGCTAAGATAGAACACGAGAGGCACATAGCGGAGGAGAGTAATAAAAACCCCAAGAAATTCTTTAGGTATATAAATACTAAGAAACGGAGGTCAGATAATATTGGTCCCATAAAGAATGATAAAGGGAATCTGGTTAAAAAAGACGGAGAGATGGCGAAGGTTTTGAATTTTTTCTTCTCCTTGGTCTTCAGGAGGGAATCGGGGGGGGCTCCAGTAACCAAAACTGCAAGGTTTATCCTCAGGACACATCACAGGAAGCACCCTCATGGCTAACAGAGGACAGAATTAGAATTAGACTTGAAAAACGTAACATTATTAAGTCACCGGCACCAGATGGCTTGCACCCGAGGGTCCTTAAGGAACTCAGTCAAGTGATAGCCAGATCATTGTTCCTAATTTTTATGGACAGTCTACTGACTGGAATGGTACCAGCTGATTGGAGAAAAGCCAATGTAGCACCAATATTTAAAAAAGGCCCGAGATACATCCCTGGGAATTACAGACCAGTTAGCCTAACATCAATAGTATGCAAGCTCTTGGAGGGGATGATAAGTGACTATATACAAGATTTAAGTAATGAGAACGGTCTCATTCGTATTAATCAGCATGGATTCATGAAGAATCGTTCTTGCCAAACCAATCTATTAACCCTCTATGAGGAGGTGAGTTGCCATCTAGATAAAGGAAGGCCCATAGACGTGGTGTAACTGGATTTTTCAAAGGCATTTGACACAGTTTCCCATAAACGTTTACTGTACAAACTAAGGTCTGTTAGCATGGACCATAGGGTGAGTACATGGATTGAAAACTGGGGCGAGTTCAGAGGGTGGTGATAAATGGGGAGTACTTGGAATGATCTGGTGTGAAAAGCAGGGTCCCCCAGGGTTCTGTGCTGGAACCAGTCCTTTTTAATTTATTCCTAAACGATCTGGAGGATGAGGTAAACAGCTCAATTTCAGTATTTGTGGATGATACAAAGCTAAGAAGGGCAATCATTTCTCCTCAAGAAGATCTGAACAAATTAATGGGGTGGGCAACTACATGGCAATTCCATCCCCATCCAAGTTCAATACCCTTAATAAACAAAAAAAAAAAAATGCTGGACTGTTTTCTGACTCAAGTAAGCCTGTGGAATTTAGAGTGCCTGGCTGCGCAGTGTGGGGGATCCCTATTCACCAGCGGCTCCTATGGGGGATGCTCTGCTTTATAACATGCAGTAATTAGCACATGCAATGTCATTCAGGTGGTTTTGAAACCAGGCATGTACTGGTCATCGGGACTACTGGGAGTTTCCCGGTGGGCCGACGGCTCAATGGGGCAGGTTTTAGTGACAGCAGAGGTAGATCGGGCGGAAACTCCAAAACCCTGCCCACCAATAAGCTAATCTCTCACTGTGCAGCTGTTTAGAAGAAAAACTTCTCTGGGTCCCCGTGTGCAGTGGGGCCCGGGGGACAGAAAGCAGACTATTTCATCACTTTCGGCTTTGGGCAAATTGACCCACAGCAGCGCACTACACAGTTGAAGGCCAGGCTGTGCTATATCAGTACACAGAAGCCGGCTGGGAGGCGGGAGCGCTGCTGCGGATTAATCCGCCTAAAGCCTAATAGTGATAAAATAGTCCGCTCTCTGTCCCCTAGCCCCCACTGAACACAGGGGAGACCCGGAGAACTTTTTGTTCTAAACAGCTACACAGCGGGAGTCGGGAGATTAGCTGATTGGTGGACAGGATTTGGGAGTCCCTGCCGACTCACCTCGCCCGCCCCCCACCCCCAGTTTCCTCCAGCCCTATTTACCCAGCTCTGTGATGCCCAGGAGGAAGGGAGAGGACCAGATGTACCAGCAGTGCACAGCTGGCAGCTGGTCCTGGGCTCCCAGCTCCAGAGAAACCACCTGCAGGACAAGCACCGCACCCGGGACGTAGGTAAAAGAAGCTGTACAGACCAGGTACTGGGGGGGACTAACATTGATAGGCACTTATGAGGCTGCGCTGATGGGCACTGAACAGGCTGCATTAATGAGCACTTGTTTTGCTTCATTAATGGGCACTGATGAGGCTGCATTAATGGGCACTGGTGTGGCTCTGATGGCCACTGGTGTGGCTGCATTAATGGGCACTGGTGTGGCTGCATTAATTGGCACTAGTGTGGCTGCAATAATGGGCATTGGTGTGGCTGCATTAATGGGCACTCTTGAGGCTGCGCTGATGGACACTGATCAGACTGCATTAATGGGCACTGGTGTGACTACATTAATGGGCACTGGTGTGACTACATTAATGGGCAGTGGTGTGACTACATTGATGGGCAGTGGTGTGACTACATTAATGGGCACTGGTGTGACTACATTGATGGGCAGTGGTGTGGCTGCATTAATGGGCACTCTTGAGGCTGCGCTGATGGACACTGATCAGACTGCATTAATGGGCACTGGTGTGACTACATTAATGGGCACTGGTGTGACTACATTAATGGGCACTGGTGTGACTACATTGATGGGCAGTGGTGTGACTACATTAATGGGCACTGGTGTGACTACATTGATGGGCAGTGGTGTGGCTGCATTAATGGGCACTGGTGTGGTTGCTCTGATGGGCACTGATGAGGCTGCATTGATGGGCACTGATGAGGCTGCATTAATGAGCACTGGTGTGGCTGCATTAATGGGCACTGATGAGACTGCATTAATGGGCACTGATGAGGCTGCATTAATGGGCACTGATGAGGCTGCATTAATGGACACTGATGAGGCTGCATTAATGAGCACTGGTGAGACTGCATTAATGGGCACTGATGAGACTGCATTAATGGGCACTGATGAGACTGCATTAATGGGCACTGGTGTGGCTTTTCCAGCATAGAGACCCGCCATGACCAGTTTTGTTGTTGGAAGATTCGTAAAGCGGTTCTGTTCTTTTTCCAGTCTCTTTCATTTTACGGGCCTGTAATAACGCCACATTTCCAAACAATCTGTATTTGCTTATTTTTCGACAAAACTAATTGGGAGCCATAAAGTTGTGAACTCTTCTTTCCCGAACACGCTTTTGAAATACAGATACATCATTATATAAATGGCGAACGTTCCTCGGGAAACAATAACGGCAATGCGAGGGAATCATCCAGGCTTTATGGCTCGGTCGTCTCGCAGGACAAAATACAATATCTACGCGGAGAAGTTTGGCTCCATCTGCCTTGAGATTTATGATCGGCTCTTCGGAAGGAAATGGAGCATTTTGGGGCTGTGGGAATCTTTTTCTCGAGATTGACTAGCGCTCTGACCCTATGATGTGTAGTCGGAATTTAGCTATCTGTACAGTACAAATACAAAATGTGTCTGTCTCTGTAGGGATCAGATGACCAGCACCATCTCTGTAGTGATCAGATGACCAGAGCCATCTCTGTAGGGATCAGATGACCAGCACCATCTCTGTAGTGATCAGATGACCAGCATTATCTCTGTAGTGATCAGATGACCAGAGCCATCTCTGTAGGGATCAGATGACCAGCACCATCTCTGTAGTGATCAGATGACCAGCATTATCTCTGTAGGTATCAGATGACCAGAGCCATCTATGTAGGGATCAGATGACCAGCACTATCTCTGTGGTGATCAGATGACCAGCATTATCTCTGTAGTGATCAGATGACCAGAGCCATCTCTGTAGGGATCAGATGACCAGCGCCATCCCTGCAGGGATCAGATGACCAGCGCCATCCCTGTAGGTATCAGATGACCAGCACTATCTCTGTGGTGATCAGATGACCAGCATTATCTCTGTAGGGATCAGATGACCAGCACCATCTCTGTAGTGATCAGATGACCAGCTCCATCTCTGTAGGGATCAGATGACCAGAGCCATCTCTGTAGGTATCAGATGACCAGCACCATCTCTGTAGGGATCAGATGACCAGCTCCATCTCTGTAGTGATCAGATGACCAGAGCCATCTCTGTAGGGATCAGATGACCAGCACCATCTCTGTAGGGATCAGATGACTAGAGCCATCCCTGTAGGTATCAGATGACCAGCACTATCTCTGTGGTGATCAGATGACCAGAGCCATCTCTGTAGGGATCAGATGACCAGCACCATCTCTGTAGTGATCAGATGACCAGCTCCATCTCTGTAGGGATCAGATGACCAGAGCCATCTCTGTAGGTATCAGATGACCAGAGCCATCCCTGTAGGTATCAGATGACCAGCACCATCTCTGTAGGGATCAGATGACTAGAGCCATCCCTGTAGGTATCAGATGACCAGCACTATCTCTGTGGTGATCAGATGACCAGAGCCATCTCTGTAGGGATCAGATGACCAGCACCATCTCTGTAGTGATCAGATGACCAGAGCCATCTCTGTAGTGATCAGATGACCAGAGCCATCTCTGTAGGGATCAGATGATCAGCACCATCTCTGTAGTGATCAGATGACCAGAGCCATCTCTGTAGGGATCAGATGATCAGCACCATCTCTGTAGTGATCAGATGACCAGAGCCATCTCTGTAGTGATCAGATGACCAGAGCCATCTCTGTAGGGATCAGATGACCAGCACCATCACTGTAGGGATCAGATGACCAGTGCCATCTCTGTAGGGATCAGATGACCAGCACCCCCTCTGTTTGGATCAGATGACCAGCACCATCTCTGTAGGGATCAGATGGCCAGAGCCATCTCTGTAGTGATCAGATGACCAGCGCCATCCCTGTAGGGATCAGATGACCAGTGCCATCTCTGTAGTGATCAGATGACCAGCGCCATCACTGTAGGGATCAGATGACCAGTGCCATCTCTGTAGGGATCAGATGACCAGCACCATCACTGTAGGGATCAGATGACCAGTGCCATCTCTGTAGGGATCAGATGACCAGCACCCCCTCTGTTTGGATCAGATGACCAGCACCATCACTGTAGGGATCAGATGACCAGTGCCATCTCTGTAGGGATCAGATGACCAGCACCCCCTCTGTTTGGATCAGATGACCAGCACCCCCTCTGTTTGGATCAGATGACCAGCACCATCTCTGTAGGGATCAGATGACCAGAGCCATCTCTATAGGGATCAGATGACCAGAGCCATCTTTGTAGGGATCAGATGACCAGAGCCATCTCTGTAGGGATCAGATGACCAGCGCCATCTCTGTAGGGATCAGATGACCAGCACCATCTCTGTAGTGATCAGATGACCAGAGCCATCTCTGTAGGGATCAGATGACCAGCACCATCACTGTAGGGATCAGATGACCAGTGCCATCTCTGTAGGGATCAGATGACCAGCACCATCTCTGTAGGGATCAGATGACCAGAGCCATCTCTGTAGTGATCAGATGACCAGAGCCATCTCTATAGGGATCAGATGACCAGAGCCATCTTTGTAGGGATCAGATGACCAGAGCCATCTCTGTAGGGATCAGATGACCAGCGCCATCTCTGTAGGGATCAGATGACCAGAGCCATCTCTGTAGTGATCAGATGACCAGCGCCATCCCTGTAGGGATCAGATGACCAGTGCCATCTCTGTAGTGATCAGATGACCAGCGCCATCACTGTAGGGATCAGATGACCAGTGCCATCTCTGTAGGGATCAGATGACCAGCACCATCACTGTAGGGATCAGATGACCAGTGCCATCTCTGTAGGGATCAGATGACCAGCACCCCCTCTGTTTGGATCAGATGACCAGCACCATCACTGTAGGGATCAGATGACCAGTGCCATCTCTGTAGGGATCAGATGACCAGCACCCCCTCTGTTTGGATCAGATGACCAGCACCCCCTCTGTTTGGATCAGATGACCAGCACCATCTCTGTAGGGATCAGATGACCAGAGCCATCTCTATAGGGATCAGATGACCAGAGCCATCTTTGTAGGGATCAGATGACCAGAGCCATCTCTGTAGGGATCAGATGACCAGCGCCATCTCTGTAGGGATCAGATGACCAGTGCCATCTCTGTAGTGATCAGATGACCAGCACCATCACTGTAGGGATCAGATGACCAGTGCCATCTCTGTAGTGATCAGATGACCAGCACCATCACTGTAGGGATCAGATGACCAGTGCCATCTCTGTAGGGATCAGATGACCAGCACCATCTCTGTAGGGATCAGATGACCAGAGCCATCTCTGTAGTGATCAGATGACCAGAGCCATCTCTATAGGGATCAGATGACCAGAGCCATCTTTGTAGGGATCAGATGACCAGAGCCATCACTGTAGGGATCAGATGACCAGTACTGTCATATTCTGTCCTAATAAGTGTCCACTGCTACGAGTGCAAGGATTGCGCCACCTGGTGTTGGGGCTGACTTTGGCAAATTTTTGCCAGGCCATAGATTACATAGTTACATAGTAGGTGAGGTTGAAAAAAGACACAAGTCCATCAAGTCCAACCTATGTGTGTGATTATGTGTCAGTATTACATTGTATATCCCTGTATGTTGCGGTCATTCAGGTGATTATCTAATAGTTTCTTGAAGCTATCGATGCTCCCCGCCGAGACCACCGCCTGTGAAAGGGAATTCCACATCCTTGCCGCTCTTACAGTAAAGAACCCTCTGCGTAGTTTAAGGTTAAACCTCTTTTCTTCTAATTTTAATGAGTGGCCACGAATCTTATTAAACTCTCTTTTGAGAAAAAGTTTTATCCCTATTGTGGGGTCACCAGTCCGGTATTTCTCTATTGTGGGGTCACCAGTCCGGTATTTGTACATTGAAATCATATCCCCTCTCAAACGTCTCTTCTCCAGAGAGAATAAGTTCAGAGCTCGCAACCTTTCCTCATAACTAAGATCCTCCAGACCTTTTATTAGCTTTGTTGCCCTTCTTTGTACTCGCTCCATTTCCAGTACATCCTTCCTGAGGACTGGTGCCCAGAACTGGACAGCATACTCCAGGTGCGGCCGGACCAGAGTCTTGTAGAGCGGGAGAATTATCGTTTTATCTCTGGAGTTGATCCCCCTTTTTAATGCCAATATTCTGTTTGCTACATGATTACATGATCTTTTATCCAATTTGCTGAGCAGTCAACAGACTTTAATGTGTGTAGCACCCCCTAGGTTAGGTTGGTAGTGAGAATGAACTAAATTTAGTGTCTTTTTTGGCTCCTCTGTAGCCAGTGGAGAGGAGTGTGATTATTTTTGTCTGTTCTGGGTCGCACAGGCTCCACTACTTCCCCCTGCCTTCTAGAAGGTTCTTCAATGTAGTGGGCTGGAAGAGGCAGAGGCAGAGCCTGAGCTTTAATATATATATAGGACTCTAGCCAATCCCTGGGATGGTGTGCCCAGAAGGTGGAGAGAGAGAGAGACCTCAGAGCAGCAGGGTCTTATCCTGGAGGAAGAGATTCCATCCTTGAAGGGCTGCTGCCCTTCTGGGCATGCCAGCTAAAAGCCTGCAGAGAGTTCACCAAGGTTCCAGCCATGCTAAGACTGGGGGGCCTAATTTCCCGGAAGCAGTCCAGAGCCAACTAAGGGGGTGCCCTGAGGATGGGGCCTGAAGGTTCATGGTACAGTGTCTAGCCAGTATTGGAGCAATCCAAGTATCTGGAGGTACATGAGTAAAGGCCTGGAAGTTGGATCCTAGTGACTGCTTGCTGTTTAACCCCTTGTGTGACTGTGCTGGTGCTGCCAATGCGGGATTCATCCTACTGGGAATCCCAGAATCCGGTAGTCTATCTGTAGAAATGGGAGCGATTCTCCTGAAGAGAGTAGGCAGAGGAAAGAGAGTACATAATTCACTAAATTCTGGAGTATCCAAAGGCTTCCCTACGCCCCATCCAAGTTCCATGAGCATTAAACGGTCGCTGCCTGGTCATGGTGAGACTGAGGGAGCTGCGGTTGACTGGGAAATATCAATTGAATTTTGAATTGATTGTCTATATCTTGGATGGATTGGAGGAAAGATCAGATCTATGGCTTAGGCTTTCACAAATGACCAGGGCAAAGATGTCGTAAAGCACAATACCTAGACATACATGCTAAGTCGGTAGAACTGTAGCCTTGTGGCGCTGGATCCTGCGTAAAGAATGCACAACCGGACACCCTCCTGTGATGGCATCATTGGTTTTCACCTTTTGCGTTCCTCCCATAATCTGAAAAACATACAGCTTGGTCAACTCAACTGGTATTTTATGGCGATTACCCTACAGTGTATGTGGAAGTGTGCTGGAGAAATTGGTCCAAACCATTTGGTGGAGGGGGGATTATGGTGAGGGGGGTTGTTTTTCAAGGGTTGGACTTGGCCCCTTAGTTCCAGTGAAGGGAACACTTAAGGCGTCAGCATACCAAGACATTTTGGACAATTTCATACTCCCAACTTTGTGGGAACAGTTTGGGGACGGCCCCTTCCTGTTCCAACATGACTGCCCACCAGTGCACAAAGCAAGGTCCATAAAGTCATGGATGAGTCCTGACCTCAACCCCATATAACACCTTTGTGATGAATTAGAGCGGAGACCGCGAGCCAGGCCTTCTCATCCAACATCAGTGCCTGAACATCACATATGCACTTCTGGAAGAATGGTCAAACATTCCCATAGACACCCTCCTAAACCTTGTGGACGGCCTTCCCAGAAGAGTTGAAGCTGTTATAGCTGCAAAGGGTGGGACCAACCCAATATTGAACCCTCCGGACTAAGACTGGGATGTCATTAAAGTTCATGTGTGTGTAAAGGCACGCGTCCCAATACTTTTGACAATATAGTATATATAAATGCTTAATAATAGCGTGTAACTGAGGTAGGACATTAGAGTGTAAGCTCCTCTGGTGCAGAGACTGATGTGACTGGCTCAGTGATCTCTGAACAGCACTGCGGTATATGTCAGAGCTTTACAAATGTATATTAATAGTGTGTGACTGTGGGGGAGGGGACATTAGAGTGTAAGCTCCTCTGGTACAGAGACTGATGTGACTGGCTCAGTGATCTCTGAACAGCACTGCGGTATATGTCAGAGCTTTACAAATGTATATTAATAGTGTGTGACTGTGGGGGGAGGGGACATTAGAGTGTAAGCTCCTCTGGTACAGAGACTGATGTGACTGTGGGAGAGGGGACATTAGAGTGTAAGCTCCTCTGGTACAGAGACTGATGTGACTGGCTCAGTGATCTCTGTACAGCGCTGTGGCATATGTCAGAGCTATACAAATGTATAATAATAATAATAGTGTGTGAGTGTGGGGGGAGGGGACATTAGAGTGTAAGCTCCTCTGGTACAGAGACTGATGGGACTGTGGGGGGGGACACATTAGAGTGTAAGCTCCTCTTTACAGAGACTGATGTGACTGTGGGGGAGGGGACATTAGAGTGTAAGCTCCTCTGTACAGAGACTGATGTGACGGTGGGGGAGGGGACATTAGAGTGTAAGCTCCTCTGGTACAGAGACTGATGTGACTGGCTCAGTGATCTCTGTACAGCGCTGCGGCATATGTCAGAGCTATATAAATGTATAATAATAGTATGTGATTGCTGTGGGGACATTAGAGTGTAAGCTCCTCTGGTTCAGAGACAAACCCGGTGGACTCTTTACCTTTCCCCGAGTCTGTAGCTGAACATATTTGTGCATTTTGTTCATTCATTGGAAATTGTGTGTTTTTTCCCTACAGGCAATGCGGCATTGTTCTGACTCTCCAGCCGAGCGGACACAATGCGCTGTATGAGCGTCCCTCCCGAAGATTCTGATTGAAGCCTCCTGCATAGCAGCACAGCGAGAATGGAAAGGCCGTTCCGGGTCCCAAAAGTGGAAAGATTTCTTAAATTGCCGCACTGCAGAAACACAATGGATGCTGGCGGGATATCTTGCTCCATTCCAAACTCCCATCCCAAAATTAGGGAATTCTTTTTTTTTTCCAAACACCAAGTCCATCTGACATATCCGCTATGCTTTCAGTGAAATAACATCTCTAAATTCAACAGGTTCACTTCATTATGGAGTTTTCTAGAACATTTGTCTCCAAGCGTTTCCAATAAATGAATAATATGTAAATGAAGGAATATGTTTTACTTGGAGCTTTTTTTGTAATCAGCAGGTTATGATTCGGAACAATAGAGAAAGAAGTTCAGTAGGACAAAGAAATTACAAATAAACTTGAGCCTATCAGCCCCCTCTGATGGGGCCCTGATGTAAAGGAGGACTCTGATGGAGACTCTCATGTAAAGGAGTACTCTGATGGGACTCTCATGTAAAGGAGGACTCTGATGGAGACTCTCATGTAAAGGAGGACTCTGATGGAGACTATCATGTAAAGGAGCACTCTGATGGGACTCTCGTATAAAGGAGCACTCTGATGGAGACTCTCATGTAAAGGAGCACTCTGATGGAGACTATCATGTAAAGGAGGACTCTGATGGAGACTCTCATGTAAAGGAGCACTCTGATGGAGACTCTCATGTAAAGGAGGACTCTGATGGAGACTCTCATGTAAAGGAGGACTCTGATGGAGACTCTCATGTAAAGGAGCACTCTGATGGAGACTCTCATGTAAAGGAGGACTCTGATGGAGACTCTCATGTAAAGGAGCACTCTGATGGAGACTCTCATGTAAAGGAGGACTCTGATGGAGACTCTCATGTAAAGGAGGACTCTGATGGAGACTCTCATGTAAAGGAGGACTCTGATGGAGACTCTCATGTAAAGGAGCACTCTGATGGAGACTCTCATGTAAAGGAGGACTCTGATGGAGGCTCTCATGTAAAGGAGCACTCTGATGGAGACTCTCATGTAAAGGAGTACTCTGATGGGACTCTCATGTAAAGGAGGACTCTGATGGAGACTCTCATGTAAAGGAGGACTCTGATGGAGACTCTCATGTAAAGGAGTACTCTGATGGAGACTCTCATGTAAAGGAGGACTCTGATGGAGACTATCATGTAAAGGAGGACTCTGATGGGACTCTCATGTAAAGGAGCACTCTGATGGAGACTCTCATGTAAAGGAGGACTCTGATGGGACTCTCATGTAAAGGAGGACTCTGATGGAGACTCTCATGTAAAGGAGGACTCTGATGGGACTCTCATGTAAAGGAGGACTCTGATGGAGACTCTCATGTAAAGGAGTACTCTGATGGAGACTCTCATGTAAAGGAGGACTCTGATGGAGACTATCATGTAAAGGAGTACTCTGATGGGACTCTCATGTAAAGGAGCACTCTGATGGAGACTCTCATGTAAAGGAGGACTCTGATGGGACTCTCATGTAAAGGAGGACTCTGATGGGACTCTCATGTAAAGGAGGACTCTGATGGAGACTCTCATGTAAAGGAGCACTCTGATGGGACTCTCATGTAAAGGAGCACTCTGATGGGGACTCTCATGTAAAGGAGGACTCTGATGGAGACTCTCATGTAAAGGAGCACTCTGATGGAGACTCTCATGTAAAGGAGGACTCTGATGGAGACTCTCATGTAAAGGAGCACTCTGATGGGACTCTCATGTAAAGGAGGACTCTGATGGAGACTCTCATGTAAAGGAGGACTCTGATGGAGACTCTCATGTAAAGGAGTACTCTGATGGAGACTCTCATGTAAAGGAGTACTCTGATGGAGACTATCATGTAAAGGAGTACTCTGATGGGACTCTCATGTAAAGGAGCACTCTGATGGAGACTCTCATGTAAAGGAGGACTCTGATGGGACTCTCATGTAAAGGAGGACTCTGATGGAGACTCTCATGTAAAGGAGGACTCTGATGGGACTCTCATTTAAAGGAGGACTCTGATGGAGACTCTCATGTAAAGGAGTACTCTGATGGAGACTCTCATGTAAAGGAGGACTCTGATGGAGACTATCATGTAAAGGAGTACTCTGATGGAGACTCTCATGTAAAGGAGGACTCTGATGGAGACTATCATGTAAAGGAGGACTCTGATGGGACTCTCATGTAAAGGAGCACTCTGATGGAGACTCTCATGTAAAGGAGGACTCTGATGGGACTCTCATGTAAAGGAGGACTCTGATGGAGACTCTCATGTAAAGGAGGACTCTGATGGGACTCTCATGTAAAGGAGGACTCTGATGGAGACTCTCATGTAAAGGAGTACTCTGATGGAGACTCTCATGTAAAGGAGGACTCTGATGGAGACTATCATGTAAAGGAGTACTCTGATGGGACTCTCATGTAAAGGAGCACTCTGATGGAGACTCTCATGTAAAGGAGGACTCTGATGGGACTCTCATGTAAAGGAGGACTCTGATGGGACTCTCATGTAAAGGAGGACTCTGATGGAGACTCTCATGTAAAGGAGCACTCTGATGGGACTCTCATGTAAAGGAGCACTCTGATGGGGACTCTCATGTAAAGGAGGACTCTGATGGAGACTCTCATGTAAAGGAGCACTCTGATGGAGACTCTCATGTAAAGGAGGACTCTGATGGAGACTCTCATGTAAAGGAGGACTCTGATGGAGACTCTCATGTAAAGGAGCACTCTGATGGAGACTCTCATGTAAAGGAGGACTCTGATGGAGACTCTCATGTAAAGGAGCACTCTGATGGGACTCTCATGTAAAGGAGGACTCTGATGGAGACTCTCATGTAAAGGAGGACTCTGATGGAGACTCTCATGTAAAGGAGTACTCTGATGGAGACTCTCATGTAAAGGAGTACTCTGATGGAGACTATCATGTAAAGGAGTACTCTGATGGGACTCTCATGTAAAGGAGCACTCTGATGGAGACTCTCATGTAAAGGAGGACTCTGATGGGACTCTCATGTAAAGGAGGACTCTGATGGAGACTCTCATGTAAAGGAGGACTCTGATGGGACTCTCATTTAAAGGAGGACTCTGATGGAGACTCTCATGTAAAGGAGTACTCTGATGGAGACTCTCATGTAAAGGAGGACTCTGATGGAGACTATCATGTAAAGGAGTACTCTGATGGAGACTCTCATGTAAAGGAGGACTCTGATGGAGACTATCATGTAAAGGAGTACTCTGATGGGACTCTCATGTAAAGGAGCACTCTGATGGAGACTCTCATGTAAAGGAGGACTCTGATGGGACTCTCATGTAAAGGAGGACTCTGATGGGACTCTCATGTAAAGGAGGACTCTGATGGGACTCTCATGTAAAGGAGCACTCTGATGGAGACTCTCATGTAAAGGAGGACTCTGATGGGACTCTCATGTAAAGGAGGACTCTGATGGAGACTCTCATGTAAAGGAGGACTCTGATGGGACTCTCATTTAAAGGAGGACTCTGATGGAGACTCTCATGTAAAGGAGGACTCTGATGGGACTCTCATGTAAAGGAGGACTCTGATGGAGACTCTCATGTAAAGGAGGACTCTGATGGGACTCTCATTTAAAGGAGGACTCTGATGGAGACTCTCATGTAAAGGAGGACTCTGATGGAGACTCTCATGTAAAGGAGTACTCTGATGGAGACTCTCATGTAAAGGAGGACTCTGATGGAGACTATCATGTAAAGGAGGACTCTGATGGAGACTCTCATGTAAAGGAGGACTCTGATGGAGACTATCATGTAAAGGAGTACTCTGATGGAGACTCTCATGTAAAGGAGGACTCTGATGGAGACTATCATGTAAAGGAGTACTCTGATGGGACTCTCATGTAAAGGAGCACTCTGATGGAGACTCTCATGTAAAGGAGGACTCTGATGGGACTCTCATGTAAAGGAGGACTCTGATGGGACTCTCATGTAAAGGAGGACTCTGATGGGACTCTCATGTAAAGGAGGACTCTGATGGGGACTCTCATGTAAGAGGGGACTCTGATCTGGACCTTTATATTGTCAGGGCTGGGCTCAGCCCTTCCTTCTCAGAGTTGGCCGCTCAGCTGTCGGCTAATTGCCAGCTCCTATCTCTCCACAGTTACTCACCTGTTGATGATATCCTGCTCGTCAGTCCTGCCTACTTAAGCCATCCAGCACTGATGATCTCTGCCTTCGCCTTGGTCACATCTCTAGAGATGCATTTCTGTGTTCCTGTTAGGCTCCTTTCACACTGAGGCGAGGGCAGCGTTGGCGGTAAAACGGCGCTATTTTTAGCGCCGCTTTACCGTAGTTTTAACGGCGGAATTCGGCTGCTAGCGTGGGCGGTTTTACCCCCCTGCTAGCGGTCGAGAAAGGGTTAAAGTCACCGCAAAGAGCTGCAGCAGCAGCGCTATGCTGGCGGTATGGCCCTGCTGCCCCATTGATTTCAATGGGCAGGAGCGGTGAAGGAGCGGTGTATACATCGCTCCTTCACCACTCCAAAGATGCTGCTTTCACATTGGAGACACAGCAGAGGCTCTTTCAGGGCACTTTGCAGGCGCTATTTTTAGCGCTGTAGCACCTGCAAAGCGCCCCGGTGTGAAAGGGGTCTTAAAGACTTGCTTGGCTGACATTCCTTCTGGCTCCAGATCGTGCTTGCTGTTCTACTACGCTCATCTCCGGCTCCCTGACGTTTCTGGCTTGTCTGACTATCCGTTCCGGTTCCTGAACTCTGGCTATGTTTTGACTACGTTTACTCTGTTTACCTTTTTTTTAATTATTATTTAACAAGTGAGATTAAGGCTCCTTTTACACCGAGGCGCTTTGCAGGCGCTAAAGTGCTAAAAATAGCGCCTGCAAAGCGCCCCGAAAGAGCTGCTCAATGCACTCCAATGTGAAAGCCCCGAGGGCTATCACACTGGAGCGGTGCGCTTGCAGGGCGGTCTAAAAAGTCCTGCAAGCCGCATCTTTGGAGCACTGTAGGAGCGGTGTATTTACCGCTCCTAAAGCGCCCCTTCCCATTGAAAACAATAGGGCAGCGCTGCAAACCCACCCGCAAAGCGCCACTGTAGCGGCGTTTTGCGGGCGGTTTTAACCCTTTTTCGCCCACTAGCGGGGGGGGGTTAAAACCCCCCACTAGTGCTGCTAAAACGACAGTAAGTCGGCGCTATATTTAGCGCCGCTGTACCGCCAGCGCCCGCACGCCTCAGTGTGAAAGTAGCCTTAACTGTACCTCTGTCTCAGTCTGATTTCATGGTTTCTGACATATAAAAAGGTAAAGGGGGAGGGGTGATGCAATGGGGCATCTGATGTAAGGGGAGCTTTGATGTAAAGGGAACTTTCATGATTGGTCAAGCGCGGTTCTCTCCATTTATAGACTTTCATGATTGGTTGTTAGGAACCAGCGGTGTTAGCAACCAATGGCAGGATAATGACAGCGCAGCCAGGAGAACCTGCACTGGAGACCGGGGGGGGTGGATGTTGAGGAGTAATGGAGAGCACAGGCTGACCTGAAGACTTGCGTGAGAGGTCACTGACCCCCCAACTGCGATCAGTAATGAATATTTAGCAGCAGGCCAGATTTTGACATTCAACAGGGATTTTCATCAAGCGCACCAATGTTCTTCAAGGGCCCCGACAATAGCCGGCAGATCATATTTGAGACTGCCCCTTACGTTATCCCTCATTCTTCTATTTAATCTACTTTATCATCACATTTGTTTGGTCGGTGTTTCTTCCAATACCTTTATCTGTTTGTAGTTCCAAATCCATCTCTACTTACAGTCGCACTACTGGTGGTGTTGTTGATACTGTTTGGGCCTTATGATGTACCGAGGCTGCATTGTATGGTTTCCCGCGGCCGGCAGTCAAAACTTTCCTATGCTGAAGGCGACTCTTCCACGTTCAGGAGAGGGAGGTTGAACCTCCCCTAACCGATACCAGCTCCTAAACTCTGTTAAAAGTGTACATTGACACATAAGCTTTTATTGAGTTGGGTTTAGGAGCTTTGGCCAAAAAAAAGGAGCTGCTGGTGTACATGAAGCCTAACTGGTTTGGAGACCTAAATTCGACAGTACTTCACATCCTGCCAGGTATTAAACTGAATGCTAATTAATTAGTTAATATTTTGTTCCAAACAATGTAAATCCATTCAGTTACCTGTTGACTTAACTTACAATATACAGAGATACCCTTTCTATTCTTCTTTCTATTCACTGTCAGTTAGAAAGTGGTCTTTAAGGTAAAAGATGGTACACAGGACTACTATTAAAATGCTGGCTTGTTCAATGTAAGGACAACTGTCCCTGCTATCTGTGTGGCGCGGTTGCCAAGAGGAGACTCTGTCAGGAACCTAGTGTCTAAGGGATCAGTGTTTATGGGACAATAAGCATGGATACAATGGGAGGATTCCTTACATTGAACAAGCCAGCATTTTAATAGTAGCCCTGTGTGCCATCTTTTACCTTAAAGACCACTTTCTAATTGACGGTGGCATAGAACTACCCTGTGGATTAAACCTATATAGTTCCTGAAGTGTTACCCGCCTGTGAATTTCTACCATGATCGAGGATATTACTCTCTGCCTCATCGCTTCTCTTTTCTTTTTTACCTATGATTAAATAATTCGCCATAGCTCCTGAAGAAGCGTTTCCTTACGCGTAACATGTAGAGCAGAGTTGCGCACTTTATGACACGCTACCTCGTCAAGCTCTATCATTCCAATGGTGATCAGTCCGGCCCTCCGGGGTTTGACCTTATTGTTCATAGGTGCTGTGCCTTTCATGCTCATAGGCATGTGAATGAAATATATGAGAAATCTATGTAATTGTCTTGATTTTAAATTTGTAATAAATATCAATTTCTTATAAAGAATGTGTTATGCCTAAAAAGTCCATCATCCAAAACCTTTTTTTTACTCTATTATACTCTAAATATCGGGACGTGGCCAAATAATTTTAACTTAGTATCGTATCCACAGTACCACTCTGTGGAGATACGGTGAGGAAAATAAACTTTCAATTATACGCAATATTGAGTTGGCTCCGCCCTTTGCAGCTATAACAGCTTCAACTCTTCTGGGAAGGCCGTCCACAAGGTTTAGGAGGGTGTCTATGGGAATGTTTGACCATTCTTCCAGAGGGGCATTTGTGAGGTCAGGCACTGATGTTGGACGAGAAGGCCTGGCTCGCAGTCTCCGCTCTAATTCATCCCAAAGGTGTTCTATCAGGTTGAGGTCAGGACTCTGTGCAGGCCAGTTATGTTCCTCCACCCCAAACTCGCCCATCCATGTCTTTATGGACCTTGCTTTGTGCACTGGTCCAAACCATTTGGTGGAGGGGGGATTATGGTGTGGGGGTTGTTTTTCAGGGGTTGGGCTTGGCCCCTTAGTTCCAGTGAAGGGAACTCCTAAGGCATCAGCATACCAAGACATTTTGGATAATTTCATGCTCAAGTATCACTAAAGCCAGTCCTTTGTTTTGGATGGAGCCAGAAGCTAGGGGAGATCACTGGAGTGGTGGTGTAGTAGTGGTGCTACTACAGTGATTTCCAGCTCCTAGAAGGATCCCACAGATAGGATCCAACACCACCGGAACACGTGGCGTGAACTGGCCCTATTACCATAAGTATTGGGACGCCTGCCTTTACACGCACATGAACTTTAATGGCATCCCAGTCTTAGTCCGTAGGGTTCAATATTAAGTTGGCTCCACCCTTTGCCGCTAGAACAGCTTCAACTCTTCTGGGAAGGCCGTCCACAAGGTCTAGCAGTGTGTCTATGGGAATGTTGGACCATTCTTCCATTTGTGAGGTCAGGCACCGATGTTGGATGAGAAGGCCTGGCAGTCTCCGCTCTAAATTATCCCAAAGGTGTTCTACTAGGTTGAGGTCAGGACCCTGTGCAGGCCAGTCAATTTCCTCCACCCCAACCTCGCTCATCCATGTCTTTATGGACCTTGCTTTGTGCACTGGTTAGCAGTTATGTTGGAACAGGAATTTTCTCTACTGGCAGAGATAACCTTACCAACAATAAAAGTCCATACTGTGGCCCACTGTATAAATATGGAGAAAAACTCAAAACACACTAATATTCAATAAGAACAATTCCAGTCATTGTTGCAATTATTGAATGTATAATAATAATGAATACTATAGTGTATAAAATATCATACAGTTGTCAAAGTGTTCAGTTGTTATATTATTGATTATTATATGGATGCATACACTATTATAACTGAACGTTTTGCATAGCATAAATATTTTATACACTATAGTATTCATTATATTTGTACAGCGGACCACAGTATAGATTTTTATTAGTAGTAATGTTATTTCTGCCAGAAGAGAAAATTATTTTTATATACAGTATCTGACAAAAGTAAGTACACCCCTCAGTGACATTTGTGTAAATCTTTTCTTCTCTCTTTTCATGTGACAACACTGAAGAAATGACACTTTGCTACAATGTAAAGTAGTGAGTGTACAGATAAAAAAGAAAGAAAAAAAAGAGCGCACCAGCCTAGTGCATTATCCTTGACAGATTTATTGATTAAAAACAAGATAAAATCTACTCACAAAGGTAGAAGAAAAAATCGCATTTGTATATGGTACAGCGGTGATTAGTCCAATGGTAGCAGTTTTCCAGGTCCCAGGGAGGAGGCGTACGGACTACTGCTGGCTAACGCGTTTCGAAGGTTGCCCTTCTTCATCAGAGCCTCTGTTTTTAATCAATAAATCTGTCAAGGATAATGCACTAGGCTGGTGTGCTCTTTTTTTCTTTCTTTTTATCTAATATTAGGACATCCCATCCTTAAAGAGCAGCAAGGCCGAAATCCACAGTCCTTTCTGAACCCTTGGGATCTTTTAGCTAATACACCTGTGCGCAAGAGTATTTTTGCTTTTTTGTATAGTGAGTGTACAGCTTGTATAACAGTGTAAATTTGCTGTCCCCTCAAAATAACTCAACACACAGCCATTAATGTCTAAACCGCTGGCAACAAAAGTCAGTACACCCCTAAGTGAAAATCTCCAAATTGGGCCCAAAGTGTCAATATTTTGTGTGGCCACCATTATTTTCCAGCACTGCCTTAACCCTCTTGGGCATGGAGGTCACCAGAGCTTCACAGGTTGTCACTGGAGTCCTCTTCCCCTCCTCCATGATGACATCACGGAGCTGGTGGATATTAGAGACCTTGCGTTCCTCCACCTTCCGTTTGAGGATGTCCCACAGATGATCAATAGGGTTTAGGTCTGGAGACATGCTTGGCCAGTCCATCACCTTTACCCTCAGCTTCTTTAGCAAGGCAGTGGTGGTCTTGGAGGTGTGTTTGGGGTGGTTATCATGTTGGAATACTGCCCTGCGGTCCAGTCTCTGAAGGGAGGGGATCATGCTCTGCTTCAGTATGTCACAGTACATGTTGGCATTCATGGTTCCCTCAATGATCTGTAGCCCCCCAGTGCCGGCAGCACTCATGCAGCCCCAGACCATGACACTCCCACCACCATGCTTGACTGTAGACAAGACACACTTGTCTTTGTCCTCCTCATCTGGTTGCCCCCACACACGCTTGTCACCATCTGAACCAAATACGTTTATCTTGGTCTCATCAGACCACAGGACATGGTTCCAGTAATCCATGTCCTTAGTCTGCTTGTCTTCAGCAAACTGTTTGCGGACTTTCTTGTACATCATCTTTAGAAGAGGCTTCCTTCTGGGACGACAGCCATGCAGACCAATTTGATGCAGTGTTCGGCGTATGGTTTGAGCACTGACAGGCTGAGCCCCCCACCCCTACAACCTCTGCAGCAATGCTGGCAGCACTCATACGTCTATTTCCCAAAGACAACCTCTGGATATGACGCTGAGCACGTGACCTCAACTTCTTTGGTGGACCATGGCGAGGCCTGTTCTGAGTGGAACCTGTCCTGTTATACCGCTGTATGGTCTTGGCCACCGTGCTGCAGCTCAGTTTCAGGGTCTTGGCAATCTTCTTATAGCCTAGGCCATCTTTATGTAGAGCGCCCGCAGCCGATGCAAGTGCCCAGCGGGAGCGATGACCGCCAGGCACCTGCTATCACTCGTGACAGAGCGAGAACCGGGATCGGTGTGTGTAAAGGGGAGTAGAGACAAATCGTGTGTTCATACTAAATATGAACACCGAACTCTCCTCCTAGACAGTCCCCTCCCACTACAGTTAGAACACAGTGAGGGAACACAGTTAACCCCTTGATCGCCCCCTAGTGTTAACCCCTTCCCTGCGAGTGACATTTATACAGTAATCAATGCATTTTTAAAGCTCTGATCACTGCATAATTGTCAATGGTCCCAAAAATGTGTCAAAAGTGTCCAATTTGTTCGCCGCAATATCGCAGTCCCAATAAAAAACGCATATCGCCGCCATTACTAGTGAAAAAATAATAATAATAATAAAAAATGCCATAAATCTATCCCCTATTTTGTAGACGCTATAACTTTTGCGCAAATCAATCAATATACGCTTATTGCGATTTTTTTTATTTACCAAAAAATATGTAGAAGAATACATATCGACCTAAAGTGAGGAAAAAAATCTGTTTTTTTTTTTAAAAATGTGGAATATTTATTATAGCAAAAAGTAAAAGATAATGTGTTTTTTTCACTCTTCTTTTGTTTATCGCGCAAAAAAAAAAAAAACGCAGAGGTGATCAAATACCACCAAAAGAAAGCTCTATTTGTGGGGGGGAAAAAAGGACGTCAATTTTGTTTGGGTACAGCGTTGCACGACCGCGCAATTGTCAGTTAAAGCGACGCAGTGCCGTATCGCAAAAAATGGCGATACGGCACTGCGACATCTTCCGGGGCTGAAGTGGTTGAAGGACAACACCAGGTACGTTTTTTTTTTTTTTCTTTAAAAAAGGATGCCTGGACATTATTAAAAAAAAAAAGTGTCTGGCTGAAACACTGACCTATTCTCCAGTGCTTTGCCTTGCAGTAATGCCATTCTGCCACTAGAGGTTCTCCATCTTCCAGGTTGAATGGCATCCAATGTCGGAAGACTGAAGACACGCTGTGAGTACAGGGTGTAGCGGAGCTGTCCCCTGGGAGGGGGGTATTTGCAGAGTAACTGTGCCGATGTTACATTGGCACCATGTCTTTGCATGTTATCATTGAAAAGTAATGAAAAATTTATATTGCATTTTTGGCTCCAAGCTTAGTTTTCAATATTGACTTAAAGTAGAAGTAAACCCAGCCACTAAAATCTCATATATCATCCTCAACATGTCATTGTCACCCAAAAAGTCATTTTTAATCATATTAAATCTGCAGCTTTTATTGAAGCACCCCCTCCCCCCCTCCGGTGAATTTTTGTTTCAGGGTGACAACCCTCTATCCCTGCCTCCCAATTGTGCTCCTGCGTTTTCACCCCGCCACATGGCCTTCCAATATAAGACTTCGAGTGGCCCTTTATGGTCCATTGTTGCCACCATCAGGGAACCCGAGCTGAGACATGACATGGCTGCCATTGGTGGAATGCATTGAGAAAGGAAGGTCACTGCAGAAAAAAGGTAGCAGGAGAACGTCAGCGCTGAGATGTAACCGAGGATGAAAAAAAAAAAAAAAAGGTGAAAACATGTATTTTATTAAAAGATTTATAAATATAGTTTGTAAATTTATGTTTACGACACAGATTGCTTTTTAGCAAATGTCATTCGATAAGGGTTTACATCCACTTTAAGAATAGCAACAAAAAAAAAAAAAAATGTTAAAAAGTAAAAAAAAAAAAAATAAAATAAAATGAATAACATACTGTAAATAAATAGGAAAAAAATAAACCAATAAAATTGATATAAAAAATAAGAAAAAATAAACTAATAAAATTTATAAATAAATTCATAAAATAAAATGTAAAAAAAAAAGATAAATAATTCCATAAAATAAATAAAATTATATTAAAATAGAATAATGATAATAATAATAATAATAATAAAATAAATAGGTAAATATATAAAATAAATCCTTAAAATAAATAAAACAAATAAATCCGTAAAATAAAATTATAATAGAATAGAGAAATAATAATTAAATAAATAAATCCATAAAATAAATCAGCATAGGGGACGGCCCCATAAATTTGATAATCTACGCGGTCCATTGCTGGACAGTGGACACTCCAGGCCCGAGCCCAGTAGAATTAGTGATGGATAGGTTACTTATAGGCTAGTTTAGGTACATTAGTTTACTGTTTGTTGCCATATGATTTAAAAGGCCAGTGCCTAAAAGGTTTGACCTCATATTATATATGGTTTTGGTAAATCTGAAGACAAAAATCTGCAGAAAATCTAATAGCGTGTATGGGGGGTCTAAGGAGTATGTCCCTGAATGTATTTAATAAAAAAAAAGGAGGGTAATGTTCCGTTTCTGGTTTTTCAAGTTTGTACCGCTGTTTCAAAATAATGGTGCAGTGTATGACACTAAATGTAAATGCTTGCGGTCAAGGTGAAGCTGTCTTGGAAATGTTTAATTCTTTTGCGTTTCCTGTTTTATTTTTTATTAAAACTTTTCTGATTTAAAAAAAAAATAATAATAAAAATAGAAAAACAGTAAAAAAAAAAATAATAATAATAAATTATTAAAATAAATTATAAAAAAATTTGATCAATGATATGGATTTCCATTTGGATAATAGCAAGTGTTGAAAACGCAACCATTGCCTGAACCTTACTCAGAACACCCAGAACACACCGAACCAACAACCAGATAAAGAGACACAGTCTATAAGATTTTAATCTGTTTAAAATGATATGTTGTACAATAATCTGTGTATTCTTTCAGGTTTATAAAGTGCCGACTTATTCCACAGTGCTGATTGGTTATCCTATGAGGTGAGCAGCCTGGTGAGCTGATAAAGTGTTTCTAGTGAGGAATAAAGTGCTTTTTTTATTTTTTATTTTTTGCTATCTTACAGTGAGAACTGAGACGGGTCAGGGGAAGAAGTTGGCCCCGCAATAGAATATGCTAATGACCAGACGACTGCTGAGCAGATAAACATCAAATATAACGTCTTGGCACACTGGATGGTGACACGGTACATCGCCATGCTTGGAACTGCTGGGCCTCCCGAAGGGTTAACACTTAAGCTTATAGCAATGATGGATCTAATTCCCCTACGGAAAAATCATGCAGTACCGTAGAGAAGTGATGAGCAATTAATGGCATTACAATATTCAATTATATAAATGCTGATAAACTCTCAAATGGGACTTCCAGTTCCATTTATCGCCAGGAAAGGAGCTCTCGGATTTGCAGCAATCCCTGTATTTGTATTCGTATTTTGGAGGAATCTCTCTAGATTTTTGTTGAATCGTGAATTTTAAATGTACACTAGAGTAGGGGGTCTAAAACCCCTAGCCCTGTGCTCTTTTTCCTCTTGCTCTCTGTGCAAAATATGGACTAAAATGCTGGGAGGCTCTGGATGGAGCTGGATGTAACTGTGTGGGAAGGGGTAGAGGACTCTGCAGCAAACTTGGTGGCCCTGTAGGGGGATGAAGTTTCCATTGGAGGATGGGGAAAGCTTTGGGAAACAGGGTTCCTGGAGAGGACTGAGGGGTCTAAAACCTTTAGCCCTATGCTTTTTTTTCTCTCTATGTCCATGCAAAATATGTATTAAACTGCTGGAAGGCTCTGGATGGAGCTGGGTGTCACTGGGGGGGGGGGGCTCTGTGCAGCAGACTTGGTTGCCCTGTAGGGGATGAGGTTTTCGATGGAAGATGGGGAAAACGTTGAGAAATTAGGTTCTTGGAGAGGACTGAGGGGTCTAAAACCTCTAGCCCTATGCTTTTTTTTTCTATCTATGTCCATGCAAAATATATATTAAACTGCTGGAAGGCTCTGGATGGCACTGGGTGTCACTGGGGGGGGGGGGGGGGGCTCTGTGCAGCAGACTTGGTGGCCCTGTAGAGGATGAGGCTTCTGATGGAGGATAGGGAAAACTTTGAGAAATGGGGTTCCTGGAGAGGACTGGGGGTCTAAAACCTCTAGCCCTATGCTTATATTTCTCTCTATGTCCATGTTAAATATGTATCAAACTGCTGGAAGGGTCTGGATGGAGCTGGGTGTCACAGGGGAGGGGGAGACTTGGTGGCCCTGTAGGGGATGAGGCTTCCGATGGAGGATAGGGAAAACTTTTTGGGAAATGGGGTTCCTGGAGAGGACTGGGGGTCTAAAACCTTGCATATGACAGGTTTGCTTTAAAGAGTACCAGCCAGTCATTTTATAATTTTGAGCCCCAGATGTCTGCTACTACTAGAGTTAGTCTCATCTCTGCATCCATCTAATTATAATATCACTCTATTATGAAGAGTTTGGTTTTCCTGAATTTGGTCCTAAGCGCTGCCCCCTGGGTCTGAGATGCACCTGTCCCATCATTGTTCTTTCCAAAACCTGAGAGACAAACGTTTAGTAACAAAGTGTAATTACGATCCACAGGGCCAACAGAAGCCTCTTTCCCGGCTAAAGAAGATAAAAGGGGGACTTCTTGATTTGATTAGGACAGTCATGGGTGCAGAACCATTTTTTTCAAAAGAGATCTGCCTTTATCAGTATTGGAATTAAATTCTTTTCCTCGTCCTTTAGCAATATTGTTTGTATAGAATGGAAGTTTCGTTCCTGTTTAAATGGGGTAAATAGAACGGTCCATAGATATCTAGATCTTGTAGGTAACTTAGAAGTTCTTCCCATCCTGAAAGCCATTGCAAGTCTACGACCGCGTTCAGCGTTCTGCTCCACAAATGCCCAGTGAATGGATTTCCAGTAGAGCGGGGAACAATTGGACAAAGGTGTTTTGTGGAGTGGGGAACATCTGGACAGTTCTGTTTGATGTATCTAATGTTTGGGACCATACACTATGCAACTCTCATTTACAACACTGTGTATGGTTTGAAGGTCATCTTGAAGATCCATTATGATTCCAAGAGTTTGCGACGGTGGCTTAAAGCTCCCTTGAAGGCACGAGATAAAGTTTGGACCTCCACGTTTGTCAGTCAATGGCTGTTTGCCACATCACGACTGGCTTGTGCTACGTCTGCTGGAACGCCATCAAATATTCAATTAAATAATACTCAACCAAGTCTTAACTGAAAAAAGTTAGGAGCAAGCCATTGAGGTCTAGTTGAAACCCAAGAGTCCCTTGGAGTCTGGAACCCCAAACCGAGTCCTTTTCATGGTAGAAAGTTAGTAAACATTAACCAAAGCTGGTCACTTTTTTTTAGCAGCACCAACGTTAAACACAAATGTTTCTATTTTAGTAGATCTCGACCATAAACATATGGAAGATGGTACGGAAAACCTCATAACTGTGGGGGATAGGAAGAAGGTTTTGAGAATGTAGCCATGTTGACATCTCCAATTTTTAGAAAAGTCAAAGAACACAGTGCGATATCACAAGTGAAAATCTCATCCATGTTTTTATACAATTCAAATAACTAACTGCATCTCCTTTGTCTCATAGCTATGGTCTTTCCTTGGCATCGGTATGCAAAAAGAACACTTGAATATCCTTTCTGCAAGCATCATTAATTTACATAATTCAATCTATACCGATAAAACAGGGGTCTCAAACTGGCGGCCCTCCAGCTGTTGCAAAACTACAAGTCCCATCATGCCTCTGCCTGTGGGAACCATGCTTGTAACTGTCAGCCTTGCAATGCCTCATGGAACTTGTAGTTTTGCAACAGCTGGAGGGCTGCCAGTTTGAGACCCCTGCGATAAAACATTTACAATATACAAGTATTGGGATATTTGGGGGCTGTTTGGCACATGGAGGTTCTTACTGGTCCCTGTGAAGTCTTATTTTAAAGTTCTTAAGAGCTGTTGTTGCCCCCAGGACACTGAGCCAAAACAAAGCTCTCGGTGCACTGTTGGCTACTGGTGGACATGGATCTTCCCGACATCCTTTGAAAACGGTTCCTGAAGTAACCACTGTTGCTCCATGACCTTTGTCTGTTCCTCAGGTATTCCTTGTAGTTCTTGGTGAGGAGGGTGTACAAGAATGGGTTGATGCAACTGTTGCTGTAGGTTAGGCATGTGGTTATATAATTGATGTTCCTGTTGGTTTTGGGGGAAATGGGAAGAGATTCACAGTACTGGACGAGGAGCTGCCAGATCCAGAAAGGGAGGAAGCAGGCCCAGAAGACCAGGACAATAGTGAAAATTAAATACAGAACTTTCTGGTTGGGCAACCTCTTGGTCTGCTTGAAGGAGGCAGTTTGTGACACCCAGTACGTCCTAGCCAGCCTAATGTACAAGTAGCCTATGATTAGCCCCGGACCTACTATACTTGTACAGAAAAGCACCGTTAAATAGACCCTGTACGACATCCTACTCCACATGGGCAGACAAATGCTCTTGTTGTCTTTGTGCACCAGCTTAATCATGATCAACATGGGCAAAGTTAGGAGTAGTGATACTAGCCAGACAACTATAGCAATGCACTTTCGGTAGCTCTTAGATCTCTTGACCGTGTCCAAGGGCTTCAGAACTGCAAAATAGCGTTCAGTGCTCATAATGGTGAGGGTGAAAATACTGGCGTGCATGGTCAGGAAGTCCAAGCTGAAAAGGATGCGGCAGCCGACATCTCCAAAATACCATTCCTGGATGAAATAAGTGCCCACAATAAACGGGATGGTGAGCAGGTAAAGGAGATCGGCCAAGGCCAAGTTGATGATGTAGATGTACATGGAAGCTGCCGTGCGCATGGATTGACCCATCACCACCAAAGTGTAGACATTTCCTGCAACTCCTACTATGCACATGAGGGATAAAATTACCCCGATAGTGAATGTCGCTATCATGTCCTCCATTGCACCTGGGGATGGTGGGAAATCCAAAGTAGTATTTATGGGGATAGTTGCATTGGTCTTCAAGGGCATTTCTGTGGTCATGGATAATCTTCCTTGAGGTCCTTCATGAAAAGACATTCTGTTGTATGAAGGTAGATGGTTGCTTCTGCTGGAGGTTAGCTGGAAACCGTTAAGGCACTTCAACTAATGTTCCTCAGAGAATGTTCTGCAAGTAATCATCAAAAAACATTGGTCAATTATTGCATGTTCAGATGCATACAGTATATCTTTCTATAGCAGTCTAAATGTCTTTAGTTGATATTGTAACCTAGTAAACTTTTCTAGATCAGAGGTGGGCATTATAGGGATAGACATGGCTTATTTGTTAAACTTTGCTTCTAAAGAGCTCTTTAGTATCTTTGGTTGGTTGCTTTCTCCAACACCTACAGAGGGACAGAAATTCCTTCAGCTAAAGTAAAAGGGGAGACACACTATGCCTATCTGCAATACAACCAGTTCTATCATTTATAATGCCAGAGATGTTTAGATATTTCAACTTTACTTCCTACCAATTTTTTCTCACTCTATAAACTTAGCAAGGCTTCTAATATACAATTAAGCTAAACCTGCTACTCTCGATACTTGGTTTTCTATGCCTGCCTGCTTTGTAGGTCATTGGGAGCCAATGGGAGTCATGTGGTGTCATGTGATACTTTCTTGTCTATGCCTGCCTGCTTTGTAGACCATTGGGAGCCAATGGGAGTCATGTGGTGTCTTCCCCCCTCATCTACAACATGCTGAAGAACAAGAGTAACAACCCACAAGATCCTCTTTTTTGTACAGTATGTGGCTGACTGTTAAGCCGGCCATAGACGAAGCGATTTTCTGTCCTGCAACCTCAAGAAAACAATTTGATTCCCCCATCAATACACACAGCCATTATGTTCTCCCGGCTGGGGGTGTACAAGGGAAGCCGTCCCCGCCAGGAGAACACTGCTAGCAATTATAATAGCTGCTATCAATAATCACATGTTATGTATGACAGGCTAGTTGTACCCAAGTTGGTCGATCAATCAACTTGAGTACATTCAGCCTGCCCTGTCGATCCCTGCTGAACCGGTCAAGATTCAAACTGTCTATGGCCGGCTTTAGAGTATGGAAAGTTTGTGAGCTGTATTTTTTTTCTGAATTTTACATTTTGTAACATAGGTTTAGATCAGGGATTCTCATCCAGGGTTCTGTGGAACTCTAGGCTTCCTCCAGAGGTAGTTAGGAGTTTCTTGAGCCGTAACTGGTTGTCCTCCCATCTTATGGTGCCTTCATGGTTTCACCAATGTAAGGGACATTCTTCCCACTGATCACCAATGTAAGGAACATTCTTCTCACTGATCACCAATGTAAGGAACATTCTTCCCACTGATCACCAATGTAAGGAACATTCTTCTCACTGATCACCAATGTAAGGAACATTCTTCTCACTGATCACCAATGTAAGGAACATTCTTCTCACTGATCACCAATGTAAGGAGCATTCTTCTCACTGATCACCAATGTAAGGAACATTCTTCTCACTGACCACCAATGTAAGGAATGTTCTTCCCACTGATCACCAATGTAAGGAACATTCTTCTCACTGATCACCAATGTAAGGAATGTTCTTCCCACTGATCACCAATGTAAGGAACATTCTTCCCACTGATCACCAATGTAAGGAGCATTCTTCTCACTGATCGCCAATGTAAGGGACATTCTTCTCACTGATCACCAATGTAAGGGACATTCTTCTCACTGATCACCAATGTAAGGAACATTCTTCTCACTGATCACCAATGTAAGGAGCATTCTTCTCACTGATCACCAATGTAAGGAACATTCTTCTCATTGATCACCAATGTAAGGAACTTTCTTCTCACTGATCACCAATGTAAGGAACATTCTTCCCACTGACCACCAATGTAAGGAACATTCTTCTCACTGATCACCAATGTAAGGAACTTTCTTCTCACTGATCACCAATGTAAGGAACATTCTTCCCACTGACCACCAATGTAAGGAACATTCTTCTCACTGATCACCAATGTAAGGAACATTCTTCTCATTGATCACCAATGTAAGGAACATTCTTCTCATTGATCACCAATGTAAGGAACATTCTTCTCATTGATCACCAATGTAAGGAACATTCTTCTCACTGATCACCAATGTAAGGAACATTCTTCTCACTGATCACCAATGTAAGGAACATTCTTCTCATTGATCACCAATGTAAGGAACATTCTTCTCATTGATCACCAATGTAAGGAACATTCTTCTCATTGATCACCAATGTAAGGAACATTCTTCCCACTGATCACCAATGTAAGGAACATTCTTCTCATTGATCACCAATGTAAGGAACATTCTTCTCACTGATCACCAATGTAAGGAACATTCTTCTCACTGATCACCAATGTAAGGAACATTCTTCTCACTGATCACCAATGTAAGGAACATTCTTCTCACTGATCACCAATGTAAGGAACTTTCTTCTCATTGATCACCAATGTAAGGAACTTTCTTCTCATTGATCACCAATGTAAGGAACTTTCTTCTCATTGATCCCAGATTAATACATTTTTCCAGGGGTTCCACGAGACCTGAAATATATTTCCATTGTTCCTCCACTGTAAAAAGGTTGTGAAAAGTTGGGTTAGATACTTATATAAAATTTGCTCCTCATGTCTTATATCACCCGTATAGGTTATAATTAGCCTAAAACACATTTATAATGATCAGAAATTCTAGGTGCACAACAAATATCTGCTCTAAAAGGTCAAGTAAAGAAATTCAATGTTAATAAAGCCGGCGACTGATTACCGGAAGGCTTTTCACACTGATTCCTTTTATCAATTCATTTACCCCACAGAGTGCCCAGGAAGGGAATCCCCGAGATATAGAGAGGGACCACACTGACCCGGCATGGTGACAGGTTTTCTCTACCTGCATACCTTGAAGGCTGCATGTTCCCCACCCTGCCGGGTGACCACAGTCCCAGAAGATGTAAGTTTACTTTGATTTATTTCCTCTTTCTATGGCTTTTATCATTTTTTTAAAGCATTTTACCCTGTTTCTGAATTTATCTTCTACACCAGTGGTCTCCAAACTGCAGCCTGGGGGTCAGATGTGGCTCTTGGGCTACCTATATCTGGTTCTTGGGGCAATATTACAATGTGGCAGTCTGGTCACTTGGCAGAGAGGAGACTGAGGAAATGCTCCCTCCTGCCTTTAGCAGACTGATGACATAATCTCAGCCTGGGGGAGAGGAGACTGAGGAAATTCTCTCTCCTGCCTGCAGCCGACTGATGATATCATCTCAGCGTGGGGGAGAGGAGACTGAGGAAATGCTCCCTCCTGCCTGCAGCAGACTGGTGACATCATCTCAGCCTGGGGGAGAGGAGACTGAGGAAATGCTTCCACTCGCCTGCAGCAGACTGATTACATCATCTTAGCCTGGGGGAGAGGAGACAGAGGAAATGCTCCCTCCTGCCTGCAGCAGACTGATGATATTATCCCAGCCTGGGGGAGAGGAGACTTAGGAAATGCTTCCTCCTGCCTGTAGCAGACTGAAGACATAATCTCAGCCCGGGGGAGAGTAAAGTGAGGAAATGATTTCTTCTGCCTTCAGCAAATTGATGTCATAATTTCAGCCTGGGGGGAGAGGAAACTGAGGAAATGCTTCTCCCTGTCTGCAGCAGACTGATGACATCATCTCAGCCTGGAGGAGAGGAGACTGAGGAAATGCTTCCCCCTGCCTGCAGCAGACTGATGACATCATCTCAGCCTGGGGGAGAGGAGACTGAGGAAATGCTTCCTCTTTCCTGATGACATCATCTCAGCCTGGGGGAGAGGAGACTGAGGAAATGCTCCCTCCTGCCTTTAGCAGACTGATGACATAATCTCAGCCTGGGGGAGAGGAGACTGAGGAAATTCTCTCTCCTGCCTGCAGCCGACTGATGATATCATCTCAGCGTGGGGGAGAGGAGACTGAGGAAATGCTCCCTCCTGCCTGCAGCAGACTGGTGACATCATCTCAGCCTGGGGGAGAGGAGACTGAGGAAATGCTTCCACTCGCCTGCAGCAGACTGATTACATCATCTTAGCCTGGGGGAGAGGAGACAGAGGAAATGCTCCCTCCTGCCTGCAGCAGACTGATGATATTATCCCAGCCTGGGGGAGAGGAGACTTAGGAAATGCTTCCTCCTGCCTGTAGCAGACTGAAGACATAATCTCAGCCCGGGGGAGAGTAAAGTGAGGAAATGATTTCTTCTGCCTTCAGCAAATTGATGTCATAATTTCAGCCTGGGGGGAGAGGAAACTGAGGAAATGCTTCTCCCTGTCTGCAGCAGACTGATGACATCATCTCAGCCTGGAGGAGAGGAGACTGAGGAAATGCTTCCCCCTGCCTGCAGCAGACTGATGACATCATCTCAGCCTGGGGGAGAGGAGACTGAGGAAATGCTTCCTCTTTCCTGATGACATCATCTCAGCCTGGGGGAGAGGAGACTGAGGAAATGCTTCCTCTTTCCTGATGACATCATCTCAGCCAAGAAAAAATATTCAGCAACAATATTATTTTTCAGGAAACATTCCATCTATAAAAGTCGTCTTTGAGCTCCAGTCCAGGATGAACTGATGTCCTCAGTCAGCTGCAGGCAGCAGGAAGCATTTCCTCAGTCCCCTAGTGATAAGACTGCAAAATTGTAACTATGTAGCAAGTAAGAAGGTGAGAGGCTGCAGCAGGAGCTGACCTGCGTCAGAGAACACCCTGACCTGGGATCTCAGTCCAGGAAGTGGATGGTGACCCTGGGTGATGCCTGAACAAATATGGTGCTGTCAGGGGTCTCTGTGAGGGGTAATAAATACCTGGAAGGGTTACACTGACACATTACTGAGAATGTATTTAACATAAAGATATATATTGGATACAAAGTCCGCATTGAGACAGCTAAGAATTAAATGAGATTGTGTTATGAATAACAAGCAACCCTGATCTGCATTGCTGACTATGAGACAAGCCCGGCTGTCCGGCAGTGTGGCTAGGCTTGCACCCCGCGATGCCCGCAGGGCAGATGGACACGTCCTGCAGAACGCTGAACCTCTGCCAGGAACACAGCGATTCCCATTGACTTCAACATGATGATTTCCAATGACATGTTTCTGCGTGATCTTCTCAGCACTTCACCGGCTCTGTGCCGCGTTACGCCGCTGCATGCAGCTGTCCGCTGATTTTTATCTTTCCCCGGCACACCAATCAGATACGATTGAAATAAAAGTAATAAAAACTGTTGGCAAAAAAATGTTGTGCCCAAGGGCAACCCCCCCCCCCCCCCCACTGCCACCTGGAAATATCACACCATACATTTGATACATTGTTGTCAGCATCACTTGCAACAGTTACAAGCTGCATGGAATGCACAGCAAAGGAATGTAAGGATTTCTCGGCACACCGGACATTCGCAGATCGCCCCCCTTTTTTCTATAGGAAGAATCTTTTATCACTGCCCAGACCTTTGCCCAGTCCGGTAGGTGTGGGGCAGGTTTAAGGGGTGGGCAGGAGAGGAAGCTGCCCTGGGCACTGTGGTTTCATGTGAGGTGGGGGGGGGGGTGGAGGTACCACAGGGAGGTGATTTATGTTGAAAGGGGGGATTTGGGGGTGGCAGGGGGTCAATATTGTTCTAGGTGGGGAAATTTGGGGGGGGTTGCTAAGAGGGGGATTTGTGCTGGGGGGGGGGGAAAGAAGATTTGTGCTAGGAGGGGACTTTGGGGGGGGGGGTGTGCTGGGAACTGGGGATTTGAAGTGGGGGGGGAGAAGATGTGTACTGGGAGGGGAAATTTTAGGGGTAGAGGATTTGTGCTAGGAGGGCTGAATTTTTTTTAGGGGAGGGGCATTTGAGCTGGGAGGATTTGGGGGATGGGGGGCAAAGAGTGGTCATTTAGGGGGATTTGAGCTGGGAGGGGGGATGGGGAAGAAGATTTGAGCTGGGGGGGTTGCTGGGAAGGAGGGATTTGAAGTGTGGGGGGGGGGAGAAGATGTGCACCAGGAGGAGAAATTTTAGGGGTAGAGGATTTGTGCTAGGAGGGTTGAATTTTTTTTAGGGTGGGCATTTGAGCTGGGGGGATTTGGGGGATTGGGGGGAAACAGTGGTAATTTAGGGGGATTTGTGCTGGGATGGGGGAAGAAGATTTGTTCTTGGAGGTGGATTTGTGCTGGGAAGGGGGATTTGAAATGGGGGGTGGGGAGATGTGCACTAGGAGGGGAAATTTTAGGGGTAGAGGATTTGTGCTAGGAGGGGTCATTTTTTTGGGGGGGGGGATGGGGGGCAAAGACTCGTGCTGAGAGGGGGGATTTCAGCAGGGGGGCAGATCTGTACTGGGAGGAGGGGGAATTTATGCTTAGGGGGTAAGCATGTTTACCCTGGGCTCTAGATGACCTTGTTCCGGCACCCATGTGGGTGTATCAGCTTTTCCTCCCACTGACACCATGGTTAGGTATCAAGTTTGGGTGGAAGACAGTGCTGGACTGGTGCCTCTAGAGGCTTCCCAGGCTGTCTATGTGGAGGGTGTAGAGCGATGCTCTCCAAACTGTGGCCCGGTGGGCCAGATGTGGCCCTTCACTTGCCTTTATCTGGCCCTTGGGGCACTATTCCACCAACTGACACCAATGATGGGGCAATATTCCTCCCACTGACACCAATGATGGGGCACTATTCCTCCCACTGACACCAATGATGGGACACTATTCCTCCCACTGACACCAATGATGGGACACTATTCCTCCCACTGACACCAATAATGGGGCACTATTCTGCCCACTGATACCAATGATGGGGCACTATTCCTGGCACTGACACCAATGATGGGGCACTATTCCTCCCACTGACACCAATGATGGGACACTATTCCTCCCACTGACACCAATGATGGGGCACTATTCTTCCCACTGACACCAATGATAGGACACTATTCCTCCCACTGCTACCAATGATGGGGCACTATTCCTCCCACTGACACCAATTATGGTAAACTATTCCTCCCACTGACACCAATGATGGGGCACTATTCCTCCCACTGATACCAATGATGGGACACTATTCCTCCCACTGATACCAATGATGGGACACTATTCCTCCCACTGATACCAATGATGGGGCACTATTCCTCCCACTGATACCAATGATGGGACACTATTCCTCCCACTGATACCAATGATGGGACACTATTGCTCCCACTGATACCAATGATGGGACACTATTCCTCCCACTGATACCAATGATGGGACACTATTCCTCCCACTGATACCAATGATGGGGCACTATTCCTCCCACTGATACCAATGATGGGACACTATTCCTCCCACTGATACCAATGATGGGACACTATTCCTCCCACTGATATCAATGATGGGACACTATTCCTCCCACTGATACCAATGATGGGACACTATTCCTCCCACTGATATCAATGATGGGGCACTATTCCTCCCACTGATACCAATGATGGGACACTATTCCTCCCACTGATACCAATGATGGGACACTATCCCTCCCACTGATACCAATGATGGGGCACTAGTCCTCCCACTGATACCAATGATGGGACACTATTCCTCTCACTGACACCAATGATGGGGCACTATTCTTCCCACTGACACCAATGATAGGACACTATTCCTCCCACTGATACCAATGATGGGGCACTATTCCTCCCACTGACACCAATGATGGGACACTATTCTTCACACTGATACCAATGATAGGACACTATTCCTCCCACTGCTACCAATGATGGGGCACTATTCCTCCCACTGACACCAATTATGGGAAACTATTCCTCCCACTGACACCAATGATGGGGCACTATTCCTCCCACTGATACCAATGATGGGACACTATTGCTCCCAATGATACCAATGATGGGACACTATTCCTCCCACTGACACCAATGATGGGGCACTATTCCTCCCACTGACACCAATGATAGGACACTATTCCTCCCACTGATACCAATGATGGGACACTATTCTTCACACTGATACCAATGATAGGACACTATTCCTCCCACTGCTACCAATGATGGGGCACTATTCCTCCCACTGACACCAATTATGGGAAACTATTCCTCCCACTGACACCAATGATGGGGCACTATTCCTCCCACTGATACCAATGATGGGACACTATTGCTCCCACTGATACCAATGATGGGGCACTATTCCTCCCACTGATACCAATGATGGGACACTATTCCTCCCACTGATACCAATGATGGGACACTATTCCTCCCACTGATACCAATGATGGGGCACTATTCCTCCCACTGATACCAATGATGGGACACTATTCCTCCCACTGATACCAATGATGGGACACTATCCCTCCCACTGATACCAATGATGGGGCACTAGTCCTCCCACTGATACCAATGATGGGACACTATTCCTCCCACTGATACCAATGATGGGACACTATTCCTCCCACTGATACCAATGATGGGACACTATTCCTCCCACTGATACCAATGATGGGGCACTATTCCTCCCACTGATACCAATGATGGGACACTATTCCTCCCACTGATACCATTGATGGGGCACTAGTCCTCCCACTGATACCAATGATGGGGCACTATTCCTCCCACTGATACCAATGATGGGGCACTATTCCTCCCACTGATACTAATGATGGGACACTATTCCTCCCACTGATATCAATGATAGGACACTATTCCTCCCACTGTTATCAATGATAGGACACTGTTCCTCCCACTGATACCAATGATAGGACACTATTCCTCCCACTGATACCAATGATGGGGCACTATTCCTCCCACTGATACCAATGATGGGGCACTATTCCTCCCACTGTTATCAATGATAGGACACTGTTCCTCCCACTGACACCAATGATAGGACACTATTCCTCCCACTGATACCAATGATGGGGCACTATTCCTCCCACTGATACCAATGATGGGGCACTATTCCTCCCACTGATACTAATGATAGGACACTATTCCTCCCACTGATACCAATGATGGGGCACTATTTCTCCCACTGTCACCAATGATAGGACACTGCTCCTCCCACTGACACAAATGATAGGACACTATTCCTCCCACTGATACCAATGATGGAGCACTATTCCTCCCACTGATACCAATGATGGGGCACTATTCCTCCCACTGACACCAATGATGGGACACTATTCCTCCCACTGACACCAATGATGGGGCACTATTCCTCCCACTGACACCAATGATGGGACACTATTTCTCCCACTGATACCAATGATGGGGCACTATTCCTCCCACTGATACCAATGATGGGCCACTATTCCTCCCACTGTCACCAATGATAGGACACTGTTCCTCCCACTGATACCAATGATGGGCCACTATTCCTCCCACTGACACAAATGATAGGACACTATTCTTCCCACTGATACCAATGATGGGACACTATTCCTCCCACTGACACCAATGATGGGGCACTATTTCTCCCACTGATACCAATGATGGCGCACTATTCCGCCCACTGATACCAATGATGGAGCACTATTCCATCCACTGACACCAATGATGGGGCACTATTCCTCCCACTGACACCAATGATGGGGCACTATTCCTCTCACTGATACCAATGATGGGGCACTATTCCTCCCACTGACACCAATGATGGGGCACTATTCCTCCCACTGACACCAATGATGGGGCACCAGTCTTCTCATTGATACAATGGGGGCACTATTTCTCCCATTAAAACCAATGGTGGGGCATTGATGCCGAAGCATTTTCTACTTCCACTGGCCACAGTCCGGCCCCCCTAAAGCCTGAAAGACAGTAAATTGACCCTTTGCTTAGACAGTTTGGAGACCCCTGATATAGAGGGAATTGATACCAATGGGTTGTATCCCAGTTGTAGGTGGTGGCTGATTGGGGTCTAGGGCTGCTACCTTTCTGATACAGACAATGGGGCCGTTGCCGCGGGGAACACTTGGGTGATTGGAGAGTAGCGCCCGGTGTCCAGAAAAACTGAAGAAGGGAAGGCAGTTTCCACCGAAATGTGTTGGCTCTAATTATGCACTTCCACACCAATATGATTTTTATAATCCTTTATTGAAGATGAATACTGCAGAGCCGCTGATCAAATATATTTAACCCTCTCAGAGCTTAACCATTCTCCAAGAAATACAGCCCTAAAGAAGAGAAGAGGCAATTACCCCGAAAATGTGTACTTGTATACTTTTATCTTCAATGAACGATTATAAAAATCATGTTGGTGTGGAAGCATACAAATAGACCCAACGCGTTTCGTGGGGGGGAATGCCTCCCCCCTTCTTTAGAACTGTATTTCTTGGAGAATGGTTAGGCTCTGAGCAGGGGAAAACATATTTGATCAGCGGCTCTGCAGCATGCAACTTCAATAAACGATTATTAAAAAAAATCAAGTGCGACATTTTTCTGGACCCCGGAGTGCCCCTCTACAATCACCCAAGTGTTCCCCCGCTGCAACAGCCTCATGGTCTACATCTGAAAAGGCAGCAGCCCTAGACCCCCAACCACCTACCACCTACAACTGGGATACAACCCATTGCAATCAACTTGTTTCATGGTTAGGTAAGTTGCCCAGGTATGGCAGATCTCAGTGACCCCGATTCAGCACTGACACCCCGTAGCTCTGAGTCTGTGCTGCACTGAAAGCATCTGCACTGATGCAGACGTGAGTTCACCATGCAGCATGTCTAATGGGATGAACGTAATCCGTAAAGAAACAAACGCAGAACCATAAAAATAAGTCTGGACGGCGTGCGTTCTACATTCCAGACTGCGCATATGTGTATGACCCCCCCCCTCCCCCAGTGCCGGGACAAGGCCATCCAGTGCCCAGGATAAAGATGGCAAACTGTGCCCCTCCCCCTGCGTCCCCACCTTAGGATCAGGGTACCCCATGCCTGCAATAAACCATTGCGCCCAGGTCAGCTGCCCCTCCTCCCCACCTCTTGTCCTGACCCCCCCCCCCCTCATCCCATTTAGGACAGAGACTATTTACATCTGGTCCTGTTGCGACGACGAATGTAAAGCGCCGCCGTGGCGAATGCGAATCACCGCAGATGCGCCATATGCATGTAACTAAAGCAACAACGCAGCAAGGTGTTCCATGAGTACCAGTGCTACGTTTCCCCCCCCCCCCCGGGTCAGAGTGACTGCAGATGAACCCCCCCCCCATGTTTGCAGACGACAGCAGTCAACAGTCAATGACAGCAAATCCCAGCCGGCAGAGGTTAGGGAAACCCTTCACTGACCCCCCCCCCCCCCCAACTCCTCCAATTTATTCCAGATAGGACCCGAAGCAATGACCTCTGCAGTGCTCCGCTGAATAGCCCCCCAACGCCGGCGCAAAATCCCTGCCACTTCGTAACACAACACGCAATAATGAGAATGAATGAATGAATGGCCAGGGGAACTATTATTGCCGTGGAAGGTCTTTGGAGCTGGGGGGGAAGTTTAACCCTTGAGACCCAACGCCATGGAGGTGAACGCAGCAGCTGTGCTCCATGCAGGTGGTCTTCCCATCGGTAGAATCCCGGCTTACCTGGCTGCTGAGGGGTCCCGGAATGGGGGAAAGAACTTGTCCAGACTGTCCTCTGTCTTCTAGGCTGCTGCATGCTGGCAGTTGGTGGCATTTCCAAATCTCTGATCCCTCAGGGTGGCCGGGTGATACCCGGGGAGGTCAATGGAGCATCTGGTGAAGAGGCTTCCTTCTCCGCTGCCGGTGTGAAGAGAGCTGCTACTTATGGCAGTCAGTTGTAAACTGATAGATTCTCACCGGGTACTTTTTATTAATAAACCTCCCGGAGTCCTCCTCCCATCCCTCCTCCTCCCCCTCCTCCCCCTCCTTCTCCTCCTTCTTGCTTTTCTAAATTAAGAAGCAGAGGGACAGCCCTGTGAGGAGCGAGCAGTGAGGGGTTAATGCCCCCCCCCCCCCCCCCCTCAGTAAATAACAATTGGATGGTTTGGAAGCTCTTCGCCCTGTTGAAGACGACTCTCCGCCGATCGCTGATTCACGGCAACGTCTTTTCTGAGTGCGCAACCTGGAGATCCGAGCCGCCGTACCCTCTACGTCACTCATCTCCGGGAATCTATCTATCTATCTATCTATCTATCTATCTATCTATCTATCTATCTATCTATCTATCTATTTCTCTCATTGGGGTTGGTTTACTAAAACTAGAGAGTGCAAAATCTGGTGCAGCTGTGCATGGTAGCCAATCAGCTTCCAGGTTCTTTTGCCAAAGCTTCATTGAAGAAGCTGAAGTCAGAAGCTGATTGGCTCCCATGCACATACTTCTATCTATCTATCTATCTATCTATCTATCTATCTATCTATCTATCTATCTATCTATCTATCTATCTATCTATCTATCTATCTATCTATCTATCTTGCTTTCTCCCTCATTATCTCATTATTTATCTGATCACTATTATTGTATGACAACCGATGAATTCAATATAGATTTCAGTACTGGGAGCCAATGGCTTCTGGTGCTGTCTCAGCCAATGAGGAGGCAGATATGTGAAATATGTGTCACCGGCGCAAAAAAAAAAAAAAAAAAACTAAAAATAATAAGTGATATAGATGTGTCTTTGGATAGCAGATCTGCTGCGGTCATAGGTTCCCCACCAAGAGTTTGGGGGAAGCAATAATTACAGTATAAGAGACAACTGCGCTGACCCTAAAAATATATATACGTTTTACCACATATCTCCAACAGTGAATATGTCAGAGAACTCACACAGCAAGCACCCGTCTCCGTGCAGCAGCTGCCAATCCTCGTTCTGCTAACGCCAATGTGCATGCACGGAACCGTAGCCAGAGACAAATGAGATCCAGGGTGGGCATGCACAATGGCGCCTCCATCTGCGAGCGCGCGCTAACGCCCACCCCCGAGTGCTAAAGCGCTAATGTGCTAACGCGCATGCGCCAATGTGCTAAGGTGCTAATGTGCTAATGCGCATGCGCGCATGCACGTACGTACGCTGGCGCAAATCCTGGCACACAGCACCCTATATAAACAGAGAGTCTGCTTAGCATCAGTGCTGGATTGTCTTCAGCTTGTTCCTGTTGTTACTCTGCCTGATTGACCTTGTTCCTGAAAACCCGGCTATCTTCTGACCATTCTCTTGGATCTCCCCTGCCTGCTGAACCTGCCTCTACCTGCAATACTGACCTTGGCTTATGATTACGGTTCTGCCTCCTGATTCTGTACCCCGCTGCCTGTCTGTTGCCAACCTCTGCCTGTTTCTGATTACGGTTTTGCCTTCTGACTTGGTACCCCACTGCCAGCCTGTTGCCGACTCCTGCCTGTTCCTGATTCTGATTCTGCAGTTGATCCTGCAGAATCAGGAACAGACAGTTGTTTCCACATCTCCTCAGCAGAGGTTCCTGTATCTCCAAGTTCCAGCCTCCTGCCTGCAGGCACCTGCACCCTTTCGTTGCCCTCACACTCCCTGTACCCACCACCAGGGGTGCTTGGACCGGAACTGTGTAAGAGGCCACCCTCATCATTTTGGGCTCTGCTGTAAGGTACGTGACAGAATATATATTCTTCAATGATCCATCAATAATTAATATCAACCATAATTTATAACAAGTACATGGTATACTACTGTAATATAGGGAAAATTACATAAGTGATACAAATGGTAGTAGTTGTATTAAGCAAAGAAAAGTCCCAGCGCTTCTCTTCAGAAAATGGGTATCCAGATCCCACATGTACAGATCTGCGTCCGTAATTGAGGAAATCTCCACCAATCCGTGAATTCTACACCACCACCTTCTAGAACGAACACCTGCCAAAAACAAATGAAAAAAGCGCCTGGGTTTATGCCTGGGTCAACCACTCCACTCATGAGACTATTAAGCTCCATGCACATTGGAGCTCAAAAAAGCTTTTTCTGGACGCCAGATTGCTGGCAGAAAACGCTGGTTGAAAAACACGCTTTTAACAGCGTTTTGTACTAGTGTGTATGCGCGTTTATACGTTTTTTAGCGTTTATGGGCGTTTTTAATAATAATACACGGAGGACACTCCAGAAATCCCACAATGCAATCCCAAACTCCCACAATGCATTGAAAAAATAGAACGCCGAACACTAATTAACGCGCGTTTATCGGCGTTTGCCGTTCTTTTAAGCTTTTTTTGTGGTCAGAAAAACGGCACTTTGAACGTGGTTTTATGGCATTCAGAGAACAGCCCATAAGCTCCACTGCTGATAAAAGCTAAAAAACGTCCATGTGTGCACGGACACATAGGATAACATAGAGGGGAGTTTATGGGCTGTTAAAAAAAAAAACGCCCCAAACTCGAAAAAAAACGTCCGTTTATGAGCTCCAGCGTGCATGGAGCTTAACGGGGAATTTCCAAACGATGTGCCAGTAATCACTCCATACATCTCCACATTGGGTGATCTCAGGATCTCATAAAAAGCAAACGGCCATCATTGCGCAACATGTATAAAATGTATTTCATCAATAAAATTAGTATAAGAATTTTTCACTCACAAATAAGGTGCCTTTGGACCGGCACTGGGTCTTTCCAGCAATACTCTTAGGGGTTTGTTAGGCGCCGTTCCGTCTATAGATGCCGGCGTGCGCTCCAAGCCTCGGGAAGGTGCGGGTTAGGACAGGAAGTGACGTCTGCATTACCCACAAGCCTCTACGCGTTTCACATCCAAATCATGCGTCTTCAGGGAGCTTCCTGAATCCCCAGTTATAGTCTCATGAGTGGAGTGGTTGACCCAGGCATAAACCAAGGCGCTTTTTTCATTTGTTTTTGGCGGGTGATCGTTCTAGAAGGTGGTGGCGTGAAATTCACGGATTGGTGGAGATTTCTTCAATTACAGATGCAGATCTGTGCAGGTGGGATCTGGATACACATTTTCTGAAGAGAAACACTCTGACTTTTCTTTTGTTTAATACACTACTACTTACCGGTATACATTTCACTTATGTCCTTTTCCCTATATTCTGAAGAGAAATACAAAATTCTTTGCTAAATACACTATTATCATTCATTTCACTTATGTAATGTTCCCTATATTAGTATACCATGCACTTGTTATAATTTATGGTTACTTTTAATTATTGATGGATCATTGAAGAATATATATTCACTGTTTGAGATATGTGGTAAGGCATATATTTTTTAGGGTCAGCGCAGTTATCTCTTATACTGTAATGAGGAGGCAGAGACCCTGGAGAGCCGCTGCTCTCATGCACATCACTGGATCAAGAGGGGGCTCAGGTAAGTATAAGGGAGGGCTGTGGGGGAGCAGCACACAGAATTCTTTTTTTTTTTTACCCTCATGCATAGAATACGTAAAGGTAAAAAAAAAAAAACCTTCAGCCTTTAAATAAAGAGTTCCGGTTCTTAAGTGAACTCATATCTATCTACAGTGCCTTGAAAAAGTATTCATACCACTTGAAATTTTCCACATTTTCTCATGTTACAGCCAAAAACATAAATGTATTTTATTGGGATTTTATGTGATAGACCAACACAAAGTGTCACATAATTGTGAAGTGGAAGGAAAATTATAAATTATACAAATAAATATGTGAAAAGTGTGGGGGGCATTTGTATTCAGCCCCCTTTACTCTGATACCCCTAACTAAAATCTAGTGGAACCAATTGCCTTCAGAAGTCACCTAATTAGTAAATAATTAATAAATGATGTCCACCTGTGTGTAATTTAATCTCAGTATAAATACAGCTGTTCTGTGAAGCCCTCAGAGGTTTGTTGAAGAACCTTTTGTATGGCACCCCCCGGAGTCAATACTTTGTAGAACCCCCTTTCTCTACAAGTCTTTTTGGGGTTTTCTCTACCAGCTTTGCACATCTAGAGAGGACATTTCTGCCCATTCTTCTTTATAAAATATCTCAAGCTCTGTCAGATTGGATGGAGAGCGTCTGTGAACAGCAATTTTCAAGTCTTGCCACAGATTCCCCATGTGATTTAGGTCTGGACTGTGACTGGGCCATTCTAACACATGAATATGCTTTGATCTAAACCATTCCATTGTAGCTCTGGCTGGATGTTTTGGGTCGTTGTCCTGCTGGAAGGTGAACCCCCCCCCCAGTCTCAAGTCTTTTGTAGACTCTAACAGGTTTTCTTCTAATGCCGCGTACACACGGTCGGACTTTCTATCCTACTTGGTCCGGCACACTTTCCGACGGACTTTGTCCGCCAGGTGCGCCGGACTTTAAAACGGACGGACTTGCCCACACACGACCGGACTTTCCGGCGGGCTAAATCCGCCCGTCTTTCCGACGGACTTTCGCCGAAGTTCCGGCGGACTTTCAGAATGAACGGACTTGCCCACACACGGACAAGTCCATTCATTTTGAACGTGACTCAGGTGCGACGGGACTAGCAAAGGATGTTAATCTTGCCGCTTTTATCGGCGAGATTGACACCTTGCGAGCCCCGTTGCGGGGCATACCAGGCCCTTAGGTCTGGTATGGATTATAAAGGGAAGCCCCTACGCCGAAAAAACGGCGTGGGGTCCCCCCTAAAATCCATACCAGACCCCGATCCGAGCACGCAGCCTGGCCGGTCAGGAAAGGGGGTGGGGACGAGCGAGCGCCCCCCCCCCTCCTGAACCATACCAGGCCGCATGCCCTCAACATGGGGGGTGGGTGGTTTGGGGGAGGGGGGCGCCCTGCGGGGCCCCCCCCACCCCAAAGCACCTTGTCCCCATGTTGATGAGGACAAGGGCCTCTTCCCGACAACCCTGGCCGTTGGTTGTCGGGGTCTGCGGGCGGGGGGCTTATCGGAATCTGGGAGCCCCCTTTAATAAGGGGGCCCCCAGATCCCGGCACCCCACCCTATGTGAATGAGTATGGGGTACATGGTACCCCTACCCATTCACCTAGGGAAAAAGTGTAAGTAATAAAACACACTACACAGGTTTTTAAAATATTTTATTAAACAGCTCCGGGGGGGGATCTTCCTCCGGCTTCGGGGGTCTTCTTCCGGCTTCGGGGGTCCCTCCGCTTCATCTTCTCCCGGCGTCCGGTTGGTTCTTCTCCCGGTGTTCCAGTTCTTCGGCCGGCTCCTCTGCTGTCTTCAGGTAGCTCTCTTGCCAGCAGAGGTCCGGACTTCTGGGCTTCTTGTCTTCTTGTCTTCTCTTCCCCAGATGTTGACACGACGCTCTCTCCGGCTGGACTGCTCTCCGAGGGCTGCGTTGTGACTTATATAGGCGGAGACCCCGCCCCCTTTTGATTTCACAGTCCCTGGGCATGCTGGGACTGTGACGTTTTAGGGGGCGTGGTCAACATCACCCAGTGACCACGCCCCCTAAAACGTCACAGTCCCAGCATGCCCAGGGACTGTGACATCAAAAGGGGGCGGGGTCTCCGCCTATATAAGTCACAACGCAGCCCTCGGAGAGCAGTCCAGCCGGAGAGAGCGTCGTGTCAACATCTGGGGAAGAGAAGACAAGAAGACAAGAAGCCCAGAAGTCCGGACCTCTGCTGGCAAGAGAGCTACCTGAAGACAGCAGAGGAGCCGGCCGAAGAACTGGAACACCGGGAGAAGAACCAACCGGACGCCGGGAGAAGATGAAGCGGAGGGACCCCCGAAGCTGGAAGAAGACCCCCGAAGCTGGAGGAAGATCCCCCCCCCGGAGCTGTTTAATAAAATATTTTAAAAACCTGTGTAGTGTGTTTTGTTACTTACACTTTTTCCCTAGGTGAATGGGTAGGGGTACCATGTACCCCATACTCATTCACATAGGGTGGGGTGCCGGGATCTGGGGGCCCCCTTATTAAAGGGGGCTCCCAGATTCCGATAAGCCCCCCGCCCGCAGACCCCGACAACCAACGGCCAGGGTTGTCGGGAAGAGGCCCTTGTCCTCATCAACATGGGGACAAGGTGCTTTGGGGTGGGGGGGGCCCCGCAGGGCGCCCCCCTCCCCCAAACCACCCACCCCCCATGTTGAGGGCATGCGGCCTGGTACGGTTCAGGAGGGGGGGGGGGCGCTCGCTCGTCCCCATCCCCTTTCCTGACCGGCCAGGCTGCGTGCTCGGATCGGGGTCTGGTATGGATTTTAGGGGGGACCCCACGCCGTTTTTTCGGCGTAGGGGCTTCCCTTTATAATCCATACCAGACCTAAGGGCCTGGTATGCTCCGTGCTCGCCGCAATAGGAAAATTTGTTTTTCCTATTGCAGCGAGCGCGAGATGCAATACCCTGCCCTCGCGTCGTATCTGGTCCGTCGGACCAGCATACACACGAGCGGGCTTTCCGTCGGACCAGCACACACACGAGCGGACTTTCCGCCCGAAACTGAGTCCGACGGAAAGATTTAAAACTTGTTTCAAATCTAGGTCTGGCGAGCTTTTGGGAAAAAGTCCGCCGGAAAAGTCCGCCGGCGCCTACACACGGGCGGATTGTCCGGCACACTCTGGTCCGCCGGACCAAGTATGCCAGAAAGTCCGACCGTGTGTACGCGGCATAAGATTGTCCTGTATTTGTCTCCATCCATCTTCCCATCAACTCTGACCAGCTTCCCTGTCCCTGCTGAAGAAAAGCATCCCCACCACATGATACTGCCACCACCATGTTTCACGGTAGGGATGGTGTGTTCAGGGTGATGTGCAGTGTTAGTTTTCCCCCACACATAGCGTTTTGCTTTTAGGCCAAAAAGTTGAATTTTGGTCTCCTCTGACCAGATCACCTTCTTCCACATGTTTGCTGTGTCCTCCACATGGCTTCTCACAAACTACAAACAGGACTTCTTATGACTTTCTTTCTCCAATGTCTTTCTTCTTGTCACTCTTCCATAAAGGGCAGATTTGTGGAGAACACGACTAATAGTTGTCCTGTGGACAGATTCTCCCACCTGAGCTGTGGATCTCTGCAGCTCCTCCAGAGTTACCATGGACCTCTTGGCTCTTCTCTGATGAATGCTCTCCTTGCCCGGCCGGTCAGTTTATATCGTGACAGGTTAGCGATTATTTTGTGTGGACTTGTAATGTTACCAGAAAAATCCATTTTAATTACAAGGTGGTCTCTATAATGTAATGCTAACCAGTCCCACCATTAAATAACGCCATCAGCGGCTTATAAAGACGGAATGTATTTGTAGGCAAATAAAAAGATACAAAGCCTGGATGTTTGTCACCAGCACACAGGACTATAGACTCGGACTAATATCTCCCGGGTGGTGTTATTATTCCATAGAAAGTCAAATCCCTCAGCTCTAGGACTCCCCGTGGGGCCGGGGATGATGAATGAGGACCGGCAGTCATTATGTAAAGAGAGGAATTCTAGATGGGTAATTGGTTGGGATTGTTGGGTTGCCAGGCTGAGGCTCCTATCTCAAACCTTCATGTTTTATCTAAAATTACTTCAGACCAAACATAAAAAAATTTGAAAAATGAAGTACAGTAGATAGACTTCCCTATGGCTCTTGCCTTAAAGTGGATCTGTCATAAAAAATGCATATTCCATAGGGATACATCACACAGAGGCGTCCCCTCTGCACACTGACCACAGGAGGTCTCCCTCGCTTGGTACTGCCATCACTTATGCCGCGTACACACGGTCGGACTTTTCGTCTACAAAAGTCCAACGGACGCTGACGGACTAAAGCTGGCTGGTAATCCGATCGTGTGTGGGCTTCTCCGGACTTTCAACGGACTTTTTTAGCCTCAAATCCGACGTACTTTAGATTTGAAACATGCTTCAAATCTTTCCGACGGACTCGAGTCCGGTCGAAAAATCCGCTCGTCTGTATGCTAGTCCGACGGACAAAAACCCACGCTAGGGCAGCTATTGGCTACTGGCTATGAACTTCCTTATTTTAGTCCGGTGTACGTCATCACGTAAGAATTTGACGGACTTTTGTGTGATCGTGTGTAGGCAAGTCTGTTCGTTAGAAAGTCCGCCGCAAGTCCGTCGAAAGTCCGCCAAAAGTCCGTCGAAAGTCTGTCGGACAGGCTGTCGGACTTTTGTAGCTGAAAAGTCCGACCGTGTGTACGCGGCATTACAGAACATCTTGTATTTTTTTCAGGGAATACCAGGCATTTTCTGATTGGATGAGGTGGAGAGTATGAGGAGTGGTGAGGTCACAATCCCCATTTCGTCCAATCTTTTAGTATTGAAAAAAATACAAGGTGTTCTGTGAATGGCAGCAATGCCAAGCGAGTGCTCCCCTGTTGTCGGTGTGTAAAGGGGAAGCCGCTGTCCCAGAAGATCATGAACCCGACTACTATAGTGACTGTCAGCTTCCCCAGAGGGGTCTTTTTGACCCCAGATCTCTCCAAAAAGAGGACCTGTCATCGTTATTTCTATTACAAGGGATGTTTTTCGTGGCGTGCACAACTAATAGTTGTCCTGTGGACAGATTCTCCCACCTGAGCTGTGGATCTCTGCAGCTCCTCCAGAGTTACCATGGACCTCTTGGCTCTTCTCTGATGAATGCTCTCCTTGCCGGGCCGGTCAGTTTAGGTGGACGGCCATGTCTTGGTAGGTTTGCGGTTGTGCCATACTCTTTCCATTTTCCGATGTTGGATTGAACAGAGCTCCGTGAGATGTTCAAAGCTTGGCAGATTTTTTTTATAACCTAACCCTGCTTTATACTTCTCCACAACTTTATCCCTGACCTGTCTGGTGTGTTCCTTGGTCTTCATGATGATGTTTGTGCACTAAGGTTCTCTAACAAACTTCTGAGGGCTTCACAGAACAGCTGTATTTATACTGAGATGAAATGACACACAGGTGGACTCTATTTACTAATTAGGTGACTTCTGAAGACAATTGGTTCCTCTAGATTTTAGTTAGGGGTATCAGAGTAAAGGGGGCTGAATACAAATGCCCCCCCCCCCCCCCTTTTCACATATTTATTTGTATCATTTATCATTTTCCTTCCACTTCACAATTTTGTGCCACTTTGTGTTGGTCTATCACATAAAATCCCAATAAAATGCATTTACGTTTTTGATTGTAACATGACAAAATGTGGAAAATTTCAAGGGGTATGAATACTTTTTTCAAGGCACTGTACCTATCTATCTCTAGTTCCCTCTCCCTCCTTTTTTTTTCATAATCTATCTATAATGTTTCTTTCTACTAATCCCTCTCTCTTTTTATCTATCTATCTATCTATCTATCTATCTATCTATCTATCTATCTATCTATCTATCTATCTATCTATCTATCTATCTCTCTATCTATCTATCTATCTATCTATCTATCTATCTATCTATCTATCTATCTATCTATCTATCTATCTATCTATCTATCTATCTATCTATCTATCTATCTATCTATCTATCTATCTCTCTATCTATCTATCTATCTATCTATCTATCTATCTATCTATCTATCTATCTATCTATCTATCTATCTATCTGTTATTAGTCATTTCAAAGTTTCCCCTGCCTGCCCACTGACTGTCTGTTAATAATATTAATCGGCGTCTGATTTGGAGGAACACAATCTGCATTGGCGTCCTTCTATGTAAAGGTGACCTTTTACTGCCACTTAATGAAGTCAGCCTGGGTCACGGCGGTTAGGAAGTTGGCGGTTCGGGAGTTGGCGGTTGAAGCCATATCAGGGAATAATCACTTTGTGAACACGAGCGCTCCGGTTGGCAGGTGTGACGTCGTTGGCAGGTCGGTAATAAGCTGTCTAGATTTAAATCTTACGATGATTGAACATGATACATAATAAGCTGTCTCACATCAGACCGGAGTCATGAAGTTGCTAGCAGAACTGCGATTGGGAGCGAGGGGCTCGGGAGAGGATGAAGGGGGTGACAAGGGAGATTAAAAATGGAGCTGGAGGCTTTCCTGGAAAGAGAAACATACTGCAGTGTGAAAGGATAAAATATGTAAATTGTTCCGCTTCAGGACGTCAGTGTAATGGAAGAGTTGTGTGTTGTATATGGGCAATCTCCATAATATTCTGTAATAAGTATGGATTCCTTAGTGGAGGAGGAAGCCGTGCTGGGTCAGTAATCTGTATATAAGCTGACAGTGTGTGTCTTGTCAGATAGTGGAGGAGAAAGCGGTGCAGAATTCATTTTTTCCCAATCTCCGGCACCAAAATCTCCTTCTATGTTGTTCTATACAATGCGGGAACGGTGGAAGTCCCTGGTCCTACATTGTACATGATGGCCTTGTGGAGGTTGGGGACCAGTGAGAAGAGAGGCTTTGGGGAACTGGTCGTCACAACTGGAGACTTAGAGGAAGAATGTAGGATTGTTGAGTAAGGCCAGTAATATTTTATTTGAGATGACCCCAGAAACAAGCATTATATTCCTCATCAGCCCTGGTTGTTTTTTCCCTTGCCCACAAACCTTTATCATCCCCTTTAGCTAATCCCTAGATATTAATAACCAATAAATAAATAAAGGCCCCAACTTATTACCTGGAATCATGGCCATGCAACAGGTCCTAAGTTTACCTTCTTCTGGTCTGTAGTTTTAGAAGATCCTTCTCCCAAGGCACACATTGCTTTCTGGACATCCCATTGGCTTTTAAAACGAGGTCCCCTTCACAAGGGTCCTCACAGGATCCAAAAGACTTTAAGCAGTAGCACCATGATGTTCCGGTGTATGTGGTGGCCCAGTGGGTTGGAGGCTTGGATACCAACTTTCAATCACCGCTCTTCACTATTGGAAGAGGATCCCTATTCCAAGGTCCACATTGCTCCCCGGTGATGAGCATGCTCCACATTGGCTTTCAGAATGTGATCCTCTTCACAAGGGTGCCCACAGAGTCCTACAGACTTCAAGCAGTAGCACCATGACATTATGGTGAATGTGGTGGCCCCATGATGGGTTGCAGGTTTAAATAGCAACTTTCAACAAAGGTCCTCACAGGGTCCTACAGACTTTAAGCAGTAGCATCATGATGATAGGGTGTATGTGACTGCCCAAGATGGGTTGGAGGCTTGGATAGCAACTTTCGATCACCGCTCTCCAATATTAGAAGAGGATCCTCTTCAAAGGTCCACATTGCTCCATGGTGATGTGCACGCTCCCCATTGGCTTTCATAATGAGATCCTCTTCACAAGGGTACTCACAGGGTCCTACAGATTTCAAGCAGTAGCACCATGACATTATGGTGAATGTGGTGGCCCCATGATGGGTTGCAGGTTTAAATAGCAACTTTCGACCATCACTCTACACTATTGGAAGAGGATCCCTATTCGAAGGTCCACATTGCTCCCCCGTGACATGCACACTCCCCATTGGCTTTTATAATGAGGTCCTCTTCACATGAGTACTTACAGGGTCCTAAAGACTTCAAACAGTAGCACCATGGTGTTATGGTGTATGTGATCACCCCAAGATGGGTTGGGGGCTTGGCTAACAACTTTCAATCACTGCTCTCCACTATTAGCAAAGGATCCTTCGTCCAAAGCCCACATTGCTCCCTGGAGATGAGCACGCATCCCATTGGCTTTCAGACTGAAGTCCTCTTCACAAGAATACTACAGACCTCAAGCAGTAGCAGAGACTTGGATAACAACTTTTCAAACACCACTCTCCACTATTGGAAAAGGATCCTTCTTTCAAGGTCCACATTGTTCCCTGGGGACATGCACGCTCCCCATTGGCTTTCAGAATGAGTTCCCCTTCACAAGGATCCTCAAGACTTCAGTCAGTAGCACCATGACATTATGGTGTATGTGGTGGCTCCAAGATGGGTTGGCGGCTTAAATAGCAACTTTCAATCACCACTCTCCACTATTGGAAGAGGATCTCTCTTTGAAGGTCTACATTGCTCCCCACTGACATGCATGCTCCCCATTGGCTTTCAGAATGAGGGCTTCTTTACAAGGGTCCTTATAGGGTCCTACAGACTTTAAGCAGTAGCACCATAGCGTTATAGTGTATGTAGTGGCCCCAAGATGGGTTGGAGGCTTAAATAGTAACTATCGATCACCGCTCTCCACTATTGGAAGAGGATCCCTCTTCGATGAGGAGGAGGATCATCACAAAGTAAAATCTTTTTTTTTGGAATGGCTAAGACTGAGAAGAACTTTTTTTGGAGGGTATGTAGAGGTAGCCCTCATGAATTTGGAAAGATCTTGTGTGAATGGCTGACGTTATTGAAGATGCAACTTTCAAATTTCCTCCTTGGGTATTAGAAAAATGTACAATGCCTGCTGATGAAACCTTAAATTGTTTAAGAAGGGCACATTCTACATTTCTTGAATTGTTTAGGAAACCAATAAAGGGCAAATGTCTTCATTTCGTGAATTGTTTGAGAAGCCAATGAAGGACATCATTTAAACTTCTACATTTCTTAACCATAGTAAAAAAGGAAAACAAGAAGATATAAACCACATTTAGATAACAATGGCAGAGATAACTGCACAGAGTACATCAAAGGATCTAAGCTGAAAAGCCTCTCCGATCTTGTGTTGAAGATAGGATGGAGGTCAACAAGTTGGGCTCGCCAAGCCATGTAGCACAATGTATTGCTTGCAGGGGTTAGACAAGCAGTCCATGACCCTCCCTCCACACACGCAGGGGAAGTGTTGAATCGTACATGATAATCTGGACGTTTATTCATTAAACACAGCAGCATTATGCCACGGAAGATTGTCCCATACATTATTCATTGGTGCAATATTGCTGGGACGTGCCTAGCAACTTGAAACTGTCTGGCTTGGCATTAACCTGCATAAGGGAAGACCATTCACAGCCGTCTCACCAAAAAATCAAAATTGTTTTAATAAATCTGATCTCCAGCCTTCCCTTCAGTCTAGGACAGTTGTACCGGCTCATCTCATGAACTGAAATGGCTTCTTCTGATTTCACCGCACACTGTGAGCTTCTCATAATGTACATTAGAAGCTGCAGCAAGTCATATAGAGACCTGCCTCATTTCCTGGCTGGAGGACACCCAGTATCAGGGCTGTGACAAGGGGGTCAGGAGGGGCGGCTGCCCTCGACACTGTGGTATCATGTGAGGATTTGTTCCCAAAAGGGGAATTTGGGGAGTGTCGGGGGGGAAGAATTATTTTAGGAGGGCAAATTTTTTGATTGGTGATTTGGGGGGATTTGAGGGGTTTGTGCTTTAAAAGCAATATGGTAGAGAGGATTTTTTTTGGGGGGGGGGGGGGGGGGGGGTTGTGCTAGTAGGGATAGTTGGGAAGTATTTGAGCTAGGAGGGCAAATTTGGAGGTGATTTGGGGGGATTTGTTTTGGGGGGGTGGGGGTAGTTGTTTGTGCTAGGAGGGGGGATTTGTGGTAGTTTGGGGGGGATTTGTGTTGGGAGGGGGGATGGGGGAAGAGGATTTGTGCTAGGAGGGATTGAGCTATAAAAGTAACATGGTAGAGGGGAAATATATCTGAAGCATTCCCTGGACTAGTAACAAAGTCAAGAGACTGGAGTATTCCCTGGACTGGTGACAAAGGCAGGTGGCTGGAGGATTACAAGGACTGGTAATATAGGCAAGCAGCTGGAGTTTTCCCTGAACTGGTAACAAAGGCAGACAGATGGAAGATTCCCAGGACTGGTGACAAAGGCAGGCGGCTGGAGTATTCCCAGGACTGGTAACAAAGGCAGGCGGCTGGAGTATTCCCAGGACTGGTAACAAAGGCAAGTGGCTGGAGGATTCCCATGACTGGTGACAAAGGCAGGCGGCTGGAGTATTCCCTGGACTGGTGACAAAGGCAAGTGGCTGGAGGATTCCCATGACTGGTGACAAAGGCAGGGGGCTGGAGTATTTCCTGGACTTGTGACAAAGGCAGGTGGCTGGAGGATTCCCAGGACTGGTAATAAAGGCAAGCGGCTGGAGTATTCCCTTAACTGGTAACAAAGCAGGCGGCTTGAGGATTCCCAGGACTGGTGACAAAGGCAGGCAGCTGGGGAATTCCAGGACTGGTGACAAAGGCAGGCAACTGGAGGATTCCCAGGACTGGTAACAAAATCAGGCGGCAGGAGGATTCCCAGTGCTGTTGACAAAGGCAGGCGGCTGGGGGACTCCAGGACTGGTAACAAAGACAGGCAGCTGGAGGATTCCCAGGATTGGTAACAAAGGCAGGCAGCTGGAGAATTCCCAGGATTGGTAACAAAGGCAGGTGGCTGGAGGATTCCCAGGACTGGTACCAAAGGCAGGCAACTTAATGAGTGTTGGAGCAACAAACACTTTTAGATAACAAAGTAATACATAGATTATTTTTTTCTTTTGGTGATATTATCCTGCAAATTGGCTTTATTTTTTATGCAACATAAAAAAAATAACAAAAAACACACTTGTTTCCAATTTCATTATTGATAGCCTTTATTTATCTATAACGCTGTGTTGGATTTCCTTTTTCGCATGCAACTCTAAAAAACGTACAAAAAAAAAATAAGCATGAAAATAAAAAAATAATAGTCGAAAAATAATGGTTGAGGGGAGAAGGGGAAGAAGGCGTTAATTAGGGCTAATTAGGGAAAACTAAGGGTGAATAGGGGGTAATAGGGGGTAAATTGGGACATATTTTGTTTCAGGGCCAGGTCACAACAGAAGACGTGCGGGAAACCCGCGTTTTCTGCACTGCGTTTGAAATGCACGGCACTTGTGGTCTGCAGCAGGTGTCTGTGTGCAGCAGGTGTCTGTGTTCATTTAATGACATCACACAGGTCACAAATGACGTGCCTGCACTGAATCCCATAGTACAGTAGTACCCTGCCATGTGGTTGCTGTGCGTTTTCAAAGTAGTGCAATCACTACATTTGGTGCAGTCCAGTTCAATTATAACCCATTCAAATGAATGGGCTGAAATCGCACTGCACCCCGGATCCCATGTGAATAGCACAGCAGCGCACAGTATGTGTGGTACTCCCACTGACCACAACTGGTTAAACAATTATCTCCATTGACCCGGGGCCGATCCCATCCCCCGCCAGCCACTGATACCGCACCGAAGAATTTCCAATAATCGTCTGCTCTGCCATTTATCTGGTATCAGCTGAAGACGCGCACAGAAAAGTCACAGAATAAACGCCAAAACTCTCCGACCTCGTCTGACACAACTTCATAATGAACGTCAAATCTGTAGAAGCGTCTTCGCTCTGCACTCGAGTCTATCCAATCCGCATTGTCACAATCGGTCTTCTTTGTACAAAGTGTAAAGTTGTCACTATTCCAAAAATCTGTCAGACTTCCTCGGGGGATAACGAGGATAAAAATCACATCGCTCTTCCACTAATGACTCTGCCAGAGACACAGAGGAATCAATTTTGTCTTTAGAGATACTGAGATGAAGCTCTATTATTATTATTATACACGATTTATATGGTGCCAACAGTTTACACAGCGCTTTACAATGTAGAGAGGGGGACAACACAATTACAGTACAATACAGAAGGTACAGGAGGGCCGGCTCGTAGAGCTTATATTCTAAAGGGAGGGGGGAGGTGGTACAAAAGATAATAGATGCGGGGAATGATTTGATGTTGTTGACAGTTGTTAGGTGGGGGTGGGATAGGCTTCCCTGAATAAGTGTGCTTTCAGGGATCTCCTAAAGTTGGACAGGTTAGAGGCTGATCGGATATACCGGGGCGGGGAGTTCCAGAGGATGGGAGAGGCTCTGGAGAAGTCGTGA